>JACSVZ010000014.1:11926725-12250618 GCA_014706295.1 Lycocorax pyrrhopterus obiensis | reverse complement strand
GGGCCATAGAGCATATAGGGATACACATGACAGAGTCACCCCAAGACAGTATGTAAGACACAGACCTAAATAACCTCTTACTCCCTTCGTTAACTGCCCCTTCTCTGCAGATAAGTTAGAGGAACATATCAAACACAGTTTGAATCTCCTGAACCACCTTTTCTGATCAGGTGTTGCTATCCTTCAAACTGGGGTCAGGAGTTTGTCAGTGGTAGATTACAGGCTTTTCACAGGTGTCAGCTCTTTTTGCAAAAAGCAGAAGACCGTTCTGAGCTTTCCTTGACATCAGTGATGTTATTTTGCTTTTTATTTCTAAGCAGATTACTTCCTTTTGGTCTCTTCTTTTGTGGCAAAAGGTAATTTCTCCACAATTAATGCGTAAAGGACCTGCTGGCAGTCATTCCAGGAGGCCCTGGTGAACAAACCATAGAGTCTTATCATATGCAGATTTGGACTTTTTTTATATTGGTCAGCTTATCCCCTTCATTTTTCACCTGTGCTTGTACTGTGGGAAAATGAAATCTCAGAGCTCAGTATTAAGTTGCATTAGGTATACTTCTAGTGTTTTGCTGGGCTCATCACCAGGATGATAGGGAAAAGACTTCCTGTCCCACTACCTTCACCCACCTGCTCTCCACACTGCTCAGCTCCACAGTCGGATGATGTGCCGGGTCCAAGAAAATGGGTTCTTCTTTCAAGGCACATCCCGGGGGGTGGCTTTACCCCAAAAGGGGCTGCTGCATCTCTCCAGCTTTTGCTGCTTTCCTGGAGAAAGAGAGCTTAGTAAGCATGGCTGTGATGTGTAGGGGACAGGCTACACCTTGCCCCAACAGACCTCCCACGCTGCCTGTGTGGGGATAGCTGGGTGGGATGTGTGTTACCTCTTTCAGATGTTTACCTTCTAAAAAGTGGTCCATAAGATATGAGATATAATTTTTTGTTTTCCTTCTTGGATGTGATATTGCCTATTTTTTAACTTGCTATATTGAATATATTTTTGTACTCTTTTATTACCTCAGGGTCAGTTCACAAAAAGAAAACTTCTAATGTACTCATGGTGCACATGTACATGTCTTAAAATAGTATATTCAAGTGTAGATCAGTTATTTTCTGAAGAAGAGCATCTAAGACCTGAGTTATCAGTACAGGCACTTAGATTACTTTCTACAGAAATTGAATATATAGTATTCTGTATAGTACTAAGGAAATAGTCACTTCCTGATGGTTCAAGTTGTTTCATGCCAAAATTAAAGATAGTCCTGTAAAACAACCCTTATTATTCTCTATTTTAAGAAAGAAAGTTTAATACATCTTAAAAACTTCAATCCTTTCTCAATCTTTGATGTCTTTAGTGTGACTTGAACAAGAGTTCAGAACCTGATTCCCAGTACCAACCTCAGCATTTCTTGTTCTGCAAATCACAGAAGGGAAATAAAAGTGCCTGCCAATAGCACTCATCTCTTGAACTCTTCATCTTCTAACACTAGGGAGAAGCAGCATTTCAGATTATGCACACCATTGAATTTCCATTCTGTCATTAGAAGAGAAGCATAGAACATATATTAGAACATAGCATTCTGCAGCACATGCTGACCAATACCCAGGTAGTGCTTACATGTCACGACCATTCTTGCACAAGTGAATTTCTATAGCAGTTCATATAAAGAAGAAGAAAACGCATGATCACACTCCCTGTTGGTAACCAAATGACTAGAAATGAATTTTTTTTCAGTAACAACTCATCTTGTTGGTAGTTTTGTGTCAAATATTTGGTGTTCAGTTGCAGAAGGCCCTTATTGCCATGACCTTCCCTGGCTCCTACCTGTTCCCTGTTTTTCAGACCAAAATCATCATGAAAAGCATTTTGAACAATTTTTTGGTTGTATGGTTTGCCAATAAAACATCCCCCACACAAAAGTTCTGCGGAGTTCTCTCCTTTGTTCACATGTACAGCTGTGAAGAAGGCTTTGACTCCAGCATGGAGAAGCATGAGATGGTATGATGTTTATAGAGCACAACGGCATATAATGTAGGAAATCATCTATTTATTTCCTTTACTAAGTACAAAATGTTGTATTTGTTAGTCATTTAATTATTATTTCAGAAGTGAATTTTTAATAATGGAGGGAGGACAATATTAGTTAGCAACCAGGGAAATGAGAAACCTGTATTTATTCAAATAAGTCCAGCCTTTCTGTTTCCTGGATGACAAAACGTTATGGAAACGTGATTTCATAAGGTACGCTAATTTATTTTGGAAATGTGGGAAAGAATTGTCCAACCAAATATGGAAAAAAAAAATTGGCATTTCAGTAGGGCTACATTATTCCATTTACAGAAATTCTGCATCTTGAAAAAACAACTGCAATTTTAATTTTGACCACGATCCACTAGAATACAAGTTTTTTTTTTTACCTGTAAACATGTTAAACACACAGACAATGAAAAACATGGAATATAAAATGAAAGCAAACATCTCATTGAATTCAATTTTTTGAACAGTTAGCTAAAGCTATATATTTTCTCATAAACTAAACAATGCATTAGAATAACGTAATTTAACTTCAGAGAGCTTACAGTTAATACCTTAAATGGAATATATGCTACTGAATTTTTAATACTTTCTTAAACCAGATCTTTTCAGTTAAATGCCATTTACATTGTTTTATGACACTGTTATTAATTATACTACTGCAAATATATTTTTATCTGATCCTAGCACCTAATGCTCACGAGACGCATTTTATTTCTGTTTAATTCCTGTTGGTCTAAAGTCCCCATTGCTTATAATCCTTGATTCTACAAAAGCCATGGTTGTCATAATTCCTAAAAAAAGTTAAAAACAAAAGGAATTTAAAATTTTCTTGCTGCTATCATTCTTAATCAAATAGGGTGATAAAAATGATGTTACAGATAACTAAATGTGTCACTTATCTACAAGAAATTATCTCTATAAAATGAGTGTAGCACTGAGCTATAATTGTCTGCAAATATGCATGAGAAAAATCTACAAAACCAAATCCATTCATTGGCAATCACAAGAAAGAGTCCAAGCTGAGCAGTCTCAAGAGCTTCATTATTTCTACACTGAATACAGAAACAGGAAATGAATGGAGTGGTTATATAAATGAGCGCAATACTTTGGGCAGAATGAAATTCACATGGTTAGGCCGAACATTATACAAGTAGATCTACTGACTTCATAAATGGCACACAGACGTAATTAGGATTTCCCAATCCATGTTTATTAAACTGTCCCCAAACTAGAGATCTGTAAAACAAAACCCCAGGTGGTGAGATGCAGTTTGGTGATACGTATATACAGTTTTATGCCCATACAATAAAAAAATCAAGTTCAAATTTGGATTTTAAGTGGGACTTTTTAGACATCATAGAAGAACTAAAACATTTTAAAGACCCACATATTATGAATTTATGTATGTTTAATTGTATCACCTATACAAAACTTTAAAGTAGATTTTATAACCATATTTTCACCATGCTAAAATCTTAATGTACAAGTAGAAAGAGTAGTAAATGAGACAAATTGTAATTAACACTATCTTTGATGAACTATTTTCTTTTTAAGTTTCTGTTTGTTTGTTTTTTGTTTTTGTTTTTGTTGGGGGGGGGGGGATGGGGTGGGGTTTTTTTTGTAATTGTTGGATTTTTTTGAAAATTCCCAAACTGTACTTTGGTTGTCCAACCCAGAGAAGAATTTCTCCCATCTCTGAACTCCACAGAAAATGCCTATAAAAAAATATATAATTGAAAGAGTAGTCAGATTTTCTGTCATGTCTGACTTGGGAACAAACAGTACAAAGTGTTTTCTCATTACATGGAACACAAGGATTCAATAAAAAAGTGGAGTTGGCCAGTGGGTAGCAGTTCCAGTACATAAAACGTTGATGTTTCAAAATTTGTTTTTATTCTGGTTTAGAATAGAAAAGAAACCATGCAAGCATTTTGGAAAGGAATTCTGTTGAAACACTCCTTTTTAAATTGAAAAAGACTGTTTTCTTAATTTCTTTTTCAATGAAAATGAGCTTTGAGTTGAAAACCGTAGTGACCCACTAACAAAGTGTGGGCTTTGGCAAAATATTAAACTTCAGCAAAAAATAAAATAAAATGTAAGAGCATATGCCATCAAATTTTCTAGTGATTTCTAAGACAAAGTGATCAGCAGAAGCTCAGTGATTGCTCTTATCATAGAAATGATGAAGTATTACAGCATCTTGGCTCAGGATTTTAATGTGATCACTAAAAATTATAAACTTCAAATCCTTTTTTTACTTTAAGGAAAAGGTGGACATCATCCAGGTAGCACAAACACAGTCCATAATTTCTACTCAGCTATTTGGCCAAAATATGAATACTTTTGTCATCAACTTTTTCCACATGGGGATGATACTACTCAAATATAATGACAGTGTGATGAGAAGGTGTTTACTTTATGACTTTTTTTAGCACTGCTATTCTTTTTAATAGACCAGAAGTTGTTAACTACAGGAAATTGGTCACTTAAACCTGCTCACCATTAATTACATCGACTCAGAAGCCTCCTGTAAAGAAGAAAGCTTTCTTCAAATATGTTCCAACAGTTTGAACACTCTTCATGGAGTCACAAACTTTTAGTCAGGCAGCATATGTAATTTTTTCTGTTTCTGATAATTTTTGATCAATAACCTGAGAAGCATGTTGTCTCAAGTGGATTCAGCTATGAGAGTCAAGATCTGGTGCAGCCCCATTGTGTTAGATGTGCTTGATTCCTCTCAGGGGTCTCATGCCAGAGGCCAGAGTCCAGGTGTCATCACATAAACAGGAGGTTCCATGGCACTGTAGTGAAGCTCCAGCTAAACATCTCATAGTGGGGATGTAGCCATCCTCAGGTATTCCATGAGCAGAGGATACTTGATTCAACAGGGGATCTGAGACTTCCTCCTAGCCTGCGAGTCTAAATTAGGTGCCTAAACCTAGTCAGATACTACATTTCTGTAATTCCTAGGACTTAATTCCCCTCGGTCCCCTCAAAAAAAACCCCAAACCTCCCAACAGAAAGCTTCTGTCATACTTCCTTTCTTATTCTTTTCCACTGGCAACAGTTGTTGGCCTCTGACTGAAACAGCAGAAGAGTAAATAAGACCTTGGCAGACCACATGCAACTCCATCTTCATGCTCTTTGCTAATGGACGTATTTGTCTTCATACCAGGGGCACAGGGTATCAATATTCAATCTGCACAGAGATCCGAGTAATTTACAGTCCTTACATGCATCTGTTAGCAAATGTTTCAGCACTGCAAGGCTCTCTGCCAGCACAAAATGTCATCCTTGCCTTTCTAATGAAAAGTGGCCTCACACTGTCAGGTGTGGTGGGTAACAGCTTTTGAAACTATTTTTTCTGTAATGCATCTCCTCGACAGATGTTAATGTTGTTCAGATCTTGAGTACAAATCACTGCTCTTTCTTTGAATCCCATTGAAGCTGTTGGCCTTAGTCACTATACCAAAGAAAGATATATGAAAAGGAATACAAGATTCAGTGTGAGCTACGGCTCACAGCCTCATCAGCTGCACCACAGGCCATTTTACAAGAAGCAGAACTTCAGAATCATTTCCTTTTTATCCTCTAGTTCAAAGACATTAAGGGAATCAAACCTCGGAGGTTCTTTCTAACCACATACTCTTGTGGGCTACTTTGGGCATTAAGGTTTTCCTCTGTAATTTGTAGCCTTCTCCTTGTGCATTTATGTAATTAGTAGCAATGATTAGACTACACATTTTTAAATTCAATGTTACCTTGAAATGGATCTGCTTCACATATGCAACATATTTTAATATATTTAGTAAATACCGCAGCCCTTCCCAGGGCTCAGCCAGGGAACTGTAAGGTGGGTATTTAGCAGTTTTATTTCAATACATATTTTGTAGGTGTTGCATAAACCCCAAAAAGTATTTGATTTTGTCCATCCAAAGGAACAAGAAGATACAATTTCAGTCTGTAAAGAGCTGAGATGAGCCACTGGCCATTGTGAGCTAACTGGTGCAAGACAAAGAAATGTATCTGGGTGGCATCTGGCCAGTGGAAATATATTCGGGAGCTGCTGCTGCCCATGTGAGCTGCAAGTCACTTTCTGGTAAGAGTAAGCTACTGAAAAGGACTGTATGAAGGATAATATGCTGTTGTCTGACTAAGTTATGCTTTTGGAAAGATGCTGGTATCTAGTGAAGGTCAGGCTCTAGGGAATTCCATCAGTAGACTGGATTTAGACTAATTTCTGCATTTAGTTGTGACTGACACCAGTTAGCCATTTTTGTCAGCCACTGACATTGTTGACAGTGCTGTATGTCATTTTGCAGAATATTTGTATTTATAAAAATATGTAAAGACAATTCTCACTGGTATTTTATAGTACATTTCGAAAAGAACCATATACCCCACCCTCAAGGATTACATGTTACTAAGAACCAGCTCCCATAAAACGAAAATGCTGAGGTCCAGGTAAGAGATTCAGGATATTACCATGGAACCCAGAATCTCAGTTCTGAAGGAAATCTATTCTTGTTTACAGCAATTGCAGACAAGTAATGTGAACTCGGTCATAAATGCAGACAAATTAGTATAATGGCTGTCCTAACCCAGCCAGACTTGAAGGCAAGATAGAGCCAAGATGCTCCTTGAAAAATATCTGTGAAGGAGAGGTCTGCCTGATCTTGAAGAAAAGCTAGGTGAGTATCACAAAGACTGTGGTTCATCCTGGAAAGAGACACAGTTGATCCTCTCACTGCCTCATGCTCAAGCACATAAAAAAGAGGATCGGTGGGCTTTCCTGGAAAAGGAGGGAAAGAATCCTCAGGAATACAAAGAATGTAATATTAACATACAGAATGCTTGGATTAAAATTAAACATTCTGAATTTAAACATACTATTTCAGCTTCCACTCTCTGGTCTTTAAATAATTTTTTTCCAAACATCATGTGATGAAGTCATTGTTAATATACTCAGAAATTTTAATCTATATAAAAAAGCCCCAACTCATGCAGTAGTATCAGCACAGTAAGAGTTCACTTTATCCTTCTTTTCCAGGTGATATTTGGTTTGGCTTCACTTCTGGCAGCTCTAATTCAGGGTGAGAAAGAGAAAATTTCAAATCACAGATGTGACTGTATAATGAAAATCATTCCCTTGTGCATTTGTCTTATAACTGCTTAATACTTTTGGGGAGGGAGAACTGGTCTGAAGGACTAGTGGTGGTTGAGGATGACACAGCTTGGAGGTAGGAGGCGGCACAGGTCAGCAGCTCTCTGGGTGGTGTCTGTGCTGCCATGCCAGTCATGTACCCTGGCTCAAAGGGGTCATGGCTTCTGAGCCACGAGGAGCTGGTGGGCAGTTTGACTGTGCTGTTCAAGCCAGGGTTACATCACAAGACAAATGGTAGGTCTGGCACAGAAGCTGCTGAGGAATCAGAACTCTTGGCAACGACAGAGGATGATCCCACCAGATCTGCCGAGGCAAACACGGCTGGGTGTGAGCTGTCTTGTGGCCCCCACAACACCCCCCCTCAAGAGAGCAGGGCTTGCTGAGAGCTGTTATCAGCAACACCAACAGCAAACTTCAGCTTGCATATATGGAGGGCAAAATTTTTTCATGGGTTTGTGGCCATTAAGGCATGGTTTAGTAGAGCCGTATCTCCCTTTTGGGTAAATGGGACATTTAAACATATGCCAGAACGAGAGCTAATTGTGGTCAGGAGCTGCCTAAATATTATGCAGACTTTTAAAATCAAGACCAGTTTTTTTGCAAGTACCCATTCAAAATTTGTGGTGGTTTAAGCCTTCCTTATTGCAGTACATAACTATGGGATGTTGTAAGCTGTGATCTACATAAATTGTAAAAGATGTACCACATTATCAACATTACAATATCTAGAGTATAGAAATTACACCTGTTTGTATACGTGAGTATAAACCATATAGCAAATGTATCTGTATGAAAAGAATAAAAAATAAATTATATAAGCTCTTTCTTACACCCACTCACAGTTCAGGAATGTCACACAGCACTAGGCAGGAATAGTAGCTATGTAAATGATTTCCGTAGCTTAGTTTAGAATTATTTTGTAATCTGTGAACAAAGAGCTAATTATAATGATGTTAATCGACACATAAATATCTGTTTAAGCCCAGAGTTGCTGCAATCTTTTAGGTAATCAGCTTAATCTGTGATCGTTGCAAATGGAACTTGAAATGTGGTTACGTCCTAATAAGGTTATGGATTCAGCTTCACATCTGGAAGCAAAGCCAACATGTTGCTCTCTTAAAGGCATTTGATTGAGCAAGGCTCCTGGTTTTCTGCTTATGCATGCTGCTAAGCTTCCCCCCTGACCCTCTGTATGTATATCCTTCTTTAAATCCCCAAAGAAATTATTTAAAGTACGTCTTATGTGAATTTTAAATCCTTTTTCCAAGAAATTTAAATGGCACTTTTAAAGCACTTTTTCCATTCACTTTCCATGACAAAATTAACTTGGACATTAAATTATACTACGCCAAAAAAGACATAAATTCCCAAAGCAGGACTAAAACTGAATTAGATGCCAACTTATGGCATCATGGTCTGGAAATTCTATATTTAATTGTCATCTAAATTAGTTTTTTTTAAAACTCTGCAATTACCTCAGTTTTGACCTTACTATTTTTTAGTTGCTTAGAATTGCAGCTCTGCTAATTTTTAACACTGCAGTTGTGTCCATAGCACTAAGTAATTGCAAGTCAATTAATGTTGAAGCTTAATAAGCATCCCAAAGTCAAACATTTCTCCTCTTTGAGGCCTCGAATGGATTTATCCAGGAGACATTGAACCAGCAACAGAACTGGGCACCTGACAAAGTTTTCTGAGACTGTCACTCTAAGACCTCTCTACGTCTGAAATTCAGGATTTCTGCTCTTAACTGAGTGCTCTGTTTAGCAAGACAGTCCCTTTTGCTCTCACAAACATACACACATATTTTTTTACAGTTACCACTGGGATATAATTTTATTTTCAGGTTTGTACAACATCACCAGAAGGTGTCCTTCACTTGTGTGACAGAAGAAACTGATAGCCTTTGGTTAGGACATCCCCCAGGCACACGAATATATGGAGCTGAAGAGCTCCAGATAACCCCATGATATTTCAGATCCATGTTTTATTTATTACTAGAATGTTCAGTAAAAGTGGTGAAGTAGGAGAAACAATGAACAAAACTTACAGCAGTTGCAGCAATGCTGTTACAATAAGACTGATTGGTCACTAATATTCTGTGTGTCTGGTTTCACTTTCTGCTTTATTTATGTTACCACTTATGTACCCCATGTGACAATATGGACAATTTATTGCATTGTGGATGAAGACATGTAAGAATTTTTCTGAATGTTGCACTGGAAAGCAGCAGAATAGAGTAAATATTGATTGACTTTTGGAAAAACATAGAAATGATACCAACTCTGGGAGGGCATGTGGGCTGTGAACGTGCATGGACTGGGACAGTCCCCAGAAAATCTGCTGAGGAGCATCTTTCATCACAGCAGTTTTCATCACATGCTCAATCAGGGTAAGTGCTCTCTGAGAATAAAATTCAGTACATTGACTGTTCTGAATGAAAGTGTTAGGCATCAATTTTTCTCAGATGTCACACAAGAATGTAAATTGTTCTGTGTTTCACAAAGAACTTCTCTTTAGAAAACCTGATTTTTTTGTTTTTTGTTTGGTGTGGGGTTTTTTTGGGTTTTTTTTTTTTTTGCAACCTTTCTCACTTGTAGTAAGACAAAACCCTGAGCTTCTTTTGACTTGCAGTCTCAGAGTCATAAAATAATTTAGGTTGGAAGGGACCTCAGGAGGTTGTCTGGTGCAAAATCCTTTCCAAATTCATTGAAGTTAGACCAGACTATCCCACCTCCAGCCCCTCAAAGCGTTTCAGATTCTGAACATCTTAGTAGCCCTTTGCTGAACTTTCTCTGTTTTGCCCTGATCTATCAGTATCTACTGGGAAAATCAAAGCTGGACAGGGTATTCCAAGTGTAGCCTGAAGAGTGTTACAGGAAGGCAAGTAATTACTTCCCTTGATCTGCCTGATGGTCCTTGTTCACACAACTCTGTATGCAGCTCTTCCGTCCTCTGGTGGCACACCGCTGTCCCATCCTAAACCTGCTGTCCATCAGGGCTGCCCAGATTCTTTTCTTCAAAGCTGCTTTCCAGACAGGGAACCTCCAGAGTGTGCAGCTGCACGGGGCTGGTCCATGCCAAGGATAGGACTTGGCATTTGTTTTTGGTGAACACAATGAGCTTTTGGCTGGTCCATTTTTCCAGCCTGTCAAGACCCCTCTGAAAGGCAGTCCTGCCCTCCATTGTGTTGACCATGATGTGCTTTTTGGTGTCCTCTCCATCTTTGCCTAGATTGTGTTCTGTCCTTGGGCCCACGTGGTTCTTAAAATCTCAGAAGTATTGTGGTCCTATTAGCCCCTAAGCAAGACCAGTCACAAGTGTTGAGTCACCACTCAGACATCAAATTGGTGATCACTACACTTGGAGTCTCACTGTTCAGATAATTTTCTATCCACCTGTGTAGTCGACTCTTCTGGTTCATATGTCCCCATTTTGCTATAAGGACATTACTGAAAAACGTCAGCTAACTGATGCCTGCTGCTCTCCCCTTGCTCACAGAGTCTCCTGTGTGAAGGCTGTCAGGTTAGCCTGGCATTATTTGTCCTTGGTAAGGTCATGCTGGTTGCTCTTTTTCACGACCTTCTTCCTCTTGCTCTCAGTGAGAGCTAGCTTTGTATTAACTCATTGTCTAGAGTTTGGTCTGTCACTTAAAGACTTCAGGTGAAGATTCCCCTCTAATTAGCTAATTTCTCTGTCTCAGGCAGGAATCAGGACTTCTGTGTGAGAAAACTCACAGGACAAAACTGCACAGGCTGCTTTACCAGAGGAAGGTATGAGGTTCATAAGACTGCTAGATATTATCTGACCAGAATGGATGTATTTGGCTTATGATGTAAATAAATGTGTAAGGTGAGTGACATCTGAAAATATGAACTGTATTTACCCCTCTATTTAATGTTCAAAAAGCAAAAATGGGTAAAGAAGCTTGCCAGGGCCAATATACTTATTCAGATCCACTTATATGTAGATTTGCAAGCTTCAAAGCAAAGATTGAAGACTTTTCTGAAGGAAACTCATGAGCAATAGGACCTGAGCAGGCTGAGGAAATTCAGCTTTGTTCTGATAACTGCTGTACAAAGTGCTCTTCCAACAGTGGCCAGGCTAGAAACATTTTAAAGATATCAGTAGTGTAGATTGGCTGCAAATCAAACCATTTCATCCCTCATTACCTTTACTAAATCACTGAGATATGTGCTAAGTAAATCTGTTGCTAGCAGTAAATGATTTATGAGGCAGAGGGAAGAAGGCTAATAGGACTAAATCCCCCTTAGTACAACTGCATGGTATAATCTGTCATCGCAAAGGGAAGGAGAAGCTGTACAAGTCTTTCCCTAATCAGCACTGAAACCATGCCCAGACCTGTCTGACACGAATATTTAGGCATCCTTCTTGTCTTTTGTCATGTAGGAAACAATTTTTCTAACGATTCTTATTTCTTCATGCAGGCAATTTGTAGTTATTGATAATTTTGTTCCCTCCCTTACAGATTAAGCCTTACATTAAGAGGTTTACGCCCCATATTTTATATATTTTCGCAGTCTCAATCTATCTGAACCTCTCATCTGCAATATGCCATACTTTACAGTGAAATTCATGATAAAATATAAATGCATTACAAGTGTAAAGGTTACAAGGTTTACTCAAGTTAACAACTGAATGAAATAACGAAGATATAACTGTTGACTTTCTGCAACTTCACACCTTTCATCCTTCCTCTAATTTGATGCTCCTTCTGGAGATGAAAAGAGTTAGAAAGTGTTTTACCATTTTGCTATGTGATTGTATTTTGCCCCTCGGCAGGTAGAAGAGAGAGCACTAGGCTTGTTGGAAAAAAAAGCTGCAGTCTGCAAAAGCAGCGCACAGAGCTGGCAAATACTGTTACTTCACTGCTGAGGAAGGTGTGAATACCATTCCTTTTATTGTTTTGTAATATTAGGAGAGAGATCAGGGTGATAGAAGATGTGAAAGTTCTGTGTTATAGATGAATGGGATGTTTTAATTCAATGTGGTTGCCTTCACATATCTTTACGAAACTATTTGACGGTATAGGTTAACAAGGTCAGTTTAGGAGGGCCTGGATTTATCAAAGTTATTTATACTGCCAAACCATTTGGGCACATATATTATCTTTAGATGGACTGAAGCTATGGTTTAACCATGTTTCTTATTGCCAGAAAATCTGAGAATTCAGTACTGGATCAAATTAAGTGTTTACAAATCCAAGACAGGACTTTGGTGGACCTGCATCTTCTCATGAAATACCACCCAGTCCCCCTCTGTTCAGTGGACACCCAACAGTACCAGGACCTGAGTTCACACAGTGCTTCCTTTTACAACCTGGTCCTTCCCAAAGTGTCTCCAGTGCTGTTCTGGAGCCTCTGCGTGGCTCTCCCACACTGGACAGGCAGGTGCCTGAGCCTAAAGGGGTTTCAAAAAACAATGTGAAGGCAGTTGTCCAACCTATGCCCTTGTGAAGAGTGAGGGGCAAAATCCATGAGCCTTCAGGCTGGTGGTTTCAACATGCAGCAGGAGGTGAGAAAATGAGTTTTGATGAGTCCCAAGCTGGCTTCTGTAACATGATGAGTCCCAAGCTGGCTTCTGTAGCATCCCATGGCTACTGAATTCAGCAGAGATGATGGGGGTGGCTGACTCGATCAGGTAGAGGTGAGAGAGAAGGTCTTAAATCTCCCCAGGCTGGGAAGGCAATTGGATAAGGCTTCCCAGTTCCCCAGGAGCTTTGACGACCCGGCTATCTCATGAAGCAAAGGCTATTTCTGACTGTCCACCAACATAATAACACATCCCATGAAGTAATTTGAAAGAAAAATATCAGCATAAGCCTTCACCTGAGGATTTGGGGCCACAGCCCCTGAGTGGCTGAAAGTGCAGGCTGTGCCAAATGTCTCAGGCTGAGAGCAGGGGTGGCACTGGACAGAACCCTGTGCTCAGTGGTTCCTGGTGCCAGTCCTGGCAGAGCCTGGCTCAATGTGCAGGGATCATGTCTGCAAGTCCTCCAGCTCTGCCTGCACGCTGCAGCAGCTGGGCACCTCACATGTCCCTGCCCTGGGAGATGGGTCAGCCTCGGGGGTGTTCGTCCCCGCACCGGAGGCGGCAGTCACCTTTCCCGCAGGCGGGCACTGAGAGATAAAACTTCCCGGCGGCCGCTTGGAACGGGCTGCCCTGGCTCGGTCAGCAGGCGCACCCAAAGCGAGGGGATCAGGTGGTCTCAGCCCCTCAGGAATTCCGGAGGCAAAAGAGGCAAGGGAGAGGACCAGTCCGTGTAAACCTTCCGAGTTTATTGTCCCGAAAGCGGTGGGGGTGAACTGGCCGAACGGGCCGAACTGGTCGAACTGGTCAACGAAACCAGGGGGCACTCAGGTTTTGAACCGGGGCGGCACCGAACAAACAACCAACAGGAAACAAGCCTGGAGGAGGATCCCAGGGACACAGAACCAATGGCCAGGTTACAGAGAAGGGGATTTACAGAACAAGCCTATTAACAACCGAACTTACCAGAACTTTGTGGAGAAGTGGTGTGGGCTCAGAACCGGGTCTCGTCCACGGACTGGTCCTCGCTCTCTGAGTCGTCTGCCCATTGGGCAGGCATGCCGTGACAGACAGCGGGCGGACCCCCAGTGGTCCGAGGCACCCCAACACTCACAGACCTGCTGGTCATGGTGCTTGAAAGTTAGCCCTCTGTTTATTTCTTTTGCTTAACTGGACAAAGCTTTTATGACCTTCAAGAATCTAAATTGCTCCATCCAGTAAATTACTATTCATGTGAGAACATTAGGACTTTTAATTATAAATCAAAATTGCCACAGGTTAATGGTACCACAGACAGAGATGAGGAAGCTTTGATGATTCTTGTGCTTGCTTCATATGTACGGATAATCCTGATTCAGCAGGTAGTGGTGTCAAAGACTAATTTGCATGAACTTCCATATATTAAATATCCTTTCTTGTAATTTTCCCAAAGATTGTCTGAGCAACTTGAGAGGTTGTTTGTTTTTCTTTCTCCTTCTGTAAAGCTATGTTTGCTCTTTGCCCATTAAGAGGCATGTCCATTTGTTTAGGGCATGTCCACGGAGAGATACAAACATCCTTGGTTTAAGTGTTAGTCAGCCAAAAACAGGTAAAAACTTGAGATTTTTCTCATGAAGGACCAGGAATTCCAGTTACATTACAGTATGACAGTTTTTTTAATATTGTGACCATGGGTATAAGTGATGAGTAACAATTACTGCAGGTGAATGCAGTCCTTGTTGCATAAATTTTAAAACTGACAGTATTAAGGACTTTTGGCCTCTGCTAAATCATCCCATGTAATTATTGGAGCAAACAGAGCAGAAGACTGTTTTTGAAACTTGCTTATTATAATTTTGCCAAACAGGCAATGGCAGTGTGTTACAAAAAAAATAAGTTAGTCATGGCAACTTTGAACAGACACTACCCTAAAACAGAGATGTGACACTCAAAAATTTCAAAAAAGGTAAAAAAAAAAAAAGAGGATGTCAGGTGTCAATGAACTTCTTGGTATCACTGTTACCTTCCTTGCTGTATTTGATGCTAAAATGCAGAGTACATGGCTGCCTATGGACCACTGAATATGATCTGGACCCTAACAAACACAGCTGAGTTGGCGTTGACATTCTGTCAACCATAGCACAGCTATGGCAACACATCTTCGAAGTCATGAGATGGCTTACAGATCACAAGACTATTTTTGAAGGATAGAATTTTTCTACCATTACTCTTTTCTTTTTCACCCATGGTGTCACAAGACTGACTCCACCTGCAGAGACACATTTTTCTATTCATAGGTAAACCCTGTGAAAGTTGACAGTAACAGAATTTTGAGTGGAGACAGGGGCCAGGTGAAACGATGATCAAGCTACCTGTACGTTGTGTTAATTTACTAATGAAGAAAACCACTGTCTGAAAATACAGTGATTATTGTCCTGACCACACAAAACAATGCAAAGCTTATGATTCAGAAAAGTTTTTATTTTCTTATTATTATCCTTTTTGTATTATTTCATATTATTATATATTATTTTTTATTTTTATTATTTAAAAGTATGGTAGTCTTCCTCCACGGGCAGGAGTCTAGAGTTGCCTTGCTGTCCTCAACCTCCTAGGCAGAGTGAGTGAAGGGTTGGTAATGAATAATAAAGGAGATGTGCTCCAAGTCTGTGCTTCTTATAGAAACTGGGGCAAAGGTCTGAGACACTAACAAAACCTTGGATGGGACAGAACGGTGAGAAAGGAGAAGAAAGAGGGAGACAACCGGCTTGGGTGAGAGATGTGTACGCATAAATCTGAGACCAGGATAAATATTAGAATCACTGAGTTTAAATTAAAAGCAAACCAAGAGTGAGTGAAAGGAAGAGGGCATGATGCATTGTGGATGAGGCCGTGCACTGACAGAGGTGTGGATGACTCAGCTAAGTACATGACTCAGGTGCTGGGAACACTGACACTGACTCTTCACCACGATTCTGGGCGAGTCCCAGCTTTTCTCTGGGTCATGTCCAACCTCTGAGTAAGCAGATTGAATTCCCACCATGCTCAATGCAGTTATGTTTACAGATGTTGGCTTCATATGTCACAGAATGCTTCGCACACATCTGTGAATGTCTGGTTTGTTTGAAGAAATGCCAAAATATCTACTTCTATTACTAATTTTACGCTGGAAATGCCAAGTCCAGAAGGGAGTAAGAGGAAATCATGCAAATAAATGTCACTATCAGAAAAAGCTACAGGACTCTTAATCCTGGTTAAGATCACTGATCCTGTTTTCAAATATACTGAGCATCAGTTTCCTGCTCTGAAGTACCTTCAACACCTCAGTAAATCAGACCACACGCTCCCTTTCTGGGATGTTAAGAGGTTGTTAAACTCCACTGTGTAGTCTCAGATCAGCCAGCTGTTCTGCTTTAACTACTCAGTTCCCTTGAACACAGAAAACAATTTTCTTTTGGTTTATTTTTTGGCTGACTTCTCTACCTTCTGATGATAAACCACAATTTTATTTTTCTCCTTCCAAATAACTCTTTCCCTTATGAGGATTATTCTTACGGATATTGCCCTTGAGCCTCTTGAATCTGTCTGGATGTCCAAGACAGCACTGGTCCCAGCAGAAGCCTAAATCTATGTATGTGTGACGGAGCTCACCAGTGGGACTGTTCACTGAATTGCAGGTACAGTGATGTGTTGCTGTCTCATTCTTCAAAGCCAACGTTCATTTGCTTGTACCAACCAGAGCATTTCAATGCAAAGAATTCCTTTCTGTAACTGGAACTTAAGAAAGAAACAAAATTCTCAATCTCTCCAACTCTTTTCCTATATCTTAAAGCTTTTGGGTCTTAAATGTCATTAGTGGTGGAAATGGTTCCTTACATGTGGCTCTGTCTGGTGTGTGACTGTTCAGGCAATTGTGGAGATAACCAGGTATCCTCCAGTCCTCCATTCTCAGACATGTGATTAGCTCAAATTAGTGGTTTTTGTTATTGTCGTTGTGGGGTTTTTTAGGTGCATGTTGCATCCTAAAAAGTAGAAATAAGTAAATTCCTAGTTTTCCACACTTAACTGATTTACGTGCAAATACTTCCCAATCCAGGGCACAATTTCACTGACATCTGAACTTGTCTGTGTTGCACAAGTAGGAGCAAACATATTACCTTGCAAAAATAGAGATTAAGTCAAAAAAATAAACTAAAAAAAAAGAATCAAACTCAAACTTTAACAAGTTAGTGTGCTTTCCACAGTTATCTGAACAGCTGAGCGAGATGACTGTATTCCCAGAAACAGGGTCCACATAGTTAGAAGAATGCCACCACAGAGATGACTAAGTGTTATCTCAGCGTGTGAACACCACACAATAGTAGTTCCCAAACTGACCATCAGGGAAAAAAGGACATCGGAAAAGGGAAACTTGACAAAATAGGAAAGCATGTAAAGCAGTGAACTGATGTGTTTGAGTCAATGAAATACCGAACACAGCTGACTACCATGCCCAAGAGACTACGAGGAGTCTGGACGGTTCTGGTGACTCACTCTGCATATGTAAATGGTTGGCTTAGGTGGAGATCCAAGACTGTTAATGTCTCTCTGTCTTTTTTTTAATATTAAGATTTTCTACTTTTCATTTTCTGCTGCCTCCTGTTGGCACTGTGTAAACTTCAAGTACCAAATCGTAAAGACAGTAAAGATTAGTAAAGCTAATCTTTTATCTTTGCAAAATTTTACTTATTCAGTAAACTTCCCAATTTACATGGACATTGGCGTATGCAGTTAATATGAACTGAAATGCTGTGCTTTCAAGGAATTCAAGGTATCACACTGTAAAATAAATCATTAAGTTTTCATATCATTCACATGAAAAGTGAGTCTTGCCTTCTCTCAAGTTTGACATAAAACTGAAATTCGGTTGAGACTCTCTCAGATTTGCAGTTCTTATTTGTTTACAATGAATAAGCACTTCTTGGAAAGCTTCAAAGAGAACAGTGTTTTTAAGATTCATGAACTAATTCACAGTGTTTTGGCAATCAGCACATGAAACTTACTGGTTTTACGCAGGTTAATCTGAAACCAAGAAAGACGTAGAATTTTTGTCTGACTTTTTAACTGAAACTTGGACTTTTTTCAATCAGTTTCCCATTTGCATCAATCAGAAAAACAGCTGGACTACTATAGAAAAGCACTATGTGTACTAGTGGATAATGTAGTGCTGTATGAAATGACAATGTAAATTTAATACTTTTTTCTACTAAAACCACAAGTAAGGAGACCAAATTTTTTCCTCAGATTGTATGTAAATATTTGCAGGTTACATCTATCTCTCGCTTCCTGTTGAAAATGATTTTATGCTTCAGAAAACGTATTTTTTGACTTGCATACCAAAACTTGTCAGTCCCTCAGAGATAATGAGAGAGGGAAACAGGTGAGATTTTCTAAAGTACAGAAAATTCTGCCCTAGCTGTTCCACTGCAGTCAGCAAAAGCCTTGACATACCGCTTGACATCCAGGGGCAAAGACATGAGTCAGTGCTGAATATGTTAAAAATTCCACCCAGCACTTTTGTGGTTCTGACAAACAGACAGCATCCTTTGTATTGATGGAAAGAGTGAAGAGATCACCAGAATGTTACATGTTTATTTGTGCAGATGTTTTAAGAGCATAAAAATCCTGCTGTCACACAAGGAAATTACTAGTTTTATTCTTTCTTGTAACACTAAAATTGAGTTGAAAGCTGTTTTTCTCTATCAGGAGATACTCCATGACTTTGGGGCTTTTTTGCTGATAATCAGTCATTCAAGACAGTACTTCACATCTCCAGATGCCCAGTGTCTTTTACAAGTCCTTCTGCTTTCCAGATAATTATCTTAATGCCTTAGGTGTAATTTGGTAAAAAACAAGAAGTACAACAAATCAGCCAACCAAATCAAAACTTTAACGCTCATCTAATATTAGACTGAAGGATTTTGGGTAGTTTTGGAGAGTAATTTGAATACCACAGTGCAAGGACAGCTCTAATGATGAAGTTCTTGAATGGAATGCATTAGTCTAAAACAGTCTATATGCCTTTTGCATGGTGTTTAATTAGGAAGAACATTGAGGTTTACGAGAGTGACATATGCACTCATGGCCAGGAGTGTACCTTGAATGTGACCTGTCACAGCACTCATCATCACAGAGCAGAGCCAGCCTTCCAAAATTTAAGGCTGACTAAGAAGAGAATCAGAAGGAATGGCACTTGTTTTAGGCATAAAAGAAATTACACAGCCTTGAAAGAAGAGATGGATGATCATACAGCAAGCTGCAGAAAGGTCTGCAGAAGGTCTTACCTGTAGCGCCCTTTCTCCTCTCAGGTCCCCTTATCTTTTACTGAAGCCACTACCAAGAATAATTTTCTGGTCTTTACTCTTTGTACAATGGCACCAGGTCCAAAGTGCATTTCTGTAATGGTGTCCATCTTGTCTATATCCTTGGATTTTACCTCGGGTCTCCTTGGAGACAGAGTGGCCTGGGACAAGACCACCTCAGAAGTCTTGGAAGTGGTTAAATAGCACAAGGAACATAGGTCAGTGTTCAGGTCACTTTCTGGACCTTTTAAAATTGTTATTATAAATATCTTAATATGTCCTGTAGATGATACGGAGCCACGTCAGAACATTTCACAATAGTGAAGGGTATACACACAACAGTTTTTATGATTTCTTGGTTAAATCATTACGAAAGTTAGAGGCAAAATCAGTAATTAGTGAATCAAAAATTTCAGCTAAAAAGCAATGAAAATATCCCTTAGACTGAAAATGGATTTGAATGCTATTCAATTTTTTAAAGCAATCCAAACCCCAACAACCAATTTGCATTCCACAAATTCCAGGGATATACAGTGCCTTATTTTCAGAGACAGTTAAATGTACTTTTAAGATAATTTACTTGTTTGTGCAACATCAAGAACTTCTCCCTCAGCATGATAAGAAATTCTCTATAGAACATTGCTGTAGAAATGGCTGAGAGGAGAAAAATGCAAAGATCCTTGTCATAAACTCTGTGTAGAATGAAGGTTATAGCAGCTGTGTGCTCCGATTTTCTTCTTGTCTGGAAAAAGAAGAAAATGAGAACTAAATTTCGACACTGTATAAATGCTGGAAGTCTGTTCTTGCCTTTGTCTTCAGCTCCATATTCCGTGTTGAAGATGTACTACAATTCAATCCAGCATTTAATTGACAAAGGCCCATCATCTCTTGTGGTCAGGATATCTTGTGGTTTATACCCATAGGATTTAATTTTTAATTTTATTTTTGTTATTCCACTCTTCAGTGTGAGTAGAGATGGAAGCTAAAGTTGTTCCAAACACATGCACAAAAAGCTACTATGGATGTGTCAAAGTACTTACTAAAGGTTTTGAAAGGAAATTAGTTTTGGAAGTAGGGTAGAAAGACAGAGTGGTTTCACTTTTTTCAGGAAACTTTTTAATGAAAATGTCATATTTTGTTTTGGTATTCAGTTTTAAACTTTTCCTTCCTTCTCATTTGCCGTATCTCTTATTTCTCTTCCCTTTTCCTTCGTCCTCTCACATTGTGAAAAAGTAGAAGAGTTTGACAAAGGATGCCAACAAGAATTGGAAGGAAGATTAAAGATATCTAGCTGGAAGAAACTGGACCTGTTGAGTGAATATTGTTGTGGATCACTGCAGTTATGGTTAATTACATAGCGAAAATTTCAACTTTGTAAAAGTGCTGCATGCTCCTGACCATAAGATGCGTTGTCCTTGTACGTGCAGCTTTGGAAAATCATGTCACTTGGAATGTGACAGAGCTTTCCCCTTGCAATGTCTGTTCCTCTTTTTCTAATGTGAGTTCTTTTTTAAATCTCTGTTTTCAGTGGGAGAAATTTCAATTTTCAAAAGAGCAGAGAGTAGTCAACCTCATGCAACATTTTGTTTCATAGTATGTCCCAAAAACTGGGCTATGTCATGTCAGACAGCAAACTGTGAACTTCCTTGTTCCCATTCTTGATACTTGAGGCAGTTTTTTTGGCTCAGCTTTATATTGGGGCTATAGATAGTTAATATTCTACCATTTCTGAATCCAGCAAGAGACGTCATTTATTTGTATGGTGTTTTGTATTGTTTGGCTTGGTAATTTATTAGTCAGCTTACTGTAGGCTTCAGCATTATGTAAGTGCCATAAAGTTTAATTGGGTGCTATTTCCTGTACACTTTCTCATGCCTGTTTATTAAAGGAAGTCTCATCTCTTTCTAAGTGCAGAAACATCCCTTGACCAGGTAGACTGTACAGAGAGCTGCAAGTCAGCAGACTGCAGACTCAGAAATTATAATTTGTCATGATTTTCACCCTTATGCACTTCCATAAATTATTTTCTTTTGTCTCTTTTGTTTTCTATAAGTTGAAAATGATCATAGGTAAGTTAGCCAAGCAAGCAAAAAAGTATTATTTTACAATCACGATTGAGACATATAATAATTCAAGTATGAAGCAGGATCTCCTATACTAAATTCAGTGACACTGGAATTAAACCCAAATGGAGGTACAGGAACCTTCATTGACCTGCATAGTGTAAACAGTGTAAAATCAGTATAAAGCAGGTTTGAATAAGGATTTGTCAATAACTGAAGGTGCTGCCACATGTGGAGCAATAGGTTGTCTATCATAAAAATAGTGATTATGAAGAATGCCTTGGATTCTAAATGGAGCTACATCTGTCCATGTTGTCATTTGAATAAGTTTGGCTTTGCAAAGGTACCTGGGATAACAGTGGGAGAAAAGCCTCTCAGGTGAATAGAGAGATTTTGTCTCACAGGTGGTAATAAAGTCTGTGTAGGAGAGGAAGTGTGAGGTAGACACAGTTAGACAGGAGTAACTGAGGCAATGTGCACTCTCCACTGCAAATTAACATCTAGAACAGCAAAAATCCTCTTGACACATTTTATATATCTGAAGACTTGTGTGTCTGTGCTCCATCCATCCATCCATCCATCCATCCATCCATCCATCCATCCATCCATCCAGCTTCCTGGCCTCCTTCACTCCTGTGGTCACAGCTACACTGCTGCCAAAAAGTCAAATCTACTTTATCTTCCTTGTGGTTAATGGAAATACCTTCTCTGTTAGGGTTTCAGAAGGTAGGCTGTCCAGTGAGAGGGAGCAGTCTTCTTGACCCTGCCACCTCTGATATGACCCTGGCTGCTCCTCCACTGCTATCATTATTCCTGATTTCTCAAAGGAGCAATAGGCAACTTGTAAAACTCTCTGTCGGCTTCAAGTTTCTTGGGATGAGAAAGGGTGAAGGGGCATGTTCAGCAGGGCTGCAGGGGACTGACAAGCAATTCAGATATCTCACTGACAGCAAAAAATATATTTATGGACAGTAATTCTGTGTCTTAGATAATGTATAACCCTTTTCCTGACAACCATGCCCAACACTGCTCACTTCAGGCTTAGGGCATGATTGCTTTACAGTAACTCCATGTTCATTGATCTGTTTTCATGTAAAGTTCAGGGAGTTCCTCAAAAAAATAAATATTTCACAGTCAGTGTGGAATCTGCTGTGAGTCTTTTGGTCTGAAAGTACACACGTTGCTTATAACTGACCAAAGCAGTATTGGAAGAAAAAAAGTGAATAGTGAAAATTATTAGCTGTCATATTCCATTAGGATGAGAAGACTTGTGTTTACAGCGATTCTCACTGTTCACATCTCTAAGCCTGGCATGAAGTTTGGGGTAAGAATTCAGGTTATAGGAGGTTGCTAAAGGTGCTTCTACATGCTTCTATGTTTGTTCATTTAGAAAATAAATAGGATTTAACCTACCATATAATACCATTTGATAAATTCTCTGATGTGTGGTAACAAAATAAAGATTGATTGTTTCCACAGCATTTTTAAAACAAGTATCTGTGATTTAGGGGAAAAAATCCCCAGCAGTCCAAAATGATAGATTGTTGATGTCTTATAACATTTTGAAGAATTTATCCTGATCTCAGTGGTTACTTAGTCTTTACAGAGCCATGAGTGAGCTGATCCTGGGCTGGAAACAGTCCTACTTAGAGCAGTAAGTTGGACTTAATGTTCTGCAGAGCTCCCTGCCAAGAAACGTTTCTACAACTGCAGTTTTTTCTCTCCCAAAACCACAGAGAGCTGTGCCTCGCTGCCTCACGCTGGCTGTGCCAGTTTTCCTGGCTGTGAAGAGGAGATCAAACACCAACTACCTACCCAACAGGGGCATGGGGAGGAGGAGAATGTTTACACAATGGTATGAAAATGTAAACTAGGTGTCACAGGACTATGCTGTGACATTGCCTTTGCATTTGGAGGGGCCCTGTGTGAGGAAAATAATTCGTCCCCTTCTTGCTCTGTACAAGGCCCTGTGATAAATATGATTGAACTGTTTATTTGTTTGGGCGAAAGGTGATTTGCAAACTCAGAAGCTGCTTCGGCACTTCTTTCCAGCTGTCCTAAGTCCAACCCACAGATGACAAGAAATAAAGTGGAGGGGATCCTACTGTGTGGATTGAAGTGCAAGTCTGTGGGTGAAAACAAATCCAATTTTAAAGCTAAGAAGTCTGCCACACGCCCAGTGTGTGTTTTGGAGAGCTCCTTCAGGCCTCCTGGAGGTAGCAGACTGTGAAATGCAAGGGATGTTTCTATAAAGCTGGTGGTGTGGTATGCCTGAAAAGCTTAGCTGAGACTGCTTAGAGCAAAGAGAAATCAAATGTTTCTTTTCCCATGGGATCTCCATTAGGAGAGGTGCCCTGGGTGGTTTCAAGGGGACCTTGGAAGTCAAAGCCTTGCTGCTTGGCTGTGCTGTCTCACTGTGCTCAGCTCAGGTCTCTGGCCCAGGGGGCTTTTAAGGCTGAGCACAGGCCAGAGCTACACAGGAAATCCAGGAGCAAGAGTATGGTGCTGACAAGTGTATTTCCAAGTTTTCTATTTTGAGACCTTGAACCTTGTTAACACAACTCTGTTTCACCCACTCAGTTTTTGGAAGTAACTGAACAAACACACTGTGATCCCATTTGCTTTGTCCCTTGCAGATGAATGCTTCCCTGTGTCCACTACTCCAGATAAGATATGAGGTTTGGATCTGCAGGAGACTGCCAAACAGGACAAGAGGGTGGGACAGGTGGGTTTTTTGAGAGCAATTCTCATTGTGTCCAACAAGGAAATTAAATGAACATTCAGAGGAGAAGAATTTAGTACTAGGTATGAGGAAACATTGTTCTAATAAATTCCAGCCTTTAAACTCTTCTTGACTCTGCCTTTCTTATGATGATTGTTTACTGCTTTTTAGACTAAAGGGCAAGCTCACACCATAAATATGTTCCTGGAGTCTCCTCAGCTAAAAGCAAGTTTCTCAGCCTAATTCTGTTTTAGTTCCCTCCTAAAGCAAGATCAGCCATAAGGAGGATTACTCCTCTGCACTAAAATTTTCTGAGGAAATGTCTATATTTCCACCTGGATTATTTTTCTGCTAGAAGCAGAGAACATAATCTTTGCATACAGAATGTCTATAGAAACTTCTTGTGTCATTTCACTCCCCTTCTTCTCATTTATTTATGTTACAACAGCACCCACAGACCTTAACTAAGGAGAAGTCTCCATGGCACTAGACAGCGTACAAACATAGAGGAAGATTCCAAAGACCTTGCAATCAAATAAAGCAATATTATGGTGCCTTTTCTTTAGCTACAGGAGAAGAGACTTAGGACCCAATTAGATTAAGATCATTCTTAGCCCCAATCTATGAGATTACATTTGCAGTCTCTTCCTGACACTCTATCTCTTAGGGAGCACTTGCATTAAATAAACCATATTATGGATTATGAGACAATAACAAATATGTTAATTCAAGTGGAAAAATAATCAATATGAGAACTAAACAAATCATTGTGATTGTCTCTGCCTTTTGATAAATCCAGTTATTTGCTTAATCTTTACTGTGTTTGAAGGCTGTTTGTTCATTATAGGTTTTCCTCCTGTAGATATACTTTCAGAAAAATTAATAATAACTGGAATCAGCTGAAATGAGGTGGGGCCCGTTCTTGGCTCTGATGATGCAAAAATAATAGTGAATATTTTCAGAGTTATATGACTACTGTTTTGGCTACAAAATAGCCAAATTCAATATCACAAAAGCAATCCAAGTAATGCACTTTAAATTTGTCTCATAATCAAAACAGACTAACAGAAAAGGACTAGCTGCTCAGATATCTGTGAGGAAGGGTTCACACTGTACTTTAATTCACAGTAAACTTATCTTTGAAGAAAAAATAATAAAATCAAGGTTACATGGTTTTTGGCACACAGACTATTAAGCATGGCATTGTATTAAGAATGACTATTGTATATGAAGTAATAAGAATTATCTATTTTTCCCCAGATGTCCCAATAACAGAGAAAAACCTGTTCTGTGTAAGTCAAGCGAAAGACGTGCCACAGAGGAATTTTTATTATACACACCCAGTAAAACTAAAATACACAGAAAACCAAGTGTAGCAAAACAGAATATGTCCTGAAGCTACAGTTACATATATATATATCCAGTTATTAGTATGAACCTTATAATTCTTGTTCATAAACATTCAAAGTATTACTAGCAACCTTTCACATGAATTAGGACGAAAGAGTTTAAGGGAGATATAAAGACATTCTAAACTTGATATGTGTCAATTATTAATGCAAGAAAACTGTGTTACCTCAAAAACTTGAGAACTAAGAATGAACAAACTGTGCCTCTCCCTAATCCTTCCCAAATGAAAATACAGGCTTTCAAGTTTTTGTTCAATTGCCAGAACTGGGAATAAGGAAACTGCAGTTCCCTTCATTTGTTGTTAAAGAAGTTTAATTAAGATTTACCTTTTAATTTATTGTCTGCACATTTAGAGACCCACCCTGTGCACAATCTTTGATCTCCTTCAGAGGTGATGGAGAGGCAGCAGAGGCACATCCTACTCACCCCGGACTCTCCTCTGTTCCCATCTATAGCCTCAATAACTGCCTGCGTGAGGTCTTCAGCTGCTCCTGTGACACGAACTGCCCCAAGTCTGCAATAGCAGCACAAGCAGAATGGCCACAGCTGTTAGTCAGGAGTGGAAATTCTTTTTACAGCAATGTTGAAGAGAAATGCCTAATGTTCCCATCCCTGTCAAACAATGACACAACCTGTGTGAACAACTGCAACCCTATGAGTAGGACTTTCAATATCTTCAGACAATTTATCATTGCTCCTGTGCAAAACAGATACTATCACCTGCTCCAGCTGGAGAGCATTGGTCTATGGGCTCTGATGGTGTTCATCCCAGGGTCCAAGCTCTGGACAACTTCATTATGAGACCTCCCTCCATTATTTTGCAATAATAGATGGCACACAGTTGACTGAAAACTGTCAAATGTTGTCCCTATTTTCAAGAAGGTTAAGAAGGAAGATCTTGGTAATTACAAGCCTGTCAGTCTCGCTTCAGTGCCTGGTGAAACTATGCAGGATGTTATTCTGGGAGTTACTGAAAAACACTTGAGAGACAAGGCAGCCTTTGGTCATATCCAGCACAGGTTCACGAACAGGAAATCCTGCTTAACCAACTTAATTTTCTTTTATGACAAGGGTCAGCCATTTAGTTGACCCGGTTAAACCCGTAGTTGTGAGGTTTCAGTAGTTACCAAAACTTTTTATCATATCTCTCACAGTAACCTTCTGGGAAAACTGTCCTGCACACAGCTAGACATGTCCATCATATGTTGGGAGAACAACAGGGTGATGGGTCTGGCTGAAAGTGTTACAGTAAATGGACTTGCATCAGGCTGGTGGACAGTCACCAGTGGGTGCCCCAGGGCTCAGTGTTAGGGCTGGTGCTCTTTACTGTTTTTGCAAAAGATTTGGACACACAAGTCAAATGTACATAAAGTAACTTTGCTGATGACACTAAATGAGGAGAAGCTGTGGACTTCCTTGAGGATAAAGAGGCCTTATAGAGACATCTATATAGACTATGGACCTGGGGAATTACCAACCGCACCAATTTCAAAATGAGCAAGTGCAGGGGCACTGCATTAGAGGACAGACATCAAACTGTTGGAGTCTATCCAGAGGAGGGTCACCAGATGGAGAAAGGTGTCAAGGACAGGTCTAACGAGGAGAGGTCGAGGTCAGTTGGCTTGTTCATCTTGGAGAAGGCTGAGGGGGGACCTCACAGCAGGGTACATCTTCCTCCTAGGGGGCAGTGGATGTGCTGGTCTCCTGTCCCTGGTGACCAGCAACAGCACACAACCAAGTGGAATGAAGATGCACTGGAAAGTTCAGGTTGAGTATTAGGAAAAGGTTCTCTACTTGGAGGGTTAGTCCCTAGAACAGCCTCCCCAGGGAAGTGGTCACAACATCAAGCCTGTCAGAATTCAAGGAGCATCCGGACAATGCTTTCTGTGAAACTCCTAGTTTCATCTAGTCCTGCAAGAAGCAGAGAGTTGGACTCAATGATCCTAATGGCTCTCTTCCAATCCAAGATATTCTGTCATTCTATGATTCTGCCTTTCTTTTCGGGAGGCTCACAGCTCAGTGACACCTGCAAGAAATGCTCAGGGGCACTGATGGGCACATAGTAGATCGGAGGAGGAAATCCCTCCCTGACACCCAAAGACACCCCTGCAGTTTCACCCTGAAGGATGTGAGGGTGCCTGTCTTGGTCTCTGCTCTGTCCTGTCCTCACACTGTGTCTTTGCAGATTTGCTAGTGTCTCTTGAGCTTCCTCCCATGTTCCATAAGTTTTGCACCTTCTGCCAGTGCTGCCCATATTGGAGAAATAGAAGGGACAAAGGGAACCAAGGCAAGGGAGGTGAAGAGGTGAGGGAATGGACTACAGGTTACACTGCTGAAGCACAACAACATGGGGTCCAAATATTTTTTTTTTATTCCTTGGCCAAAGAAAGCTCTTCTCTGTGATGTGTTGTCTAGACATACACTATGAGGCTTAGGGGGAAACCAGCTCTCAAAATGTCTTTCTATTTGAGCACACATCCTACTTCTACTATTCACTCATTTACAAATTTTCATGCCCTCAGGAATCTTGCTGGACTATAACTTGCAAAGTTGTCGCAGATATCTCTGCCTTTGGATGCTAAGGCTATGCTTGGAGAAGAGTAGGGTGACTTTAGGTTTCTATGTGTGGTTATCTAACAGCTGGTTTAGATCTTATTTTCATGATGTCCCTCACTGGAATTTCTGGAGTGACATGACTCAGCAAATGCTGTCTCTTTTTTCCTGTGTATGCAAATAAATAAAGAACTATCAAGTTTCACCAGGGACTGAAATTTGTGCTAAAGTCAGTAACACCTCTGAATCTATTCCAGTTTTGCTATTGGCTTCAATTCCTAAAAATGTTTTTAAAAAGGTATATGACAAAATAGAGGATGATGATGTCACTCAGATTACACTGGTGTTGGAAAAAACACTACTTATCATATTTTTTTTAAAAGCAATTTTATTCTTCAGTTTCAGATTTGCTTTTTTTACTGGAAATTATGTACACAATCCGAAGGATGTTAATATCCTACATACCTAGTTACAATGTCAAAGTGCATGATGGATTTATTGTTGCGGAAGAGTCAGGTCGAAGCTAATTGGTAGGTAAAAAGGGATTTGATTCATTTGCAGGAAAATGTATCAGTAAGCTTTAATTAGTCAGGAAGTCAATGCACAGATGCTAATTCACACACTCCATTTTTTCAGTGTTTCTCTGCAAAGCTAATATTTAGCTGTCATAAACACCTAGGTATAAACAATGTATGGTAAATTGCAGCATGAATTACAAAATTATAGGGAACTTCATCAGCAGGAGGTGCATTCATCTTGTAGGTATGTCTATGTGGTGTGGAAATACAACCAATTGAATGACTATGTGCAAATTAGTATTGCAATCTTGATCTATGGGTTGGGCATCCTGAGCTAAGATCAATATAAAAGATAGAGGACAAATCCAAACCAGAACACAAACTTATCTTGGTCCCAAAAACCTAGTGTACTGTTTTGGAGTCCACTTGGAGACAATGGGGAATCATTTACAACTGCTTGTGAAAACAAAATTAAAGTACCCTTTTATTTTTGGCTGATGTTGCCAAATTTGAGGCAATTTCACTATTTTTTCTCTACTCAAAAATGGCACATTTTCATAAATAAAATGTTCTTTTGAATGTTCCACTGATTTATTTTTCCCTGGAAAACTCAAGGAAATGAGTAAGACTGGTTCTGAAGTGTGAAGATTACAGCCTAAAGTAGAACAAAATACCCACAGCAACTTACCGTCTAGAGATTTTTCGAAGGGAGATGAGATCAAATGTGAGGAAGGTAGTAAAGATCCTTTCAATTTGTTGACATCTGATAGAAGTGGAGATAAAATATTATCATGGGTCAAGGTTGTGACATGTTTGTTTAACATGCTGTTTGGTTCAGGGTTTTTTTGTTAAAAAAGAGGCACACCAGAAATTGGAGAGATATTTCGTGTTGTAATAGAGTATAGAAACTTGGACAAGTATAGCCATTATATCATGATACTAGCACAAAGTAGTAGCTGTTAGCACAAAATCTCCAAAGAGCGAAAGATTAGAAGAAGAAAAAGTACACAAGACTTTTTGCATCTTGTAACATCTGAAGTACAAAAATCTTTTTAAGAGTCTCATGAGAGCAAAGATTCAGAAGAATTTAGTAAGGTCATCCTGTGTGCAATAAAGTGTTTCAGTTCACAATGTTACATTCTTTCTAAGAGCTAAAATAACAGAACTGTGAGGAAAGCTTGAACAGTTTGTCAGAGCCACGATTAGAGCAAAGAGCATCTGACTGCAGAGGAGCATCTCCCAGAGCAGAGGCCACTTGCATGCTGAGAATGGCAGCACCAGAAACCTAGAACCCTGGCAAAGGGCTACAGGCTAATATATAAAATCAGGATGATTACAACAAGGACCCTTGACTCTGTGTGATCAAATCGAATGACAAAAATTTTTGCCATATCTGAGACTTAGAAAAGGCAGCTCTATTTGAGACTTTAACCTTCTACATTATGGTTTATTTAAAACTCAAAATGTGTCTGCTGAAACAATAGTGATCTCTGAAGGAACCAGGCCTGAGTTTTCTCAAGAAGCTTCTATTCATTAAAGATATTACAATGGAAGACTCAGCTCCACGTCTCCCTGACATTTTTCAGTAGATAAATTTTGGTAGTAAAAACTAGTTCGGGTGCTGGAAAGACTTAATAAGTGAATGAATACAAAATTATTATATTTGAATGGTTGTGGTCATTTTCCCAAACTATTGTACTGTAGCAATTCTTGTAGATATGACTTTGTCTTGGTAGATGAACACAAATGTAATTTAAAAATGCACTTTTAAAAGATACAACATGCAGCTATTCAGAAATCACTGTGAAGCAGTAAAAAAAAACCCCAAAACAGTAATTGCCAGGTACAGGATTCCTCTGTACCATCTTCAGCCACTTTTACTGTGAAAGTGTGAGGAATGTAAGTGGATATTCCAACAGAGAAATCAGCACTATAAAGCTAAGCCTGTTTCATGGACTGTTCCCAAATAATTGATCCTTCTTCACACACAGAAAAGAGAGTAAATACCTGCCCCTTTTATTTACTAGTCTTAAATTAGTTTCTTACATCAGCTTTTAAGCAACTGAGAAATAGGCAAATGTAAGAGTACACAAATGCAACATAAGCACAAAAGATGCGGTTGTAGCTCAGAGTGTAAGCATGTTTTGTTTGCTTAAAATGGACTCGTAGCACCATTTTCCTGATGAGAGAAGTGAGGACGTTGTAGAAATGCTGATGAAGAAAAGGAAGTTATCCTGCATGCAAGGTAATAGATTTACAGAGGCTGAATATGCTGATGGTGATAGAGGAAGCAAAGCGAGCGCACTTTTTTTTTTTCCAAATTAATTAATTTGAAAAGTAGTGCTTTTAAACAACATAGGGATCCTCAACTCTACCTCAGGGTTACAGAGTTGCAAAAAACAACTTTTGAGAGCCAAGGCATGAGCAGGTTGGGCATGTTCACCATGGGAAGAGCATCAGCCAGCACAACTCTTCTGTAAGGAGGAGAGATTCAAAAAGTCCAAGGAGCAGTGTGGGGAAACCTGCACAAAAGCTGCTGCTTGTGCCAACTTTTCTAGACAAGATGACTGAAATCCTTATAATCGTCAGCCTAGCATGTCTTTTGGAGAAGGTCCCTCTTTCTTTATTTTTATACCCTCCCCTTGGTCTAAGTTATGCCACTCTTGCTTTGCCGCATTTATTCATAAATTCTTCCAATGGAGACCCATTATTAACCCCCAAGTTATTAAGCCATTTCTTCTTTGGGAACTGAACAATCTCTTCTATTAGATTTTTAAACCACCTCAAATAGTGCAGCTAAACTGTTAACTTTGAGGTATGACATCTGAATTGTACTATGGCACCATTAGCTTCAGGATAGCAATTCCCGGCTCTTTGGGGAGGAATGGCTGGCCAGTGACATTACCTGAGAGCACTGCCAGAACAAAAAGTGAGAGTGGCTTGTGCAAATGCATCTGTGCTTGTGAAATATCCCCCTACTCTTCAGGCCCTAAGTTCTGCTTCAGCACATGAGGCTTAAGTGCCTGGCTGGAAACATGAGAATCCCACCAGAAGAAATAAACTTGCTTTAGTGGAACAGTGGGGGCAACCTAAACCTAAAAGGGACAGACATCTTTAGCTAGTGTAAAGCATCCAGTGGCTTCATACTGAATTGCCTTCACTCAAAATTTGGTACATGGTCTTTTTAACTTTCAAGAAAAAAATTACATGGAAAAGAGGTCCAATGAAAATAACAATAATAAAAAATTGTATGGACATGGAATAACATAATAAACAGGAAGGGAGAAGTTGCAAAAGAGGAAATTGAAATTCTGGATATTTTGCAAGCGGTAATTTCCCTTCTCCTCCCTGCCCTTTGCTCCCAACACACAGGCTCAAACACTCTCCTCTTCACTTTCTCCCAGGAGGAACAGATTTTGCAATACTTCCCTGCTGTAGTGAACTCTTACTGACACAAAGAATCCCACTGAGATCTCACAGATATGAGGAAACTTTACACAATAAAGGGAGCAGGAGAGGCAAATGAGCAGAGCAAAAAAATGTTTGGGTCCACAGAGTTTCTTTGCTCTGAGTGCATGTGTACTTCATTTGCCAGCTGGCCCGTGTTCACCTTGTTTCTGAATGATTTTCTGAACAGGGGCTTGATGGCTATTTGGACTCTATATCTCCATAGATGACTTCATAGGTAAAGTGCCACCTGACATAGCTGATATGATGAGAGACAGTAAACAATTGGTAGAATACATTTTTAAGCCTTTTGAGATTTTGACCCATGCCCCTGACAAGACTCATAAAAAAACCAAGAAAAACATCCCTTATTTCTTCTGATCCACGTAGTCACATGATGTAATGTAACCAAAGATGCTCAGTGACCAGAAGACCAGGTGAACTCAATCATTTTGGTACAGAATTTATAGTACAGAATTTGAGGAAGCTGTCCTGGTCAAAAACAACCCCAAACCAAATGAAATCATTGAAGAGGCACTTTTTGATTTTCTGTTAGCTGGTAACTACTATCCATAAAAAAGGAAACAAACAAATGGATTGACCAGACTACTAACCTGCTAGACCCACAGAAATCTGAAGTATATCAGCACCTGCTGATAAAAACATTATTTAAAATATGTATTGTTTTAAAATTGACTTTATTCAGCAAAACATTAAATTTGCAAAATAATGCTATATATATTTGCTCCAGTTTCTGGACAATATATTTTCCTAAGGGCACTCTATTTAAGGAAAGGTTGTGTAATGAATATTTCTGACTTCCCCAAACTACTTCTCAAAAATCTTAGTAGTTAAATTTACTCAAAATTTGCTATAAGAAAGCAATGAAAAGGAAGGATTTAATTGTTGAAGCTGTTTTGTTTCCTAATCATGTAGTGAAGTGAAAGATTTTTTGTTGTTTTTATGAAGGAAGTTGGAAACTGTCACATGCTCTTCCCAGATGTATAATAACTCTCTCCTGCCAGGCAGCCCTGTCAGTTCAGCTCATGAGAACTTACAGTGGGATTTCCTGAGGTTTAGAGATATGGTTTTCCCCAATAAGCTCTACAAAGTCCTTCCCAAATTCTCTGAATTCTACAAACAGATAAAACTAATGTGCTAATCTCATCACCCTGAGTCCCCCAAACATTTTGATATTTCCTGTATTTTACTGGTGTGAAAATATTGTCATGGCAGCTTCCTTCAAGGTTTTTAACCACATCTATGCCTAGCTCTTGCTGCAAACATGAAATGTAGGATAGAAAGGTGGCATTTATCTCATTTTGGAAATTATTCCCCTTGATACTTCCATTCCTCAAGACTCTCATTTAGTTCAGACTCAGGTAAAACACAAGACTGAAGTTTTGGAAAGCTGTTATCCAAAGTCAAGCTCTACCTTGTCCCTTTTCAAGTGAACACAGGTAGCTCAGGCCAGGGGATGTCTGGTGCATCCTGCTCAGTGACAGATGTGGGCTGGGTCGGCCCACAGCGCAGGGATGTGTCTGCTCCTCCGGTCAGAATGCTTCACATCATGGGAACAGCATTGCTCAGGGCACTGGGGGAGACAACCTCTTCTGAAATTCACTGACTTGGAAGTGTGAGGGCATTTCTTTCTAAATCAGGACCTCAGTTCTCCTGGTTTCATGGATCTATCACTCTAAGACATACGGCTATGTCCTTGGCTTTGCAGCTGGAGATGTACTTGAAGATACTCCCAAAGTAGGTGGTAGAGGTAGGAGTTCCTTCTCAGGATTACAACACACAGCACAAAATTGCTTTACAGCAAAATAACCTCTCCTAGCTTTAATTTCTATCCCTTCAAATCAGAAATTTCCATAACATTTAAAAAAAATTACTGTTAAACTGATTTTGTTACATCTGCACATAATTATATTTTTAAAGCTGCAGGATTCAATCCTTGATTCCTCTGTTAGAGATACAGAAGGTCTGGTTTTAATTTCTTTGTTGCATCTCGTGCCTTGCAGACATGAATCATATCCACCACCACTTGCCACATAATTGTAAGGGGATATAGTACATCCTCATCCATCCCTGTTGCATGATGCTTACATAACTTGTACTATGCACATGCAAAGAAAATCATGTGAGCAGCCAACACTGACAAGAAACAGTCATTCTGCATCAAAGAGTTGATTCATCACTTTCAATTCCAAAAAATTCCATTTCTTTTGCTCTAGTTTATTCACTCTAAAGAGATAAAAGTCTTTTAGAATGACTATAAGTATCAGAAACAAAGAACCAGTTGTTTTCCCTGCTTTGTTGTTCATTAAAGAATATATATTGATCCATTGAAACTGAATAGTGATAACTCGTAGCTGTGATCTACAAACAGTCTAAGCCTTGAAGGATTAGTCTTGAGGTCCTTACACATGTAACATACTTCTGTTATGGGGAATGAGTGCACAGGTTGTATCTACACAGCAATACCTGAATCTGGCCTGGGGGATCAAGGGGGCTTGAAAAGCTTCACTTAATTCAGGTTACATGTAGTTCTCAGCTGCCCTCACTGCAAGGGGTACTTGATGCTCTTTGTGGATGAAGCCATGGCCACTTCACTGTGCTGTCACGTTACTGAAGGGGTAGACAACACATGTGGGAGTGCTAAAGCACTGCTGGCAGCCCTTCTAGGACAGCCTGCAATCCCATACCTGCTCATCCTGACCACCCGAGGGAGCTGCGGGGTCACTGCCAGCCTCGCACTCTTTGACACTCTGACACTTTGGACGACCAATCCTTTGCTCACTATGACACATTCTCAAGGGGAGTCAGAGCCTTGACCTCCTTGACCACCGTCCAGCATCTCTCCTGGGAGAGATGCAGGCAGTGGACTGAAACTCCCATAGACCATGACCAAAGCTGAAGCTGGATCTTCCCTGCTGCAAAATGAAGATAGTAATGCCCTGTTATTTTTCAAAATATTAAAGCGCTGTGACTATTTTATTTTTTTTTTTAATTAGCCTTTTTTGAGTTTTAGAGCAAAAGTGTTGCCCTGGGACCAGGTAATGAGACCCCAGGTAATGAGAGCCCCCTGGCCTGGCACATGCAGGTGCTCTCAGTAGCCACTGGGCAGCATAAGCTCATCCTTTCCCATTTCCTGTACTTTTTTTCTCGTGATAAAACAGCTTTTGAAACACATTTGGGCACCTAACCCTAGAATACACAAGTGTAACGTTGTTTCAGAAGACTGGCCTCCGATTTGCTTCGTAAAATTCTGAAGAAAAGTGAGGGGTTTTCTTCTTTGGAATAATTTCATGTGTTTTGCTTTAAACAATGCCCAAGCAAAGAAACTGCTGTAACAGGAAGCTGAAAACTTCAGGGACAGAGTCTCGTTATTCATTCTGATACCTTACCGTAAATAATTAACATATTTTAATGGTTTAAAAGGAATGCAGAAGCATCAGTTTTCATTCATCTGTAATAATAAAGGAGGAGGAGGAGGAAGAGTGAGCTGACAGGAGGATATGAGATAGTATGAATTAAAGTCAATAAATAATGCCGACAGTGTTAGTCATCAGTTTTGCCTTGCACATCTCAACATCCCCTATGCTGCACACTGCAAAGTCTTACACGCATTTTGAAATGGGCTTGTTTTGCGTGGAAAAAAATATCGTGGATTGTATTTAAGTAGATATTCAGAAGAACTCGCTTCAGAGGGAAATAAATCTAAACATTATTTTCTCTCACAGTTTCTTTTCTTTTTTCTATTTTTATTAAATGTGATATGATTCATAAATATTTGATGGGCTATGACTCAGTGAATGTCATTTTCTTGGCTCTGAAGGGGATTTTGAGTGTTGATCAAAATGATATACAGTCTCTCTGGAAAAAGTAAGACAAGTACTATATATTTTCAAGGCCAGATTCTAAGTCTGTCAAAATAAATCACAAAGCCTCAATTGTATTCCAGGATTAAAAGGGGCAAGCTGTTGGGGAAATCTAGGTTAAAATTTTAGCAATGCTGTTATACTAGTAAATCTTCTCTGATTTTTCTTTAGCTCTTCACTTGCTGATACTGCAGAAGCAATAACTTCTGTAAACTATAAAGGTGTGCCCAACGTTATGAAAATTACCTCAAGTGACTATGGCATTTTTCATGGTTGTTTTCAAGCTTCCTCCTGCCTAAGAAACACATTTGTGTCCTCTGATCTCGTTCATGTTCTGACTGTAAACCAGGACAAATCTTCTTCCATGTCTCCATTGCTTTCCCTGGACCATACTCAAAAGGTGAGAATCAACTCTGACCTGAAGTGGGAGATAGACAAAAAAATGCAGGTATTTTATCAAGCCCTCTGTGATTTTTGGTGGGCTGTGCAGCAAGCATTGCATAGCAGCAGCTGGAATTGAGACAGTGTAGGCTGGTGTAGTCTGTTTCCATAGTTTTGTGGTGAAACACTCCACCTCTCTATAGAGTTTGGAAAGACAACAGAAGAGGATGCAAGAAGATGCATTTATTACCTGTTTTGTTGCTTTATTGTGTTTACTTGTAAGTCTTATTCCCCTCCCCTCCCAAGAGACACACAAGTCCTGAAGCATGGGACAAGCAGATTACTTGAGCAACAGGCAACTGGGCAGCCTTCCCAAACAGAAATTCTTGGTTTTCAGTGGAAATATTTTTGCCTCAAAGTTTTCAGTTTCCAAAATAACAAAGCACTGATGAAGCCTTTTCCCATACAACTACAACTCCCTCACTAAGACAAACAATATGAGAATTCAGTAAAAGCAGGGGAAGAATAATACTGTCAGAGATATCAGCTCCTACACACTTAAATATGATTTTTCTTTGGTGACTTTCTTTTGATTTCATTCTATGAGAAATGACAGTTATTAGCAAAGATAAAGATCTATTTTCAAGAAATTTATCTGGCTCCTTAAGACATGAGGTTATCCCTCCAAATGGGTGATTACTAAAAAAATTTTTTGATTCGTTTCCTGGAAACTGTGGCTGATACCCTGATACAATTGGAAGTGCTGGTTCTTGCATTTGCTTTCTACAAACAGGTTCTCAAACCATTTGTCCTGTCATACTTGAAGATGTGAATTTAACACTTTCACCCCGTGTAGTTGAATCTAGGTCCCTCCACTCCTTCTTACGTGAATTCTTTAATTATTATACTATTATCTTATTGAGGAATGAAAAAAAGAAAAAAAAGAAAAAAAAGAGGAGAGGATCCAGGAGTACTTCTCCTTTGCAAGTACCACAGGAAAAAAAAAAAAGGGGAGAAAGAAAATGAATGCCTTCAACACATTTTGTAGCAGAGCCTGAGCCTCAGTGCATCTTCGGTGCCACCTTGCAAAGCTGCCTGGGTTTGGGCCTGTGGAGAGCTCAGCAAGAAGGAGGCCAAGTTTGGGATGTGGCTGGGATGAGGTATGATGGTTGTGCCAGCCACCTCAGCCCTGTCAAGATGCAAGGCAGTTCTGGACACGCTCAGAGGCACTACAAATGCTGAGTGAGCTGGCTATTAAGATCACAGGTTAGATCTATGGAACTTAAATTTTGCTGAAAATCCATTTTAGAGCCACAAAGCCTTCTGGGAGTGGCAGGCAAGGAGAAGAAAAGGAAGATTTAACCCTCATTTTCCATAGCTTTTGGTTAGCCAAAGACTCTACTATCAAATTTATTGGTTGTTTTGCTTGGCTCTGTGAAACAATACCAGTTAGATTGGTACACTCCTGCCAAATTCTTCATGAATAGGTGAAGACATGAGTTGAATTGGAAAGTTTTGTATTAAGGGAAGGTGATTTTTCAAAACTAATTTCCTTGTGATCTTGTCCCAGCCACTGAGACCAGGCAAAGGCCATTTCCACCCACTCTCATGCCTTTGGCAGCAGGCAAAGAGATCAGTTTTTCAAAAGAGTTTAGCAAGCTCCAGAAGCTGTTTTGTTCAGTCATTAAATTTCAGGAGAAAATTTTTGTGCCTGGAAGCACAGAGACGGACAGTTGTAACTAGATTAAGGAGAATGCCATTAGTATTGATTAAGTGCACAGTATTTTTGAATTGTCTCTTTAGCTTTTGTGCAGTGGGACCATGTATAGCGCAGTTTGTGGTACTGGACAGCTGGTAAAGAGAACCATCCCTTCTGGCAGCCTTTGGCAGCCATTTCATGCTTCATTATCCACTGCTGTCCTAAGGAAACTAAACAATCCCATATGCTTACATCACCTGGAAGTCCCCTGTGGCTGGTTTTGTTCCTTTTGAAAGCTGAACTCTGAGTTTTGGGTGGCATTAGCAGGTGATGCAGAGCACTTGCAGCCCCCTCACGTCACTCTGATGACACCAGCTAAGCATTGCCTTTACTGCCAGCTTCAGTCATGCAGCATGGAGAATGAGTCCTTTCACCACCTTGGCCTCCTCACACAAGGCAGAAGAATGAAAACAATAGAAGGAGCCCTAAAATCCCATCTCTTACAAGAAGGATATGTTAGTGCAAGCCATGTGGAATGCTGCCATGATCCACCCTGCCAGTGGAGACCACTCAATCCAGGCAGAGGGTGTGTTCAGTGAATCCTGGGGCATGACAGAGGCAAGACGAATTCACACAACACCACAGAAACCCTGGACTGCCTTGAAAGCTATAAGGCAAGGCAAGGAGACACCGCAGCCCCGGTGAGGAGAGAGGCAAGATGGGTATGCAGAATGGACACAAAACTTCTCCAAAGAGGGACGACAGTTACGTAACAAAGGAAACCACTGGTGTGGGGGGCTGGGCTGGGGTGGAAGAGAAATACAAGACCTAAATGACTGATGATAACCTCTGACCTAAGAGAGGTTTGGATCAAACCATCAGAGGTGCTACCCGGAAGGGATCATGGAAGTCAGTAGCATTTATGAACTAACACCAGCAGAGAGGCTGATTTCACATGCAGATTATAAAAGTACCCTAAGTATGGCCATGAAAGATGTGTGAATTACCCTGCAGCTGAAAAGAGGTAATGGTGTAAGGGGTAACTATGAAACAGAAATTATGTTGTGCATTTATACCCTCAGCATACTCTATGCATTGGCTTTATTGGACTCATATGTGCAAGGCAGTCCTGTTATCAGGATCATCCCCTCACCTGGGTGTCAGAGCATGTAAGATTTTTATTTCTTTCAAGGCCAAAGCCATGGCTGAAGGGCGTGCTGTGCTATTAAAAGGAATTATATGAGGAGAATGGAAGAACAGACAAGCTGAAGCTAATGCATATCTGACAGAGAGGCACTGTAAAGAGCTGTGTGTGAGTTGCTCATTATATCAGAGGTAGCAGTTCAAGAGAAGGTGGATTTATCCCAAACTTGCAAGTAAATCATAGTGTTTAGCCAAGAGAGAGATATTCACCTTTTACTGTTTTGTGCCCTTCTGCTCCTGGATGGGAATCATCAGTAGGAAATAGGAAATTATATTTAATGAGGTTGTGCAGTTCTTTCAAGCAGTTACTGGTCATGGGAAAACAAAGGACTTACAGGAGACAGGAAACATTGTCCTGGTGAGTAGTCAGGAATGGGTGAAAATCAGAGGATTTGAGGACCCTCTCAGGACAAGGGAAAGAGCATCAAAACCTTCATTCAACTCACCACCTTCACCTCAACTCTGTGACAGCAGAGCAAGCAGCTTCTTCAGTGGCATATGAGGACACTACAGTTACTGCTTTTTGAGGAGATACTGGAACAAAATTTCTAGTTCAGACCTGCTTCCATACTGTGTACTCAAGCCTGAAGGTATTCTTTAGTTTAATTATATAAATCGTTTTGTAAAACAGAACATGAGAACTGGTATATACAAATGACTGACAGAACAGGGTAGGAATGGCCATGTTGTTTTGATGGATTAAAGGAAAAGGAAAGTTTATTTTGGATAACACTTTGAGAAGAGCTATCACTCAATTTCAGGAAATAAGGTAAGATGTGACTGCATCTTATTTCAGTACTCTTTTATAATCCAGTCAAAAGATTGCAGACTTAATCCAGATCCCAAGAAAATTATTTCTATGATTCCCATCCTTATCCAAATGCTTAGGAGAAGTCTTCAGGTCAGCACTAGGGCGTGTGGTGGAGGAACATACATTATTCTGCCAAAGATTATTTTCAGATCACACATAGTAATTTTGCCTTGTGAATTGTCCTAAATCAGGAGAAATACTCATACGAGTTGCTGAAAGCCTATTACAGAACACTGAATCTTCTTACAGATGCTTTGTTCTAATAAAGATACTTAAGGGGAGACCAGAAATGTCAAGAATTCATTTCCTTGGGTGCTCCTCTTCAATCGTGATGTTCATATCAAGCTTGGAAGGTGCACTGCTTACAATTTCAGTTTTGGAATTATGGTGCTGAAAGCTTTTAGCTCCAGCGCTTTTAAAAACAGAATCTTAAGGAGTGGAGGAGTTGATAAAAATAACTTTTTGGGCTGTCCCAAACCTCCCCCAGGAGGGAATGATTGTAGGAAAGGTCTAGGTCCATTTTTAGATGAATCGTAAATTATACACTCTATCTAGTAGTTAAAGAGGGAGAAATGCAGAAAAATGTAGCCTTTTGACCCTTCCTTCCCCAAACAGCTAAAGTTCTCAAGAAAACATGAACTATTATAAATATTAGTCACTCCCCTTAGAGACTAATTTGCTGCTTGAAATCCTGTTACAGAACTTGCTCTTTGTGCATGAAAGAAAGTATATGCCACTTTGAGATCAGAATTTAGGGGAACATATTCCTTAGTATGGGAGGCAATCCTTGTTATAGATGATTGCCCTTGGACGTAGGAGAGACAGCTTAATTTTTAATTTGGATGTTGACCCAGGAGTTGGAGCGGCAAGTTAGTACCAGTAATGAAGTGCAAAGAAAGAATAAATCCTCTTACAACCTCATGGTTTTATTCTGAGTTCATAAAAGGAACTTGGTGGGAAAGGAGTGGAGGGGGAGAATATGAGTTGTGATGTAGGAGTATTTTAAATCAGATTGAACCATGCAGCACAGTTTATATTTACAGCTGAGACAAAGGCTCAAGTTAGAATTATTATTTCTCTTAATGCCTGTTCTCACATTTACGTAAAAATCCAAGAGAAAATTCCCATCAGGCAGGCGAGGGTCCAGGTTCTGGGATGAGGTCCCTGATGACCTTGATTGTGATGCTGGCAGTTGACAACGTGCCGCAGGCATGCCCAGACATATGGGAAAAGGTTTCCCCTGTGCGGATGGCGCTGGCACAAGGGCAGCAGTCGGAACTGTTGACATTTTGGAGGACATTTCTCAGAGCACTTGAACTGGCAGCATGTAAGCTGTCTTTTTATGAGCTACAGATCTTATTAATAGGAAGGGACTTGTCTTGACACAGGTCTGGTAGAGTTTCTTAAAGGTTGCCATGTAACACATGCCAGATGCCAGACCGTAAACATGTACATATATCATCACATGATTTTATAGCTTACCAATACATGCTCCTCCTTAACATTCTGCATTTTTTCCTTTAGACACTGCATATGCTTCCACCCCCTACATTTTCCATCTGCACCTTTACGTTACTGACTTGTCTCTATATAATCTTGTAATCAGTATCAGGATTAGTGTTACAGTAGTGAAACAGGCTGTGTCTTTGTTCCTAGCATCACAGTAAAGTCTTTCCTTCTGATGAACATAAAAATTGAATTAACTTCTTTTTAGATCTGTTCTGTCCTGCTCCTCTAACAAGTTACAGGTATGACAGAGTGTTGTTATGTGGCACTTACAAACACTCAGATGCTTGTTTTCTCAATGAACTTACCCCTTCAAAAGCACAGCGTCACTTCATTAACTGAAGTGTCAAATTAATCGGAAATTGTACAGTCATACGTCTCTCAGAGAAATAGATTCTGTCAACCTGCTGTCAATTGACTATGTCCCGTATAGTTAAAGGTATTTTAAGTATTCTTGGGAAGAAACTGTAGGGAAAAATATTTAATAAATGCAAATTCAACACAAATAAAGCAGAAAGCTACTGGCATGAATTTATTATTGTTTGGAATAACTTAACTTGTCAAAGGACTTGGCAAAGAACTTAGGTAATATTTATCTTTAGGGAGTAACCCATAATAAAGCCATTCCACATTTTTCATTGCTTGGCGCTTTTTTTAATTTTGAAATACTCAAATATAAACTTCTTATAATATTTAGACTTAACTTTATGTTGCTGAGATTGAGATGCAGGTTGATACAGCAAAAGAGGTAGCCAAACATGAACCTGAAAGTGTTTATTGAAAATATTTGGATTTTAAACATTTTTGAAGCTGAAAATGATGATTCATGTCTTTGCCTTTGACTAAAAATGATGACTGTAAAGGCCTTTTGATTCAATGGTGGGAAGAAACTAACACATTATTTTGCATATCCTTTTCTGTAGATTCCAGGGGACAAACTTCACATTCCTTCTTCCATGTAAAAGTACTTCTTTTAAGTATTCAAATACCGGACGCATAGATACCAGGAATTTCTGAATACATGTTTGCTCTAATCCTAAGAATGATCCATAAGGGGGTGGAGACCAGTACTTAAAGGTTTCAGAGGAAACATCTTGGAGCCCTTTTTAGCAGATGAATAACAGCATATAGATTAGAAATCTCTTCAGAAACTATTCCATTCCAATGGGTCTAGCTTGCAGGGGCAGACATGGACACAAGCCACAGGCAAAAGGAAGTAGTCAACTTCATACCTCACCACCAGCAATGAAACACTCAAATCTGAACCCAAAAATAGACTTTAATTCTCAGTTTCACGTGTTCAAAGTAGAGAGCTTAGCTCAGGTACATTGGTAATGTAAATAATGTTCTTAAATTATCTTAATTGAGGAGATTTATATTATTCAGCTCATTCTTATATGGTATGGTTTCATGTGTTCAAAGTAGAGAGCTTAGCTCAGGTACATTGGTAATGTAAATAATGTTCTTAAATTATCTTAATTGAGGAGATTTATATTATTCAGCTCATTCTTATATGGTATGTCTCTCCTTTCAGTCGGGCACAACTGGAGACCTGCATCTGGACAGCCAGCTGGAGGGGAGTGGAGCGCTGGATGGAACAAACAGGGGGATATATTGTCTACACAACTGCACTGTCTGGGGGACATCCCTGTAGCTGTTCTTGCCTTCATACACTTAGTATTTAGGCAAACTCATAAAACTCAAATTATCTTACAAAAACCCTATTTCTAAGAAATTTAATACATTCTAACAGACCAGCTTAAATAAATGGGATGATTTCGCTGGCAAAATTAAATTCATTCATCAGAATTGCAGATAAGGAGAGTGGTGAGGAAAGATCGTTACAGTAAAATGCACAGGACGTATTTTCACTCACTAGTTTATTCAAAATCATCAACTAGAACATAAACAATTAGTCACCAAGTAGTGTTACAAAAGGTTAACAAACCTAGCCAGGTACTAACAGATTAATACAAGGTTTCTGGTGTCCTCTGATCAAACCCCTGTAGGAAGGTGAAACACTAAGTAAGCATGTACACTCAACTCTACCCCTTGTTGCAGAAATAACAGTAAAAAGAAAACACATCATGTAGCAAAACCAGAGGCACCATAGCCTAAAAACACAGTGTGGAGCTGAACCACACTCTGAGCATTCACCTCAGTCCTTTCGGCTACTGGTTCAGGGTCACATCTGCCAGGGTTGATTTGAGCCACCAGCCCTTGAGGTTGCCCATGCCAAATGTCAGTGGAGCAGGTTATTAAAGTAAATAAAAGGGTCTCCACAGAATAAGAGAAAGCAGCCAAGCAATTTTAGATTTTCCAGTGATCAAAAGCTTAGAATTATCAGAGCATAAAAATGCTAGGAAGCCAATTTTCATTTTCTCTGTCTGGTCTGTTGTAGAAACAAGTACAAATCTGTACTAAACACACTAGTGGTATTTTTTTTTCTCTCCAGACTTGTCTGCAGCAGTTTTCAGAGGCTATTCATGCTAAATATGCTGACAGACCCACCACTTTCCCTGGTAAAGAGAGATAAGGTTGTCCCCTCCCATTGCCCACCCTTTCAAAGGAATGTCTTCACCATCCTCAGATGGTGATGTTCACCACAGAGATAGCCTGGAACCAGACAGCTGGCATGAGATAACTTATGGCTGTTTTAATAGAATTCTATAATTCTCCTAGTCTACATACCTGCTTTCTTTAGGGCCCTCAATCTGTTTTGGAAAAGAATTAAATAATATATTCTGACAAATCTGAAACATACTTGGGTCTGATGACAAGAGTAATGCTTTTCCCAGTTCTGTCAAACGGCAGCAAATTCAAGTCCCAGAGACAGGATTAATAACTGTTCCTAAGCACAGAGCAGAAATTTGATTTATCTAAAAACCTATTGGCCGGCTGGCCCATCCATTGCCCTTCTCTCTGCCTGCTATTCCCAACAGACAGAATGCTTTGGCTTTTTCCTCTCCAGTCCAGACAAAGCCCTCTGAGGTTGCAGGACTGCATGCTCTGCTCTGAGCACAGAAGAAGGGACTTGGAACATAGACGCTGGCCACTGACGACACTGGGAATAGCACTGTGACACAGCACTGTATGTGCATGCACATGCCTATCCCATTTGAGCAGCATCTGCCTAGAAATGAAGTGAATATAAAGGGGAAAATGCATTGGAAGTCTAGACACATACGTATTTGCCTGGCTTCAAATTTTTGTGAGTTTATTAGCACAGGGTTGAAAAAGATTTTCCACTACAAATTGTCTTCAATAAAACAAAAGTTTTTTAAAATGTCAAATCATTTCTCTTTGACTGACTCTTTCAGGGGCTAAATTCAAACCTTTTTTTTCCACATGGAAGGAGAAAGGGAAATGGAGGTTAGGGGATGCGCCAGACATTGTCGCTGGCAGTGAGGCCTGGCAGGATACATCCCAGACATCCTGGCCCCAGCACAGCCAAGAGTATCCTTGTCCAGAATATTAGATGCAAAATGCTTTATTTCAGTGGTGAGAAACTGATGGCCTGAGCACCCAAAGCACTGCTCCACTTCAGCCCATGCCTTTGCATATGGTGGGAGCCCATGCTTACAATTCCCATGCTTACAATTCCCGTGCTTACATCTGTGCTCTGGCATGTACAACTGAAAGTGCCACCAGAGTCACCAAGTTTAGACCCCAAAACTGCAGATAACTGTGCTATGTTAAAGGCCACTGACAAGCCACTCAACTCCAGCAGCCAGCAAAATACACCCAAAGTACTCATAGGGAATATGTGGAATATTTCAACCTTACCCCCAGGCCTCGAAATTTGTATTAGTTGATAAAGAAGTCCACAAAATCTTGGACTTTTGCAATGGAATGTGCCGTATTAGAGCTGTGCTACTGGCCATATTCTATATGACGAGCAACAGTAAAAGAAGTGGAAACAAACCCCAAATTCAGTAAATCTAGTCTTTTGTACCTGGCAAAGTCTTAGGAATTTAGAACTAATTTGACAACTGCTCTAAGCATGCTAAATAAATAAAAGCAGCACAGGTTTTAAGGTGTCTCAGTAACATCATTGCAAAGAGGAATACACCTTTTCCACTACCGACAGAAACAGCCCCATTATTTTTACATCTCTGAATGGTGGAATCCCTCTTCCTCCCCCTCTCTGGAGAAACATGTGAAGGGAGTTTCTTACAAAACCCAGAGTGATAATCTCTGCCTATCTTCTTGCCTGCAGTGCTCTCACACACACTTATCTTGAAACGAGAGATGAAAATTTACCCCCCTACCAAGAGTATCAGGGCAGTTTTAGGTACTACTAGCTGGAAAACAAATGGACAAACAAATGGCAAACCTCTTTGTGTTGAGTCATTGATTTAACAGATTTCATTTGCAAGTACTTCTGTATTTTGAGGTAAATTACAAGCGTCAACACAGGTGTGCAAATAAACTAGTCACCCTACCTATGTATACGTGATGAGAATCAAAGTTAAGAGAGTAATTTATATAGTTTTCTTTGTTTTCTTTCATTCAACTAATATCTAAGATACAAATGCAAAAAAGCTCACTATACATTCAGTTAAAATTAATTAGTTCCTTGTTCCTGTTCTACGTGTTGTTACACTCGTTTATTGGTTACAAAGGACAACATAAAAAGTGTCTACACATTTGCATTTTGCTTGTCATGCTATCTGTGGTACAGCTATTGTGCTGAGATTCTCTTCCTCTTAATTGTGCATTGAAGTATCTCTGGGGGTTATAACAGAAAAACAAACTGCATCCAATTATTAGTGCATCAGAATTAATGTTCCAGGTTAAAGTAAACTTTTCATGCCTCAGATATCATCTGCAATTCTCTCTAAGAGAGACGTATGGAAACGTCTGTCTGTTTGGATGGTTTTTCAGTTCACTCTGAAAATGACAATGAACAAATGAAACTTCACCTGGGAAACAACCGAAACTGCTAATGAGCTCAAATGAGCTCACGGTTGATTTCGTATTAAAGTGGGTGCTGATACAGATTTAGAAACACAATGAACTTAATGCAAGTTTAGGAATCTTGCCCAAAGTTTAGTCTGGCCCAGATTAGAAGAGAGCTTTCTTACTGTGAACATTTTCTTCTTTTTTATGTAGTGAAGAATTCTCTTTCTCTGTGAAGGTGGGATAAATGAGCAGGAAGCTGTGAGCAGTGGAAGAAGCAAGGTAGAAAAGAAGGAACTGTCGGAAAGAATTCATATAGGTTTCTTGCCTTTCAGACAGGACAGTGAGAGAAAATGCTTGCACCTAACATGTAAAATGTTCTGGGCATTTCTTTTTTGTGAGGTCACAAAAAAATCCTTGACATAAGCAGGGCCCTGAAGAGTGGCAGAACATGAGAAGCACTATGCAGTCAAGCCAATATTTTTCACTGTCTGCTTTAGTTTCAGTGAAGTAAAAGTCCACTTGTTTACTGGAACGACCAAAAAATATGGAAAACCTGTATTATATTGTGTTAATGGCATATTTAATGCTTGATATATAGCCTCCTGGAGTAATCCTGTTTTGAGAGAATCAAAATATTTAATTTTAAAATATACTCCAGAGCACATTCTGCAAAGCTATTAATGTGTTATGAACAGCATAGCAGAAAAACAAAAGAGAGTCAACTATGAATTTTATTTTAATATTTGTTTATTTTAATATTTGTTTTTTATAATGTGAGTCTGGTCCAGCATCTCTTAAGCATCTCTTAAGCATCTCTTAATTACTTTACAAGTAAGTAGCAGAGGTGGACAGAGCACATAGTTTTATTTGGGAAAGAAACCAAAACATCGGTCTCCAGAAAGAAACAAAAAAATAGAAACTACAATCAAAAATGGTAGCAGCAGGATTCTGAGAGAGTAAAAAATGAACTTATTGGTATGCTCCCACACTTTTTGGCTTCCTAAAGAACAAATAATCCAGAATCCAGATGTTCAACTCTTGATCCCGAGTTCACTCCGGATTATGTTCTTAGCCTGTGTGTATACATTTGTGGTGTTTAGATAGCATGAGCTACATTTCATGCGATCATTACAGGACTCCCTGTACGCCATGTGGGAAAAAACAGTTATTTTGCAGTAACATCCTGTGAAACTGAAACAATCCATCACCCAAGCAAAGCAATAGAAACGATTTAGAACTGAATGATTCGACCACTCAGAGCAGGCTCCAAGCAGGCTACCAGGCCCTTGAAAAACCTCTCATGTGGAGCAAAGTTCAGCTGTCCTAGCCAGCTTGCACACACTCTGAAGACGATTGTCCTATTGCCTATCCCAGCAATTGTGTGTGTGTCCCTTTGCTGTACTGCACTGTTTTGTTCTCTTTCACCACTCTGTAAACTTCAATGCCCTGACCTACATCCCAAAATTAAGTAACTGAGTAACTCTGTCTCACATAATGGGGAAGCATATGGGGAAGCATATAGTCCCAGTGTGGTCAAAAGGCTGAATTTAGATACTTACACAGGCTCTAGAGAGGTAGGTTTACATTCTCCCACTGGCCTGGTGGATGTGCAGTAGCATCCTGATGAAAACTTTATTTTCCCCCCTGCTGTGGCAAAATTAGGTTCCTTCAGTTTTTCTTGTTGAATTTCCTATCTGTTCTGCCTAGAAAAGAAATTTGAATTGACCCAAAATCAAAAAGAATCACAGTTGTAAAGGCATTAGCTTGAAGAGAAACACAGTTGGAGTTGAATTCATAGCAAGAGGAAATATCAATAGTGGCTTGCAGTAAGGCACCCCATACCTGGAGGCCTGGCTAGCCCTCCTGCAGAAGGATGGTCTTTCAACATCGGACTTCTTCAATTCCTAGGTCTCTGGAAAGAAAGAGTGTTTGGAAGAGATAAAAATATCATTTATGCAGAAAACACTGAACAATCCTGCTGTAAAGATTGAAGCTGAGGAGTTCACAAATACCCACCAGCTACAATGTGTAGGACAGGTGGGATTTGTCAGCCCTCCCTGTTAGCCCCAGAGAGCTTAAAGGTGGTTTTGACTGAGACCATTGGATACTATCCACCATCACCTCTACATTTTTTTAGACACAGAGCTTTTCAGAATTCTGTTCTCCATGAGATTAGCCAAGCAACAACAGCCATGAAGCCCTGTGTTACCTCCTGGGTGTGTGATAGAGCTCACTGGTGGTTGTGCTCCATGCTCAGCCTAGTCAAAGTGTCTGTGGTATTCATTGTATTGCACACTCATGAAAGGACCTAGCTAAGGCTGAGGGAAAAAACTGGGGCTTTCTGAGTCTGCACATGGTCCATGGCGCTTCTCAAAAGCTGTAATCTTGAATGCACTTTCAAGGTACCATGGTTGCTGGGTGGTATTTTCAGAATCTAGTTTGGCCCTGGCCACCTTGGTGGCAGGTGGATGATAAGGGCTTTTGCATAGCCTATAAATACATGTTTATCAAATGCTGCCTTGTTTAGCCTATAGGTATTTGCACAAACTGAAATTTTCAAGGGTAGGCTCCAGGACAAGAACCCGGATAAACACAGAAGTTCTCTGTCTCTAATGAGCTAGCAAACAGCAGCAGTGGAGATTACAGAACCGCCCTGTTTGTGCCAAACACAGTGTTGAAGGTTCATGCCCAATCTTGCATTGCATTTAATGTTTCAACGAATGATTGGTCACAAGGGAAAGAAGAAACATTATGCTGCCCTTCAACTGACAAATACTAACATAATATTTCAGAAATAAGTGGTACGTCTAGTTGCAACAATATATCCAGCCAGACACACAAAAGCAGAAACCACTCTTTCTGATTGTACTTGGGAGTTCAGCCTTTTCTTGACACAGGCTCTTGAGCAACAGAAACATTTTCTGTGTGTGATGATACTCTGCATGTGTGCTGTAATTGGGATCAGTGAGGTATTATCCTTGTAACTTTCTGTTAGACTTTGGCCTATTTTTAAATGACTGACTGAGGAAAGCTGAGATTAAAACTAAAACGAAGTTTACTGCTTTACATTGGCAGGCAGGTAGACTTCCTTTCTACAACATCAGAGTAGAACTCTCCAAGAGAGTCTTAATGACTCTTTTCAAATGCAGGTGTCAGGGCTTATAGACCTGCACACAGCAGGGACCCTGACATCAGTTTTCAGATGCCTGGGTAACACCTTAACATTTGCCTAACTGCTAACAAAATCAATTCTAGTAAATTCAACGGAAAACAAGAAAAGATGCCCAGGCAGTGGGACTTACTACCCCGACAATTTAACTATTCTGGCACAAATCTGGGTGGAACGAAGATTACCATCATAGATGACTCCCAGATCTATAGCTAATGGAGAGTTAGGTGCAATACGCACACAGTTTGGGTGTAAGTACTGTGTACTGAAGTTTAGTAATATGGAGTCTGTGCAGTTGGCATTGATGCTAGGCAAAAGTCCTGAGTGCATTTTATTTATTCATATCGCTGAGAAAAACAAACCCCAAAGAATTTAACACTGTGCTCCGCCTTATAAATTATTCTGTTCTAGTCCAGATCTCATAAAAACCCAGAGCTCACTGGTCATGTATACAGCCAGGAGGGACTACCAGTGCATTTGAGGACAGTCTAAGAATGCAAAATTATCTTGCTAAATTAAAGCACTACGTCCTTTAATACATAGGGGACATAGGGGCGGGGGAGCGGGGGGGGGAAGGGGCGGGGGGTGGCAGGAAGCAAAAGATCAACCAAACAAAAGCCAGCTACAATGAACTTAGCCAATTAGTCAATACAAGACTTCCCTTGTCAAGGACAATCCACTGTACAAGGTGGAGTGTAGCAGTCTAGGGAACAGTCTAGAAAAAGGGGTCTGGAATAAAAGTGCAAAAATAGACATGAATTAATGGTGTCACAATCTTGTTAAAAAGATAAACAGTGGCTCTGTGAACAGGAACAATTTTACTTGGCCTTAGCAAAACTCCACTTTAAATTGTCAAATATTTTGTCTGTGTTAGGGAAATCCAGGGAATTTCCTTCTTCCTTGTCATTCTACCCCTTTTCAAATCACTGTGAAGCAAGTGAAGAAAATGTGAAGAAAAATAGAAAGGATGCAAAGGAAAATAGAACACAAAAATATCTAGAAATATGACCTATGTACAGAAATTTAAAGTGTCAGAAGTATTCAGTCTAGAAATGAGAACACCGGAGGACTAAGTCTTCAGATGCGGAAAAGCCAGCAGGAGGGGAATAGTCTGGTTTCCATATTGTCTTTAGATAGGATCAAGTGTCACAAACATCCTGCAACACCGGACCGTGTTTTCCACTGAATCTGAAGATGTGCTGAGGGGAGGAGAATGCCCATATTAAGAGCAGGCTGGGCAGTAACTGTAAGGAGTGTCATGAGCACACTCATATGGGTGATGATCTCTTGAAAAATCATGGGTTTTTTTCCTGTGATTTCCATATATATTTCCACCTCACTGATGTATGCCTGAAGTCATGCTAGAACTAATCCCTGACTCTTTATTCACACTTGAGGCATCTCTCTAATCAGTGGTGATTTCTTATCATTTTTTGACACTCAGCTAATTAATCGAATATTTAGTGTTAATTTTTCTGGTAGTGCATATAATGTGTCATTTTAAGTCACACATGCATCACAAAATCTCTGGTATATAGTGTCCATACAGTTACATCAGTTTGCTATTTGGTTCCCAAGACAGTCCACTCAGCTCTACACACTAGATTCTTCTTTAATCCTTCATCAATCAGAACTTTTTCTTCCTCATGGGAATGTAAGACTTTTTCCCTCTACAGCGCTTAGAAAGTTGCCTGTGTAGATTGTGGCCCTAATCCACCAGGGATTTATCAACTGCCTTTTGACAGGTAAAAAGGGTTTAAAAATGGTGGGAACATCCTGAATACTGAAATGTGAGAAAAGCAATAGCATCTCAGTCTCTCTCTCATACAAATGTGGAGAACTATTCTTAACGCATAAGTTCTATGACATTTTCTGCAAAATCACCAGAGAAGACATAAACATGCTGGATTGTGTGGGCACTTTGAAGATCAGGTTTCAATCTGAGTTCCATAAAGGAGACAGGAAGGACTGAGATCTCCTGAGAGACAGAGAGAGATATTCTCCCTGTCTCTGTCTCTCTCTCTCTCTGTGCAACACCTCCATTCCCCCATTAGAAATGGGGAGTTGTGAACAGCTACTTACAGAATGAGCTGCTCAGATTTCAGGTATTCCCCAGGAAGAAAACAGAGTCCTCCTTGTTCTGGGATTTTTTCTGCAAGTCCTACATAGGGTCTTTCTTTTTCTTATGAGACAATAATATAAAGGAAACTACCCAGAAATAGGTGAGCTCCAAATAACAATGTTTACTAACCATATTGCATTTGCTTATATTTGTTACTATTCTGACTGCTGTCAATTTCCAAAAAATAAACTGTTCATTTATAAACGAATAAAACTGCAGTCTGCTCTTATATAGATTAGCTCGTAGATGTAAATCTCACATGGATCAGCCTCCAGTGCAAGAAACTCATGGTATATCAGACACAGTGACTCGGTTTGCAGTTCCTCATGTTTCAGTGCCCACTCTATGGCTTTCATAAAAATTAATCTATTATGTCAGGAGTGCTGTGTGCTATTACAGTTTATTTCAAGTAAACATTTTGCACTGAGAAAGAGCAGAATGACAGATTTATGTCAAAACACTGACAGCAAAGCTCTCAGAATCTGCTTCTTGATCACCTCCAGACATGATGCATAAGTTGGGCTACATCATATAATCTGTGATGTGTGTCAAACCAGGATAATACTATAATTCACTGCCAAAGTGGATTTCTGGGGATAATTTTATTAGCATGATGAAGGTCTGAGACTACAGAGCTCACAGCAGTGTGAATATCTAGACGGAAATTTTGAAACAGATACCACCCAACTCCCCAGGTAAACTGATTTTGTGTTAAGTAAGTAAAGGGCAGAACCGTCCTTTTGTTTACTATAGAAAAAGCAATCTTTTAAGCCAAGCAGCAACAAAGTTGAAAGTTTTTGCTAAATTATGTTTCTTCCTTTATTCTTTCTGGTTTATAAAACATCAACAAGTTTATCCACCTTTCTTTGTACTTGCATTCTGAATTTTTTTCTTGAGATTCTCTAACAAAAGAGGCAGGTAGCATTTTGCACAAACCTGACATATCCCCCTGTTAAAAGTGCTGCTCATTAGGTTAAAATAGCAGTTTTGGTCTTCAGCTGGAGAGGAAGTGTTCTCAAAAAACGCCTACAGCTCTCTGAAAACAGCATTTATTTTTACTTAGTGGGTTTGATTCTGATATTATCTTGATCAAAAAGGACAGACACAGCAAATCACAGAAAAGCTTTTTAAATCATCTATCTTCTTTGCTTTATAAGTAGGCTCAGAATAAGAAAGACAATCATCCTTGTTACATCACCAGTACTTTCTCTGATCTCTTCACCCAACAGAAGTTTCATTTGTTACTTCCTTACACCTCCTTCAATATGTCCATGAAAAATGAGCAGGTATGAATCTATGCTCCAGGTAATGCCCTTCTCAAAACCAACTTGCCCAAATTTGACAGCACAGGAGGCTTGATTGACATGGGAAATGCAACCCCCAAGCTGGTTTCACTAAGTGCCAAATGGGACAAAGGGAGTTTTTGACAAAGCTTAAGAGGAATGGAACAGAGATGGCCAAGGTAATTTCATTTGAGTCATTGCACAATCCTTACATGGTAGCTACTTCAAACATGTCCTTAATGTAACAGGAGATCAGACACCCAACACTCTGATAAACAGACCTCACCACATCCTGATTTGCATCCAGACTCTAGAGTTAAGCTCCGTTCATTCCTTTTTCCTGTGGTTTCTTTATGCAGTTCTTGGAGGAAAGAAAAGAGTTGTTCAATTGACATGATATTTTGCAAGACAAGTCCCCAAATTACAAGAAGTTGAGCAACATTTTGGCAAAGACTTTGGCATTTTCTTTCCTTCTTTCATGCGTTTATCTTTGTCCAAAGTAGATCTTCTCCATGACTCTCCTGTCTGCACAAACTACGCTGTTTGCTGAAGGAGTCTTCACCTCCTTTTAATCCTTCCTGAACTTTGCAGCTTCCTTTGTGTTTAATTTTCTCTACTAGACAATGCCTTTTCTTTTTTTTTTTCCTCCCCAATGATTTTCTTCTGTCTTTTTGAAGTTTTGTCCTTTTTTTTTTTTTTCTCAGGACTTGTCATGGCTTCTCTATCCCTCCGAAGGCTTTAGCAATTTTTTTATTATTATTATTCTTTTTCTTCTTAACATTTCTCCTTAGCCAGACTTTTACTAGTAAATTTCTGTGTTAATGAAAACACAAGCAAGCACGGACAAAACACTACAAACTAAAATCAGAAACTAGATTCCAGTTTCCATGTAGATTTTTTGCATTATTTGTTGTTCTGAGAGTGCAAAGGATGATTTCCATATCCGCTATCCTTTGAGAATTACATCAGTGAACAGCAATCTGAATTTCTCAGAACTTCTGTGGGAGCAGTGCAGACGGAAGTAGGAATAGGAATATCTTATTTATCCTGATCCTGTGCAGTACAAGCTGAAATGCTTTGGGGTGAATCCATGCCACAGACAATGGAAATCATTCCGTGACACCTGAGTATAAAGAACAGACCTACACACTGAGAACTCTTTTTTCAGCATGTTTGGACAGAGTGAGCAAAGGGCACTGTTGAAAATAAAGCTTATGAGAAAAGAACACAATCACTTTTCCAAAGCAGCTAAGTAACTCTCTTCTATTTCCAGCAGGAAAGGAGCAACATGCTGTTGGAAGCAGAAAGTGAGCTGAAAGCCGATGTAACCAGATTTGTAGAAATGAGGCAGAAATCCTTGTTTTGAGAATAATGTCAAGCAAAGTGTCTTCATTTCCATAAGAATCTTAGTGCTTGCAGATGTGCACGTCCACACATACTTTTGAACATGCCTGTCTTCAGTGACATGTGGGGAGTCTGGGTAGCAACGCTCAGAAATTTATTGACATTTTGATAGTTTGGCTTGATATCAAATATACTTAGTAAAAAATTACCAGGCAGAGAAGGATTGGGTTTTATTATATCAGCAGACACTTTCACTAATAATATTTAGTTTGATAAGATCAGAAACCTTTTATATATTCCTTATGGATACCTTTATGCAGAAGATGAGTGCTGAAATATCTACTCTGTTGACTGTTTCTGGTATAATGTAAAAACCTTTAATTATTAATTTCTTTGGATTACTATTTACTTGTGAGGGATTACAGATGATACAAATATCATTCAGCCTGTTTAGTATTCTCCCAAGCCTTTGTGGTGACTTTTAAAAGCAAGACCATGGCATGAGTAAACAATTCCAAGTGCTTTTCTTATTTCAATTTAAAATTTAACTGAACTTGTGTATATGTGTCTAAAATATTCTTTCCTTAAAAAATATGAAATTGCTTTTGTTATTTGTGGAATTTTCCATGAATGTGACCGAAATGAGCATTTGGAATAATCAGTAATAGTAGTAAAATCAATATCATGTGCTTCGATCTTACTGAAACAGTAAGTTTCACAATTTAAAAAAAAACGAAAAGAAAAGTAATCACGGAAACGTTACAGTTTTATACCCATTTGCACCAGAAGGGAATTTCTTATTCCAAGCTTTGTCTATTTTTTACCAAACAGTACCCTATTAGCATCATATAAATACTTCAAAGTCTTGTATTTCAGAAGCTTGTAATACAGAGCAGCTTGAACAAGATGCTTTAATTAAGCCAAGTTCCATGGCTACTTTACCCTTTATCTTCTTGAAACCCAGTGCATTCTATGCAGGGCCCACAGAGATATCACTAGGGATTTACTCCAAATAAAAATTCCTGGCAGCACATGCTGAACAGCACTTCACAACTAAGAGCTCCAAGATATACAGCATACACCTGGAAGAGTCAAAAGCCCAGGCACTGGTAGTGATGAAAGTGGATAGCTGTTCTCCTGGAGGCACCATCGTGACAGGGATGGGCTAAATGGGAACCAAGGCAACTTTGTCATCTGGATTCTAACAGCCCTTACTTGCTCATTTATTTTCCACAGCAAGGGCTATGGATTACATGACAGTCCCTGAGGGAGCAATCTGATGCTCAAAGCTTCCTAGTGCACAGAAGTTGCATTCAATCTGCTCATAAGTCATCAGTGGTGCCCCAGTGAGCACTCTTTGGCAGCGGCTACATGTATTTGTATGCTCACACACGTGTTCTGCCATGTATGGAGCTATAGAGTCTGAGTTATGAGGCAACAGGACCGAACAGCGACAGAAGAACCCAAGGATCCATGAAATATCCTAATTTATGTCTGGGGTAGCATTCAGCCAACAGGACACTCTCCTTTCTTTGAAACACAAAATGAGCTGAAAGCCTAAGGAACCAGATTTCTCAAAGACTTTCTTACAAAAGCCAGTCAGTATCTCCCTGCAGCACCTCAGAGCTTGTTGTGTTTGCTGGAAGAAAATGACACTGTGTTATCTGTCTCTTGGACGTACTCATCAATAGTCATTAGTATTTGTATATAGTGTTTCAACCTACCATCAAGTAAATTAATCACAAAATCGCAAGCCGCTTTACTGCAGGGCATTTTCAGTCTTCAGTGGAGGGACAAGATGGCAGAGTGCCTGAGAAGTGCCACTGAGGTTCACCCTCATTGTCCTGCCAGGTGCTAGCTACCATCCCTTAGTACACTGTCTCTCAACATAAAACATGACTATCCCCTTAACCTAACCTTAGTTCTGACATAATGCCATGAAGTCTACTTTTTAAAGCTCGACATCTCTCAAATAACAAAAGCAGCCTTCATCACCAGTACTTCTGTTCTAACATGTGTGGAGATTAAAAAAAAGGAACAGACTCTCAAAGAGAAAAAAATTCATAGCAGGAAAAGGTGAGTGAGCTCATTGCTTTCTCACATGCTGAGTTCTTTTTTTAACTCTACTGTTTGAATCTCACGTGTTCTAGCTTTGTTTCTTGTCAAAGATTTGAAATAAGATACCCAGAGAAATTATCCAACCCGTGTGATACATTACCTACTTAGGGGTTTGGTTGGGTTTTTGTTTGTCTATGTTTTTTTGTTTGTTTACTTTTTTTTGTTGGAGTTTTTGTTTGGTTGATTGATAGGGTTTTTGCTATACTTCTCTATGTTTTGTTGCTATGTGTGCTTAAAATTTTGTGGAAACCTTTAGCTGAAAAATTGCATATCTTTGTTGTTAGAATGAAAGGTTACTTCCCTCCTTCTGCGTCATGCCTTCAGAGAAGTATTTGTACTAGCCAGAAGTTTCACCACAACAGGCCTCGTCCCATTTTACTTTTTTCCAAATTGATGGGTTGGTTGAAAACCCCACCACTTTGGGCAGTATTATCAGAAGTACAAAGTGGGAAGAGATGTTCATTAACAGGTGCACACAGACCAGGCCTGGATCTCTCATATCCTTACAGCTTCGCTGTACACCTTGAACACACACAAAGAGTTCATAAGGCCTTGTCCGCTCACGTTTATACAAAAGGACAGGAGGCCATGGACATAAATGGCAACAAAAGTAATTCCAACCAGACATAAGGAAAAAGCATTTCACGAAAAGAGTGGTTAAGCACTGGTACCAGCTGCCACAGAAGCTGCAGAAACTCTCTTCCTTGAGCTTAAAATAACTACAGAAGGCCCTAAACAGACAGATCTGACTCTAGCAGGCCTTCCTCTTGAACAGTAGGTTGAAGTGGAACCCTCAAGAGGGCTCCTTTCTCACCTGCTTAACCTGACTGTTTCAGAATCAGCCTGTGCTGGTGGATTGCAGAAATAAAGCAAGACTGCAAGCAGATGTCTAAGAACAGGCAAGTATGCTCATGACATGACACCTGCTACTCTAGGTAGGATGGGAGGGAATATTGCAAAAGGGACTTTGGACTGGCAAGAGTTTGGGGTGGGGGAAGGCGAAGGGAGAGAAGGGTAAAACAAATAATCTTCTTACAACTTTGCCTAATTGGTGCATCAGACCCCTGGGAAGCTAGGCAGGAACTAGCAGGCACACTCATTATGTATAAACTGGTTCCATCTCAAGAATATGAATGAGAGATTGGTGTTTTCTCACAAAGTTAAGAATGAAAATGCAAACTACCAATCACAGAGAAAACACTGGAAGCATAGCAAGCGAACATCTTTTTAACTAAAGCTCAGGATAAATACATAACTGTAGAGTATGTTTTAGAAAAAATAGAGGATGTATTTCAGGAAAAAGTTTAAATGTGGGGACAAAATAAAACACAAAATATTTAAAGACATATAGGAATTTTTTGCAACCACATTTTTGGTAAGGAAAAATTCAGAAGGGAAAGAAAACAGGAGTGAACACAATGAGGGCAAGTATGCACTATGCCTTCAGCACAAAGACTGTCAGACTAAGAAAAACGATATAAACAAGAACATAGAATTACAGAATCATAGAATGGTTTGGGATGTAAAGAACCTTAAAGATCATTTAGTTCCAGCATCCCTGCCATGGGCAGGGAACCTTCCACTACATCACGTTACTCAGGGCTCTGTGTAATCTGGCCTTGAATGCTTGTCCAGGGATGGGTCATCCACAACTTCTCTGGACAAGCCGTTCCAGTGCCTCACCACTTGCACAGTGAAAATTTCTTTCTGATATCTGATCTAAATCTACACTCTTTCAAGCCATTGGGATGAGTGGCAAAGAGGGAAAAAGTCAGCCTGGATCAGGAAAACAAGAAGCTATTTATATGGACTACATGTTTGAATTGGGTTGGGCAGGAGTGAAATCATCCCAGGGCACAATTTACGACTGGGTGAGGTTCCAGACGATGGAAAAGAGCAAACGAATTTGAAAAATGGGATGGGAGCAGCTAGGACACTGGTGACTAGCCAGCTTAACATAATTTTTTTGGAAAATATTAAAATAAGAAGTTGATTCATTGTAAGAATCCCAAGGATAACACAGAAATAAATAACAAGTAGTGTAGATTTGTCAAGAGCAATCAAAAAAATCTTATTTTTATCTATTAAAAAATAACAGTTTTTGAGAAAAAGAAAACTTCGTTACCTCAGGGAGGATCTGTCTGAACCACCTACATTAGTAAAAATGCTTACATTCAGTATTTGCTGGGTAAAGGCTAGTGAGAACTGGAAAGCCCAGAGTCTATTTATCATGGATTTACTGTCACACTATGTAGTTATGAGGTAGGATTTCAAGAGAGTCTGTTTGGGATTTAACACTAGTCAGTGTTTCAGTTGTCTGAGTATTGAGGACTCACATTTGACAGCAGTTGCTGACAAATGGATTTTTGTGAGTAAGTTACAAAATACTGAGCAAAAGTACACTAGGAAAAATTGGGAAGTGAATGTAGGCTGCAAGTTTTCAGACAAGGCATTTGTTCTTAACACTGATCATATACTGTGCCCAAAGAAGAAAAAAACCTCCAAACTTACTATCATATCCAATTTAGTATCATATTTGAGGCAGAGGGAATAATCCTTTCACTTCACAGACTGCAGGCAAGTTCTCAGCTGTTTCCCAAGAGAAATGTAGATCAAGTGGAGAGTGCAGAGAAGAGCTACAAGCAGATCAGAGGTCTAGAGAATGTGACCTGAGGGGAAAGAACATTTGTTTATTCTTAAAGAAGAACAAAGATTGTGGGGAGACATGATAACCGCTTTTAAATATGCAAAAGGATATTGCAAAAGGAGAGGTAATAATTTCTACTGTGGACAGAGCAAAACAAAAATGGGCTTAAACTACCAGCTGGTACATTTGAGTTAGACACCAAGGCTTACTTTATAACGGTGAAGATAGGTAGGAACCGGTTATCTCAGGAGTTTGCCAAATAGCTCTGTCAAAAACTAGAATCAGGGATGCTTTATGACTATGCGAAGAATGGTTTAGAAATAGTTGATCCTGGCTTGGAACAGAAAGATGGCCTCTTTAAATCTTTTTCATCTCTCTTTTCACAGCTTTATTCTCTCTTACTCTATGAGAATCACACAATGATACAACTGACAAACATCTCCAATAGACACTTCTATTTGTAAAAGAGATAATAACAACAGGAAAAAAGAGCACCATGATTATTTGTTTGAAACCAGAGCCTCTAAAGAAATGAAATGCAAACAGTTCTATTTGCTTAAAATGTTGGAACGTATTTTAATGAATTATCTCTCCGTGATTCCTCAAGCTCTTGTAATCATGAGATATTTCGTAGGACAAAAGGTATACCCTAAATTTATGAACAGATATCAGCTGATCAGATTTTGTGCAGCCATTAGTATGGGCTTTTACAGAGGACACAGTTCACCCACTTTACTGTAGGTCAGGTATCAGAAAAGAGATGATTATCTGGCCAATTTGTCCTTATACATGATGCTTCGTTTCTCTGAATGTCTTTTTACCCCACTTATTAACAGGGGTAATAAAGTTCAGTGTCTCCAAACTCTGTGCCATGAGCTGAAAGGTGGAAACATAGCTCTCACTTCTGATGTGGAGAAAGAAGACAGTGCTTAGAAACTGGGTAATCTTTGGTTTGAGAAAACAGTAAAACTCTAGTCACCTTCCTGTCATGGTAGAAGGTTGTCCTTTAAACACTGTTATGATGCCAAAGGGTAATGTTAAAAATGAATAGCTTCAGATTTAAAGCTATAAACAGTGGGTAACAAACAGTGTCTTTAACGAGACCACTTAATGTGGTCTTCTCTACCATATAAAAATGTCCTTCATGCCTCTGCCAAACTACTAAAACTGTTATTTAAAATCAAATAACCAACTGCTTGCTGCGTTATCTTTAACTCCAGTATCATGTCTTTTCCTGAGCCCACTTGTGTACATACAGATAAGCATATCTTGCAAACACTTGGCCAATGTAGAAACATGATTTTTAGATGTAGCATAGATATAATCATAGCTTAGATAGAAGTAATTGATAATAAAAGTATTCGTTAACACAAAAACCACTGTCAGCTCTGCAAACACTTTCTGGGTCAGCAATTCACTACTACAAACTGTGGTCTGTGGTTTTCGCTGAATTTTTTTCAACTGTGCAAAGGCCTTATTTTGCAGACAAGAGAAATGAGGGTCATCCTGTTTCCTCCTGTCAGTTTTTAAACTGTAAGGCAACTCAGCTGAGTTTTTAGACCAAAAAACCCCAATGCCACAGAAATAAAGCCTGTTGCTTTAACAGTGGGGATCTGTGGGTTTGCTCTGTTGTAGTGGAGTCATTGCTGACAACAGTAAATTGATGCTTTCAATCTCTCCTGCAACCAGAATTTTGGTTAGAAACTTTGAATTACAATTAGTTTAAATAGCAGCTGGTTAGAGACTTATGGACAGAGGAGCTATATCTTTGTCCTGGCCTTCCTCTGCATTGGAAGGCATCTGCAGAGAGAGAAAAACCTGTTCCGGTTTGGAGAATGAGCAAAGACAAACAGCAAATCTAAGTATTCCCTTCCTCCTGCAGCCTTGAGCATACCTTCTGAAAACCTGAGAGGACAGGTGATTCCCCAAAGGGGAATCCCCGAAGGGGAATCCTGTTGAAGCCAAAAGGAATCCTCATGGATACCAAGAAAAGAAGGTTGAACATTAAAAATCAACAGATATTACCATACTTTGTTTGGTTGGGTTTTTGGGGGGGTTTCTGTTTGTTTGGTTTATATTTTTGTTGGTTTGGTTGGTTGGTTGGTTTTGGGTTCTGTTTTTGTTGTTGGGTTTGTTGTTTTGTTTTGGTTTTTTTTTTTTTTGTTCTATTTGGTTGGTTGAGTTTTTGGTGTGTGTTTTGTTTTTTGTTTGGTATTTGTTTGTTTTGTTGATGAAAGTTTTTAGATGAATGGGATTATTGTGGGAAAGACTATGTAGGTTCAAGGAATTACCAGTTAGCTGGAGACCATACTTCTGAGGAAAACTCCTTAAATATTGTAGAAATAAACTTATTTTTTCAAGTTTTCCGTAAAAGAAAATGAAATAAAGAATAGCTACATAATTTTTGACTGGTATATGATCACCCCTTTTGAAGAACTATTCCTAGGTGAGCAGACAGGTGAAGGTTTGCTGGGAGTAGGAGACAGTGAAAAAAAGATCAGTAATCTTCTCAGTAGGACCATACCAAGACCATGTAGCTTTTGCTCTGGGGTATCACTGAGCCTTAGAGCTACTCCCACCAGTCCAGCTCTCTACCTGCATGGAACATGGTCTACTGCTACTTGGGGAGAAGAGTTCAGCTCTTCTAGAAGCTTAAGTCTAAGGTCCTCCTCCAGACTGCTGCACATTAACCAAGGTAATACTTGTCTCCTGAGAATTCTGAAGAATTCCACGTGCAATGCCAAGATGCCAGGAAACTTTTCGTAGCAATGCGTTGCAAGAAATAGCCATCAGTCTCCTCCTAAGAAACTGCTCTGGTGGCCACTGTTACTTTCAAGGGAGGGTCTGCTAATTCGAACATTTCTTTGCACCACAGAGAGATGTAGTGCAGTGCTGCGAACACAGGAGGCAGAGCGCTTCATTTTCCATCCCCTTCCTTTCCAAGACTCTGACCGGTGCTTGAAGAGGGCGCGCGGCCCTTTTAACAAGCTAACATTTTATAATGTGACATTGTTAATCTTCAAAGTAAAACCTTTCCAAACACTGCATCAGCTGCTCTGAATTATGTTTATTTCTGGGGTTCAAATGCTTTGCAGGTGGATGTTTACAGACATGAAGCGTATCAAGACCAAAGCAGGCAGATGATGCTTCACAAATCACCTTCACGTACGGAAATGCTTTGCTCTTCTAAAGTTTCTCCCTTCTGAGTGTCTCAGACCATTTTATAAACAAGCATTAATATAACTTCAACTTAGCTCCTGAGTTAGTTATGCACTCACATTAGGCTGGGTAAGTACAGAGCTAGAAGAAATAAATGTTCTACAACACTGACTAAGTATATGCATTAGAGATGGAAGCAGTCGGCTAAGAGGCTGCCTGGTTTGCTGCCTTATTCTGAAAGCATGTATTATTCAAATGTGGTATAGTTTCTAATCTCAGCCTACCCTGATTTTCCATAGCTCTGTCAGTAACACTTCCATTCTATCCCTCAAAAAACCCTTCATTTTTTGTTTCACAGATTCCTAGTAAAACACTTTATAGTAGAAGTCAATCCCTGCTCAAGTGCAGCTTTTCTCTTGTCAGAAGCTAGACTCCCCATGCTTTGTCACTGAGCTGCCCTTGAAGAAAACGGTTTTGTGACAAGCTGATCAGGCTATTTCTTCATTATCGTATCAATTAGAATGTCATGGATAAATATATGAAAGATCAAAGTGTGTAAAGAAAAAGCTGTTTCAGAACAAAAAGGGGAGGTGTAGTTTTCTATTTGGGTAATGATTTATTAATTGAAAAGATTATCAATGGGCACCTTGAACTTCAGCCTATTGCTGACGTTTTCCAACATCTGTGTAACTGTGATAAGACAGTACACAGCTATCTTTGCATGGTATTTTTCTCAATAATGAGACACCTGTCATGAACTGTGGATCTGAATACCTAAGCTGTACCACTCTGTATGAGTTATTATGTCTTGCTCAACACAGCAAGTCAAATTCATCTGGAAATTATCTGGTGTTTGTAGGCAAAACATTTTCATTAGGTTTCTTGGCAGATGTTAAAGATCAGTTCTAAAAAGTGAAGAAGTTTGACTTATCTGATCATTTTTTTATATGTGGAAGATGCAGTTTAATGTACAGACTACAGAGTTTAATCCATGTAAGCCCCATAAACATTGAAATTAGTCAGCCATATATGAGATCTTTAGTCAGCTCAATGAGAACTAGACATTATCTAGGGCTGTTACTTAATTCTTTGTAAAGAGTGGCTATTTGAAATATATCTGATGAAAGGATATTACTGTGATACGAACAGATTAACAATGTGTCATCCGATACTTCTGCTATTACACATAAAATATTCCCCTGTATTTTCCCATCTCCCCTGGGTCTAAGAAAGAGCTTCTTTCCGCGTCAGGCTTCTAAGAGCTGGGCAAGGCAATCGTTCTGGCTGGGTTGCATAAACATTCTGCCTATCAGCTACAATGAGACAGCAGATACCAACTTGAAAGAAAAGCTAATACTAATTTTAATTTTCTTTCTTAACAGCAAGGATGTTAAGAAAATTATCAGGTTGCAAAATGAACAAAAAAGATTTCTGCTAGAAAAGCGTCATGGAAGGCTTTGTTGTAGGAAATCATTATTTTCTGTCATCCCAACTATCAATCTGAATTCCCTTTGTTTTGGAAACATCAGTTTCAAGTACCTTGGAAGAAATTCTTGGCAATAACTGTTATTAAGAACACATTAGCTAACAGCAATGTCAGTTCTTCTGATTTTATAAATAAAAAAATAAAAGGCAAAATAAAAACCAAAACGAGTTTCCATTTGAAATAGATCTCTCCCAACCACTGAAGTAAAATCTCTTGGAACAGCAATGAAAAGGGTTTTTTGTTGTAGGCATTGTAAACACAATTTTTTTATTTCACTTAAGAACATCATGTGCTAAAGCAGCAGAAATTGTTATGTCAATGATAATAATTCTCCACATTTCAGTCCCATAGCAAAACACAGAAACATTCCGTTTCATGATTTCAAACACAGGCACACAAAGGCTAAGAGAGATTTTTCCCACAAACAGCTCTTGCAAGAAAATTTTAATCTCTGAAGATAAATCAGAGTGTTTTGATGATTAGCATGTCGCTTTCAGACTGACCACCTTCTACTTGGTTTTCTGACTTGCCACTGCACAGTACTTTTTTCTTGTGACATAACTAGATATATTTCTGGCTAACAAAAAGAACTGACTGTCAGGCAAATAACATTATGTTGGAATTATCATATTGAGTATCATATCTTGCACCCTGCTCACTCTTTTTTCATCCATGAATCACTCTTTGGATCCCTTTTATTTATTTAAAAAGAAGAAATTGCCCAATTACAATATGCCTGTTCAAGTCTTTAGTAAACAAACACCAGCATTAATACAAAATGTGATATAAGGAAGTATATATGTTTTAATGAGGTTTCACATAAGAACATTAGAAACTGGAGGAGCAAGAAAAATCCCCACCATCTGTCCTGTCTTGTGGTTTATCTTGTTCTCCTTTTACTTCTTTTTTAAAATTCTCCAGACTTCTCCAATACCAAATTAATGTGATTTTAAAATTATTTTGATATTTTTCTGCATTTTAAGCAGTATATTTATATTCCATATCAAAATACATAACCTGTGAATCTTTATTTTAGGGGCTAACTGAAGCACTTGGAATTAGATCTTTTGAGTAAACCTTCAGAATTTTTGGGGAGGTGAATATTTAACCCATATTAAAAATGTCACATGGGTAAACAAAATATAAATCAGCTAATTTCTTAAACAGCAAGAGGTTTGGATCAGGGCCAGGATCAACAATAATTAATTTCAAATTTTCCAGGAGGCAGTTTCTTTTCTAATGTGCATAACTATCACATTTTATACAGGCATGCAGAACTTCACTGTTTTGTTGGTTTTTTGTTTGTTTGTTTGTTTGGTTGGTTGGTTGGTTTTTTTTAGCGGATCCTCTAATGAAAAAAAATACAGCTCACTTGAGCTCTAAAACTTGCTATTGCAGGATGCCAAGACGAGATGTGCTGTGCTGAGCCCACGTGAGATCTGCTGAGCAGAAAGCCCTTGCCCAGCACAGACTAAGTACTAACTATACCAAGAGATTCAGTGTCAGGTAAGAAAGAGTATTTGAGTAAGGGGATGGCAAGTATACACTGTGGTTTCGTGATCATCTAGAAAAAATCACCTGGTCAAAAAATGAGTGAAGTTACTCTAATGCCCACATTTCTCTCCTAGGCTATTTTCAGAGTGACTCTCGCTTCCTGGTGGCTCTGTGCCTCTGGCAGACTTTGAGTCACAGACACGCTGAGCACATATTTGCTCTTTGCACCCATTGAATAAGAGTGACAGGATCTCCTGAACACATATGGACTCAGGAATACCCAATGGTGACCAGGAATGTTCCCCAGCATTACAGATGAAATCAGAGTAAAAGCCATTTGGAACCACAAAATCTCAGCTAATTTAAGCTATATCCTTATTTGAACGTTCAAATGGAAAGGAAAGCTTCAGATTTTTTTCTTAAAATGACTTCTGCCTCCTTCTTCGGAACACTCTTTCAGTCACCTCATCTTCTCTTGCTCCCAGGCTACGTGCCATACTGTTTACATTTCATCCAGCCACCAAAATGATCTATTTTCTTTTGAACTCACTTGCCTTACATTTCCTCCTTATTTCACAATGTTAATATCTGTGGACAGAAGTCTTGTCACCACCAGTCAGACCATTTATTTTTGTTGCCCGGAATCATTTTTGTCCATTATTCTGAAATGGCTAAAGTCCACTGTGACTCACAATATATCCTATAATAGATTTGTTCTAGAAGGACTGTAATCAAAAGTTTTCTGATAAATACTATGTTGAGTTGACTCCATGGACATATTTAATTTCTTTTTTAAACAGTGCTTCAAGACCAATATAATTTGAAATAAATTATGTAGAGGTATTTTTCATTGCCTAGTCTCACAGGAACATTTATCAAAAGCTTTACACAGATAACCTGGTAAAAAGAGTGAGAATTTCATGTCTGTACGTTCAAGCAGATGTAAGTGCTTTCAGAATGAAGTAGTGGGATCCTGATGTAACACAATGTAACACTTCCGAAAGTTATGCTTTGCAATGCCAATGTCCTAGTGGGTTTCCCCCTTCACCCTCCCAAGGAAAAACCACTCTCTGCTTTTATGGTGAACTTCACGCAAAGCTTGGACGGAATCTCAACATGGGTTTCACAATGGACATTGTAAGGGTGAGGGGACTTACGGTTTGCTCAGATAAAGAACATTCTGCCCAGGCTCTGCACAGAGGAGAGACATTTTTTTTCTCCAGGGCTCAGGGTACCTCACTCACAGCTGGGTATCCCTGTGTCCTGGACTCTTTCCTGAAAATGGATGTCTTGCTACATGGAAATCATTCTCTTCATTGAATTCGTATGTGACAAAAAAGGTGGTGATTAGGGTCATCATCTAATGAGACTCTAAGAAAATTGGGTTTGATTCTTTATTTAGCGCATTAGTGCACCTTATGTCTTGCCATGGGGTGCCTCAAGCCTGAGCCAGCTCTGGCTAGACTCACAACCAGCTAGGTCCCTGAGGCACTGTGTCCACGAAATTTACATTTCTTTAGAATGAGGTGCATTACCTAGGAACAGCAGTGCCCTGGCTTTTTGGCACTCAGACTATATCTCTGCTGACTGTGTGGTATGCTGTATAAAACAACCTTGAACTTTTATCAAAGCTGTGCAAGGGTTAAAGGCACAAACATTTGCAAAGGACATCTCTAACATTGCTCCAGAGACTCTCTATATAAGATATTGTATTTACCATAGCTAAGATTCTTTACCGTAGTTTAACTACAGGTGACAGTGCTTGCTTGTTCCTACTGCACACTCTTCCCGGAGAACATTGGAAGACACACTGTACCAGCTGCACTCAATAAAAGCATCTTTCTTATAAGCAGTCTTGCTGGCATTTACAAATAACGTCCCTTCTACTTGCTTGGAAATGCCAATATGCCTTTTGAGAAGACAGAAGGGAAAAACATTCATCTGGACTCTATGCTGCGCTGGTCATATACAAAGGAGGGAGTGATCTGGTGACCCAGATGTGTTGTGCTTCTCACAGGCTGTGTTTCAGCTGATGTTGAGCAGAGCTCTCACCGCACTGGGATTGCATGGCAGGCAGTGGGCTTTCCACACTGTTCAGGGAAGGGTGGCACTTGCTCCTGGTGAACTGCCACAGTCACATTGCAGGAGGTAACAACCAGCTTGCATTGTCTACCATCCTCATTGCCTCAGGGACAAATTAAGGTGGTACACGAGACAGCAGTGGAGGAAAAAGGCTGAAAGTCTTGGCTGTTCTGTGCTGTACTTCCCTCTTTTGGAAGTTGAAATTAAATATATGCACAGCAACATTTGTGTTCAACGGCGGTTGTGGTTTATATCATATACAATAGACAGAGTCTTCTAAGGAATAGAGCCTACGAGTATCAACAAGATTTCTATGAAACACTTACCCAGTATACTCAACTCCAAGTATTCATAAAATCATTTGACTTAAAAAACAATAGTACATTTAAGGACTGTCATGTAGTGAACTTTTATTTTGAACCTTTGGAGTGCACATAGTTTGAGCTCTCAGTCTTGTAACAGCAAGAGCTGGAACCACTTAAACAAACAAACCTAGATTCTCTCATGATCACCTGATTACAGATGTGTACTAAGAAAAATCCCAACTAAAGTACGTCTTAAGCTTAGAGCCCTCCATTAATCAAAGCTGACTACCCTGTCACAGTGTCTATATATATAGTAGATCTCCCTGCCAAACTTGCACTCTAAACACTTGCAAAATGCAATGTACTATAAGCACTGCCCTCTCAGTGCTGTTTCTTTTCTCCACTTGTTATTAGAGGAGAACATTTTTGTTTAAGTTTGAAAATAGATTAGTGATTCTCCTGTTCCCTGATTATTCCTTTGTATGCTAGGACCCACTGGAGGGCAAAACAGAGAAGTTTCACCACAACTAAAAGAGTCTGAACAGCAACAGAATAAAGAATAATGAAATCTGCATCCAAAAATCCAATCTTCTATTTGATTTATCTATTTTAACATTATATCAACCCCTTTGAATTTCTAAAGGTTAGAGAATGGTGAAAGTTTCAAACTTAATACTCCACAGTATGATAGATAAACTTCTTTACAATGACAGCCCCAAAGAAGTCAGTTACTTCACCTGACACTCCCTGCATTTCTTCTATTAATTTTTAGTGCTAACAGTGGGAAGAGAACGATTACCAATGCTCCTTAGAAGCACAAAAAGAAATGGATGTAACATAGCAATTATTATACAATATTTCTTTTCACTTACAAATGAAACCTGAATGAAAAAAACCCCAAGCATTAACTTGTATTGGCCTGCTTGCCAAGTTATCAACCCAATCAGACAAAACCACATGGTCTGAGAATATTAACAGAATTTTCCGGTAGAGTCTTATACCCAATGATGTTGGATAAATTTCTGGCAGAATATCTTTAAGAAACACCACAGACTGCACAGGAAAACCAAGTATCTAGATTTTAACTAATTTCCAGCTTCTAGCCACTTCTGTGTTTAAGACAAACAGGGAGAAGCTGGGGAAGCTCTCTCAGATAAAACCTGACCTGTGCCTGACCAGATCTTGATTCACTAAAGGCAGTTAACACCAGGGAATTTTCTGTGAGATTGTTCTTTGTGATTGTTTCCTGAAATAATTATACAGAAAGATAATTCAGACCTGCACTTGTCAAAGTAACATTTTTAGTGCTGAACACGAAAGGCCTCACCCTAACCTCTAAATTTGCTTCCCCTCCTACTGAAATAATTTTGTTTTCCATCAAGTAAGTTTGTGAGAGAAGAACCATTCCAGATACCATAAATCAACTAATCCAAAGGCTACACGCAAAGAGAAAACAGGCAGTCTGGTTTGCAATCCACTTCACTCATGTTTGCAAACATGTCTCAATATGTCTATCCATCTAAGGCTGTAGAGCAAATACTATAGGAGACAGAAGCAATTCTTCAGGGATCCCCTTAAATTACATGACTCCAAGCCAAGGTTCATCAACTTCATACTTTCAAAGCAATGTAAATCCTCAAATCTCTCTATTAAGGCTTTGGAGGATTGAAGCTTTATCTATAAACACACATCCATCATTTTTGACTCTCTAAAATGCTCCACAATTGTCCTTGAGGTTATTCTAGATATGCTCCTGTAAACCCAACTCTACTACAGAAAAGAGTCCTGTTCACTGCAAACTATCAAGAAACTTGAGAGTGGTTAATTTCTACATTTGAGCTTTCCAGCCATGAGTATACTTTCACTACCAGTAACTTCACAAAGTTTCAGAAATTCTTTAGCAGTGAGTCAGATCTGAGGCTCACACCTCTTCTGCTTCCCAGCCCCCACCTGTATGAGCACCAACTTCTCTCAGCAGCTTGGCTCAATGCCAACTGCTAAACATCCTGACTGCTGTGAGATTTCTGCATTTCCCCACAGGTTTTCTTCTCCTTCCACAAGAAGCTGGGAGATTCAAAAGCTAGTGTTTACAGAGGGATATACAACCCACTGTCCTCCAGGTTCAGTGTAATTACTGGTACAAAAATGTCATTGTACCTTACTGGAAAAGGGAGAGAGATCCAGTACCAGTGCAGAAAACAATCATAGTTGGTGGCAACTGAGTTGTTGACCTTTCTCTGTCGCTTAGCTATTTGAGAAACAACTTTGCCTTTTTTAGGCAGCTACGGGCAGTCAGGTTTTCTCAGGGAAGAGCCTGTGCAGTGATCTACATGCAGCTGGGAAGCAAAGGACAAAGAGCAGTCTTCCCTTAACCTGGGATTCACTGAGCCAAAATGTGACAGAGCCAAAATGTACTGAATCTCTGGTTACAATGCAAGGCTTGGCTATTGGCTCAGTTCTCTGTCCGGGGCTGGGTGGAACTCAGTCCTCTCAATACTTGTTTTTCATCTTTCTGTATGTTTCTAGAATGTGTTCTGAGAGTCCAAAGCAAAAAAAAGCTAAATTCTCTGCCTTCCTAGATTTTTTTTTTCCCCATTTCTCTTTCCTTATTTGATTGTAGGCTTTGCCATAGCAGGAACTACCTTTATCTTATGAATGAAAAAAAGACCCTTAATTACAGGAAAGAACAGTGAAAATAAATCAGTAAATCAATAAGGCTAAAATGCCTCAGTGTCATTCAGACCAGAGCAAAATAAAATGCCTGGAACACTGAATATAAATTTGCTTCTGTTATAGAACATTGGAGATCATATCCTGGCATTTTGTTATAGATATCTCCATACTTTATGAGTTAAAGGGAACAGTTCCTTTCTGGAGTCTCTGAAATTAACAAACTTAAAGACTGGTGCCTATTAAAATTCCTTTGGGATTTAAAATTGCTTGGAGGTCATCTTTTAAATTTTTTTTCCCCTGGACATTTTGAAAGTTTTAGTTTTATGTTTTTTGGGGTTGGGGTGGGTGCAGAGGTGGAGTAAGCTTTGGCACATGGAGGACATCAGTATGCCAAGAAATTTCTCCAGAGATATTTTCTCCATTTCCATTTAAGGCCTGCCAGTCACACAAGATCAGCAGATCTTTCACCCAGCACCTTAGTGTCACAGCTCTCTTCTTTCCCTCTGCTTGGATTTAGCATAGCTCAGCACAGCTTTGATCTAGACTATCAGTAAAATGTTGACAAAAAAAAAAGCTAATCTGATCACAGTCTCCAAGAGTTCTGACACTTCTATCTGTCTTGATGTTTGTATCTGTCATAGCCATACACAGCCAGGCAAATAACGTAGGGAGGCACTTTCTGAAGCAGACACAGAAATTGAATATTCAAGTTACACTGGTTGTCAGTGACATTTGGAGACATATCTGTATTTTACTCCTCCAAAAATCTGACTTTATACCTGTCTTCTTCCCTGTTTTGGAGACATGATAAATATTTTCTAGTTTCCGTGTCTTTTAACTTCATTGTAAGATCAGAATTAAAATGGCTGCCCTCCCTTTTCAATACTGAAAAAAAAAAGTCTCCCCTTGACCTTCACAGTTTTTATTCGTGTCACCCAGAGCATCTCAATGTTACTGCAAAATAGTTCCAAGTATCTTTTGGTGTCTTAGGTTGATGGTTTCTTTGAAGACACAGTATACAACCACCAAGCTTCCAGGTACCATTTCAAAATAGGGACAGACCACAACACAAAGTGAATTTTTCACTGGACAGGTACTATATAACTTTAACTTGCAGTTCAAACTGTTCAGGAGACACAGTCTATGGTGGCAGCACTATTAGAGCTCATCCTTGCTCTCAGCTGGAAGAAACAACACAGACAGAAAAAGTGAAGGTGATCAGATGTGATCTGTGTCTGTCATTTAAACAGTGGAACCATGCCTCCCTGTGACGCTTTAAAAATCACTGCTCATTTTATATTCATTAATTTGAAATAGAAAACTGTTAAAGGAATTTTCAGGTTAACACATTCACATTTTTGCTGCAAACTTATCAAGACATTCTTAATTTGAGTAGTTTGAACAAGAAGTACAGGCTTATTAAAAAGCTTCAATATAGACAACAAGGTAAAACAAATGCATACTCCGTAAAACAATTTTTTTACATTACTGATCTATTGACAGAGAGCACCATGCTACTCAGCAGTTCTGCTCATTGCCTGAAGCTTTATTCTCATGCAGCCCCACTGACATCTGCTTGTGGAATATGATGCTGATCGGTGTGAAGAGAGTACAGAATCTGATCTTTCCTAATTAAGATATGTAAGGAGACACAAAGAACCTTTCCCTCCTGACATGCCAATTTTCAGTGTCTCAGGTTCTGTGCCATTGGGCACAAATCTATTAGCAGCTCAGCAATGATATGGCTGGCCAGCCCCAAGGACTGTACTTCTCTCCCTAACAGATATTCATTCTGGGAATTCAATCTGTCAGTCAGATATTACAGAGAAAACATTCTAAGCCTCCACTGTCTGTCAGATATACAACTTAATTCTCTGTTAATTCTTGCCTGCACATTTCTAACCATCCCTGCTGCCTCTTCAGTTGTTTTTTTTTTTTTTTTCTGTTGTGTCAGTTTTACATAATCTGTCATGGGAGCTTTGAGGCTTCTGCATCAATTAGGAATTCTGCTTCTCGATTGAATTAAGCACTTCCTAGCAGAGATTTCCTCATTATTTCATTTATAAAAGCCTTATTATCTTGGCAACTTTCACCACTCAAGCGTCCATAAGAAATTATACAACCATTTAAGCAAGATTCCCTGCTTATCTCAGATGTAAACACCATGATTTATTGCATTTTAGATAAACACTGCTAATTCAAACCAAGTTTTTGTTGGATCCACATACAGTACATAATTTACAGCAACAAACGACTACAGCATTACTTTTATTCACAGATACTAGCCAGCACCATCAGGCTTTATCATGATTACCTTGACTTTGTAGGGTTTTCTTTCACTTCCATCAAATGCAGATGAGGAGGTTAAAAGGGCCCTGATCCATTGCGGTTGTCTGTGATGGGGAGAAAGGAACATTTCTATGCCTTCAGCTGTACCTCCCCATTTTCACCATATCTTGGCCTGCTCCCCCTCGCTGCGGTTGAAAGAACTGTTAACTCCTGTCTGTCATAAAGACAGACACTTTGCAATGGCCTGGGAACCAGGAAATTTATTACTTTGCTGCTCAATTATATGCTACAGTGAATATGTCAAAGGAAGTACTCAAGTCTTTGGAAGTTTACTTTGACTCATCTCTTAGCTAGTCAGCTAAAAGCTAACACTAAAAAAGACAGCCTTTTGTTTCACTCCCCATCAGCAATCTTGACAACCTCTAGGGTTGCTTCTGGTCTGTTTCCACGCAGAAACAATCTCAGTGATTTCAAAGACCTTCTAGTTTGTTTCTGTGAAAAGAAGATCAGATCCATGCATACATCCAGTAACACTGGACATTACTACGATTATTTAAAATCTGAAAGTGCTTCAGAAAACTGAAAACCCAAGTATTGTCTTGCTCACAAGAAATAACAAATGCAGGTAACATTCCTACACTAGTGAAAATCCCAAGGACAGGGAGTGTAGCACAGGGTTTACTCTAAAATTTTGCATTGGTCATTTAAAGCAATTTTCCATTGGCTTGTCACAACAGTTTCTCTAACAGACACAAATTAATCTTTCTGGATAAGAAAATAAAAGCAGGAAGAACTTATCCAGTTCTTTACACAAAAATTAAACTATGTATCTTCAGGATACAAAAATAACTAAAATCAATGTCAAGTTCAAGGCTTTCATTCCTTTAATTACAATGAGAAATGAGACTGAAACAGGATAAACAATAGTGTTTTCCTGGGATATTTTTTTACCCAGTTTTTAGAGCAAAGTGGTCATATCACCATTAGAGTTCTTAAAATGAGATAAACCAAATTAGTAGTCTACTGTCAGGAAAAACTAAGCCCCTGTTCTCCGGTCAGGAAAAGCTCAAAACAAAGCCAAACTCTGTATTTGGGATACATTTTACTCTACTCACAGAATAGAGACTATCACAGAAATACAATAGAATATCACAAAAGTACTAGTTTTCCCAAATTGTGTGTGCAAATTGCAAATTGTGGCTGTGCTTAGAGCTCACTGCTCCCTTTGGATGCAGGAGCAGAGGATATGGTCTCAAAAAGGAAGCTTTTCTTCCCCAAATATAAAAATGCATGTTGGTCAATTCTGTAGTAGGGAACATGCCTGCAGTTTAATCTGTGAGGGATAAGGCTGACATGGTCACATATTGCACATGTACTACTCAGTACAGCCTCTAAACTCTGAATTTTTGACATTGGAAGGAAAAAAAAACCCTACAAAACAACAGAGAAGTGTGGTGTTCATGAAATGTCAATAGAAAGAAAAGAAAATGTTTTCTGTGTAAACTGCTTGATGGGTTGAGAGCCTGGGGTAGAAGCATGCACTGGTGAGGAGCTACAACATCCATGTCGTGTACACCTGTTTGTTCAGCACAAATTAAGCTGCCTTGGCTAGTGCCTGAATACTTCTTAAATGAAAAATATTTTCTAATATCTCTTTAAACCAGAGAAACGGTAGTTTTGGTTAATTTTATAGGTGCTATAGTCTCAGGAAAACTGAATGCACTAGTTGGCATTGTTCACCATTTTCTTTTTTTACACTTAGGAAGAGAAAGCATTAAACACAAAGATCAAATATAAAACGCAAGCTCAGAGGGTAAAAATCAAGTGTGACTATTATCTGTAATTCTTGGAGAAAGGCTAAGGAGGAAAAAGGTTATTTTGAGGCTTGTAAATAAATTATTTTTAATAAAATAAGGCCATAGTCTCAGGTCCATAAATTATCAGTAAAGCTATTCCTTCAGCCTGGATCATCTCTCTGAGAGAAAAAACTGATAAATATTCATAGCATTGGTTATGAAATTCTTGCAGAAGCAAATTAAGCAAGTTGGCAATTGACTTGCTGTTCTCAGTAATGCACTCACTCCAGGGAATGGCTGGGCTAATCCAATACTCAATTGATTAACATATTAGCAGCTGCCAAATGTCTTTTCTCAAGGCACTGGGACTTTCTGTGTGTGTACCAAGTCTGGAAGGGACATGTGTGCAATCTTGGCATCTCAGCTTCAGTAATGAGAGGAAATCTCTGGGAGAAAAACCCCCAGCTTTGTCCTCATCTGCTTCTGAAGATTTCATACGTCCACTTGTGATTTTGAGAATTCGCTCATGCAAATTTGACACGTGCAGTAAATACATGCTTACATTTACATGTCAGGTATGCATTTGTCTGTGCTTAGACAATAAAGCTATTAATTTATCCAGCTATTGTGTCTAGTAATCACCAAATGAACACACATTTGATAGGAAAAACTGGCCTTTAAGGATGAATCTTAGTGAGGTTAGGTGGTATCTGTGAAGATACTGTGAAATCCAACCATATTTTGTATAATAGTAATTTACTTCATATTTTCATAAAAAATTAGGCTGTTATCTGATAATTAAGTTTGAAAAAATAAATAGAAGTAATTAATTGATCAATTAAGTAATTAAATGAGTCATTTTTATAAGAATTTCTACCTAGGTTAATATTCTATATAGTTGAAAAATCTTAAAACCAGGACTAGGCTCCACAAGAAGAATAGTTTTCATTAGTGTTTCCCCTCTTTCTTCTCCCTTTTAAGTATGTTAAAGAAGGATAAAGGATTTACTTTCCAAATTTAACTTTTAGTTTAAAAAAACCAAAAGTGTAGATGGAAGCCCTTCTTCTTACCTAGTTATGGTCCTTTCAATATGCTACATGTAGAGAATTTTTATATAGTTAACAGTTTTTAAAAAATTTCAAATCAGGCAGATTTTTCCTGGCTATGGTCTTTGTTAAAAAGATACCATGCAGTGGAAGGAAAATGGATAAAACTGCTTTCCAGCACCATCACCCCCTTCCCTATGACACCAGCCTAAAAATCCCTTTGTACATTTTGACATCTTTTTTCCTTTCTTTCAGGATTTTGTTCCACTCACTTCACTAGCTAGTTTCTGCATCAGAATTTCTGTATTATCTAAAAGATCTAAACTTGATCTAAACTTGATTCAATCTAAAAATCTAATCTGTGTCTTTTTTTTTTCCCAGCACTATATTGTAAATAAGTTATTTACTGAGTTAAATGCTATGTTTCCAAATGATTATACAATACCTGGATGATAGGTCTGATTTCACTCTTTCTCTGAATGCAATGTTTGCAATCACTCCAAAATAACTGTCATTAGCCATTTGGAAGAAGCAGAGTCAGTGTACACACTGCTGCTTTCCCACCCAGTACTCTAATTGCATCTATCTGCTGAGGTCTGCGGCTTGCAATCCTTAACTCTGAAGGCCAAAAACCACCACAGTACACTGCATTGAGAGCAAGATAAAATGTATGACATACATCAGACAAGAGTGAACAGTGGAATTATTAATACTTTGGGAATTGTTGACACAAGTTCAACTCCAATGGCAGGAAAACAAAAGAAAGGTAGAAACTTAAACAACAGTCTTTCTTTTACATAACTTTCATTGTTAGTATTTGATTTTAGACTCCCTCTACTAAGCAACTTTCACCTGTGTTTCCTTTTTCTTTTCTTGGATTATGAACTCCTGAATGCATTTGAAAACTGAAAAGTCATCTCTCAACAGAGGGAGAGAGGACAAGTCACCACCTGGAAGAAACAGCTTGCTTGGATACGTATAAGAAAAGACCACGTATCACGTGCTCGAACACTGAGTGTACAAGCCCAGCCACAGCTTCACAATCCTCACCTGCCCTCTATAGTTTGTAAGGAGGTTTCACACTCAGTAGACTGAGTCATACGAGATGTGAATTTGCAAGAAAATTTGGAAGACTATGAAGAGGCTGTTGTTGCCATTTGAAGCAGAAATGCATCACCTGCTACAGCTCAGTTTCTAAACAAATGCTTATTGTTATGTGACAACACAATTGATATTTTCAGACAAGAAAAATTAGGGACAAAATTTGGCAGATTAATTTTTCATGCTGCATGGGCCACTGGAATGCATATTATTTCCTACGAATAATGAAGAGCAGTTTCAAGAATCTAAGAAATAAAATAAGCTTCATAATTAATTTCCACCCTGTTTGGTTCACAGGAGGTATGATGCAAACGCATGTGAACATTATTTGCCTCACTACAACTCCTCCTACCGTAATTTGCACATAGAAGGATCTATGTGAGTCAGGTAATTTTTTCTTAATGAATAGGAAAAGTTCAGCTTGCTCCAATTCATTTGCACTGTTAGTGAAACCTTTTGGCTTTCTGTGCTCTTTTGGTCTGTGTTGAGTATTATTTACCACTGGCATATCTGATCGCATATGTGTGCTTTCTCTAGGTCATTTCTGAGTTTTCATGTGGTTACGACATTTTTCAGCATATGAGTCACTGTAAGAAGTACAGTGTGTGCACTGGAGTCAAACCAGGAAAGGACAGCTGCAACTGATATGAGAGGAAGATACCAATTCTCATGACACTAAATGAACTAATAGGGGGACTGTTCAGTTAATTACATAAAGTTAAACAGAAAAAAGCCAACATATGCGAAGATTAAGGCATTAGGCATGCTCATCTGTCACCATTCCATCTCTCTGAAAATAGGGTTACCATGGCTCTGTCTGGAAATTCCAAGGCTTTCTGGAAGCTGGGGCCTGTCAGGAAGGCTCTACATATGCAAACAAGTTCAGTGCTTGAGTTGCGCAGTCAGCATTGCTTGTAAATATCCAACTTCAATTTTAGGTAAGCTGAATTGCCATATGCAGATATATATGAGCGACAACAGCAGATACTTGGCAGCTACGGAAAAGTTACTCTGACACAACCAGTGTGCATTTCAGTAATTAAGTGAAAACTTTAAAATCGTGTGGGGGAAAGGTCTTGGGAAACTCAGACATATGATAACACTGCTTGGGAAAAACAGTAACCCTGTGTGAAGGAAGCAGCGTTACAGAGAAGAGTGTGCAGAGGACTTTCCCCTTTTCAAACATACATGATTATTCTGCTGCAACACAAATCATGAGGATGTAACTATCTGGGTCAGGCAGAGGTGACAACACACACAGAACCTTGCTTTTCCATGCTGATTACCTGGTAGTGCTTTTTCTCCCCAAGGCACAGCCTAGAAGGCTTTCTAATTACATCTCACCCTAAGGACTGCTTCCAAGTCTGCATGGAGACAGTGAGATTGGCACCCTCTACCACACTATGCACACTCCTTCAACTCTCTCTAGGCAGAATTTGAACTCCCAAGGCTCCAATGCTCTCTTATGCCACAGCCAGTCACTAATTATGTGAGGTCATTTTCTGTGCCATACCTTTCTAGTGACCTGCAGCACAGGCCTCATGTTCTCTCAGACAGTTTGAACTGGAAAAACACATATTAAATAATACTTTGGGCTGCAAAGCTGCAATACAGGACCCAGAATAGAACCAGAGGTTATGTTACTCGGACATGAGTAGCAGCTGCAGAAGGTGCTGTCCCTAAACAGTGTGAATACATGGCAGTCGCACCCCTTGGCCTCAGGCTCAGAGTCTGCTCGCTGGCACCCTTTATTCAGCAGGATTCTTTGGGCAGAGATGTGCACCTTCGTACATGTAGAGGTCACCTACACCAGCACATTAATTTTGAACAAAATATTGACCAGCTTATATCTGTAAGCTCTCTTTCTGATCCGAACATACGTCCCTTTTTTCATTCTGGAAACTGCCCGAGGTATCCCGCAAATAGTATGCCAAGAGTGTCCTTCCAGGTAGCGTTTTAGTGTCAATGATAACATCACTGTGGTGCTTGTACCCTGACCCTGTGGAGTTTCCCCTGTAGCCTGTGAGGATATTGATACGCCAGTGTAGGTGTTGTGCTAGGGAGAAGCCAGGAAATCCTCTGTGCTCTGTCTTCTAGAAAGCCATCTGGTCGTTTCTATTCTATGTGCAGGCAGAGTGGGTGTGCAAACTTAGTAAGGCAAAAAATTTCCTACCTCTGCCAGTGATGGGGTGTGTGGGATGCACTTGTCATGGCAAATTACAGCTTTTACTCAGTCAATCAACACATACTATGTTTGGAGACATTACAATTGAAAAACCATCTGGAACATGTTGATTTGTACTTCCTTGTTTTTAAATATTTCATTGAATGGCTAATAACTAATGTAATCTGTTCAGGAGAGTGCCACACAGATTTTACCATGTGACTAGACCAAATCTTTTTGAAGTCTAGGATATTTTTCAAAGCACAACAGAAAATAAGTATAATCTACCATTGAAAATTGAGTGTGCAGATTCTGAACACTGACAAATCAATTTAAGCCATATTAGCCAAATGCAATAGAGAAAAGGCAAGAATATAACAAAATCCTGTTTCAATGTTTGTAAGCATCCCAGCATATTTTATAGGCATTTGAACTGCAACACTATTAAGAAATTAGGCAGTTTTAAAATTTGAGACAGAGGTATAGGGCAAAAAAAGGGTCCGTAGAAAAATATATAGGATGTATTTTGTGGTGTTTTGCAAGGAATAATTAAAATTCAGTAAATCAACTAAACTTACTATATAACACTTATAAAAAACCTCACCTGAATTACGTTTGTGTTAGAGCAATATAGGATCTCTCTTCATCAGCGTACCATATATCACTGGTAATCACAATAATCACCAGAACTTTCAATCTCTAACTGTTATAAACTGCTGTTATGATGATTTACTTAGGTCATTTCACCTTGGGCCATCCAGCTGACAGTAATTTCCATATGATCTATACCTAATAATTTTCAGTATTTCTTCTGCAATTGAAGTTTTTGTATATTCTGCCCTATATTTTTCACAGAACAACTGCTACAATTTTATGCCATTGCATTCAATGAGAAAACCTGTCCTGATCTTGGTACAGTTCTGCAACCAGTGATCTCTCAGGCAGATGTAATCACAGTGCAACCATCTACATTTCAGTTTTGTCATTTTATAGTGGATTAGGTACAGGTAGTGTTAGCCTAGATGATAATAGTTAATCATTCAGGTTTAAGGATGATTTGAGAGATTTAGAAAGCGTCCTGGATAATATTATTCACACACAATGTTTTATAAATAAATGCACACCAGTGTTTGTTATAGAAAGGGATCTGATGATATGCATTTGCCATGTGAATCTTAGGTCTCAATTAGCTTGCTTTTGAGCATGCCATTCCACCCTAAAAAGCCTTTGGAAGCAGAACTAATGTACGGTTTTGTCTTTTCTACCATATTTTTCCTTACATCGTCATATTAAATGACCGGTTTTTTCAGCCATGTTTGGAACCAGAAATGTTCCAGTTCAAAATCACACAACTTTTTTGGGTCATTTTTATGAAAAAAAAAATCCGTTTGTCTGAGATTAAACACAGCAATAGATTAAAATAATTTCTGATTGGGGGTGAAAGCAGCATATCTGCTCTTTATTTTTGCTCTGGGGGTCACAGATGCATGGAAATGATCATCCCCTTCTCTCTATACACGTATTATTGGCAGCTGGATAACGAGAGATCTGTCTTTAAAAGTTCACGTAACATGTAAATTAGGGAAAAATTACTGACAATTTTATTCTTCACCGTCTTTCGCAATGGGAACTTTGCTTCCCACAACAGAAGCACAGAACTTGGCTGGAGCAGTAATTCTCTCACTGTTAACAGGAGTGAGACATTCAAAAACTCAGGTCCACTCCCTCCACACTTGATGAAGGAAACACTTATTAAATTAATGGATAAATAAAAAAAAAGAGAATATCTTCTATTATCTAGAATCCCCATTTTCTAAATAAACACCAGTGGGGAAGGACTAAATAATGTTTTACCTTTCCTATTTTACTGAGGATCAGCTGTGTTTTCCTAATTCCATACATGAATCAACATTTATTTACTTCATATCCCCTCTCCATTTGAATTCTTCAGAATTAATCTCTAAAGTATTTTTATTGTAGCAGCATTGTGACATGATCTTATTTACTCTCTGGATAGGGGATTCACTACCATGGGGCCTGCTCTGGTCCAAATCTTGCCTCTGCCCACAGTGGTTCATACCAACATTCCAGATTTAGAGGATACAGCCCTTTTGAAAAGTGAATTTTCTGTTACTTAACTTCCCTGTCCCTGCTTGAATTAGGTCTCATCCTAACAATAACAAAACCACTAATTGTTAAAAGAATATCCTCTTAAGCAATCTCACCAGTTTTCATGAAGGGGAAGTCACTGTTTTCCTACCAGCACCACTAAGTTTCGTCTATTTTTAAGAAGAAAACACATACAAGATTCTTTTAGTTAGTAGGGGGTTTGGGGTTTGGTGGTTTTTTCCTTTGTTTGGGGATTTTTTTTTTTTTGGTTTGTTTTGGGCTTTTTCTCACTTGGAATTGTACTGCTGCTAAAGTATTCTGTTCTAATTAGAAGGTATTTCTTCAGTACATTTGCACTAAATACAGTGTGTTCCAGGCACTGTTTTCTGTGTCTTGAAATAACTGCCAACATATTGCAAAACTGCAATGAAATAAATTAAGAAACTGAAGAATACTTTAAAAGACATGTATTTTTGCAGGAGGGCAATGCCATGAACCAGTCTTTATACTTTATCCTTTATATAAAATAATACTAAGTTCTACCCTAAACCAGTTCAAAAGTTAGAAACATTTTATTAACATGATAGGGATATAGATTTATATTTTTAGAATAAAAGATTAAAATTATTTTTCAGCATGCCCATGGTTTCTGAATAATACAGATGGACATAAATGACTATAGATGCAGCCCTGGTGCCAGATGAGTCACACAGAGAGCATCTGTGGAGGAGGTGAAAGAGAAGCTTCACCCACTTGGTGTCATCCCAGGCTGAGGAGAGCCCCAGCTGGCCTGTGTCTGCTTGCATGAGTGACACAGGGAATAACACCCCCGTGGTGCCACACACACATGTTTCTCCTGTGGCTTTTAGAGGCCACCAGAAGCATTTAGAGAAGACAGCACCTACCAGTGGATGGTAAAATATCTAGTATTGTCCAGATATATCATCATTTGTCACCAAAGTGGGTTACTAAAGCATAAAAACCCATACGTGAAACACTTCCCCCACCCCCAAGAAAAACAAGCAACAAAACCAAAACCCAGAAGGGAATCATAGCAAATACTGGTTTTCAGAACTGTGTTTTTTCCTCTAGAACTGAAGAGTAAATTATTATAACCACAATATACTTTCCTCAAAAGCAGACACAAAAGCCTTTCAAAACAATTTGATATGTGATCCAGAAAAATGAAGTAAACAGCAAACTTCTCTGAGTGCACCCATATGAAAATTTGTCTTAGATTGCCCCATCATTCGTAAAACTACTGGGAAAGGACAGGCATTTTTTGCATCAGACGTAACATGTAACGACATTTATTATAAAGTGCATTTCAAACGAGAGACAGTCTGTCTTAGTTTTACAATATAAAATCCTCCAACCACAGTATTTTGAAAAATATCTTGCAAATGTCTTCAAGATTTCTCTAAATTTACCATCATCCTGTCTTAGGATAAATTTTCTGGTTCTGATTCCATTGTACCAAAGAGTGGTTATTTTTTTGTAAGTAATTGAAATTACAGTGCTTAAAGTTTATTTTAAGCTTTCTGATCTTTTCTGACTACCTGCTAACAACTGAGTGCTGTTGACATGCAAATGTTGAATAATAGTCCCACAAACCTAGCAATATAAGCAGTTTCTCAAAATAGGTTGGTTTGTTTGTTTTCCCCCCCACACCCTCTTGCTAATTTTCAGTGACACTCAGCCATGAAAACAGCAGAAACCCAAATCTGTAGGTGACTCTCCAGGTTGAATGGAGCATTGTCAACAGAGAATATTTTAGTCAACAGAGAAATTAGAAAACAGGAAAAATGCAGTCCAGCATACCACAGAGGGGGCATTCAGTGTCTTGTATTGAGTGGCATGATTTTAGAAACCTGGTTGTCTGTTTTCAGTTGCAAGTCAGAAGACCTTTCTCAGGTCATCCTTAGGTCAGGTGGCATCAGCCTGTTAACAAACTGGCCTGCACCAAACAGCCACAACTGCAAACTTAGATTTATTGAAACTGAGCTGCCACTGTGTCATCAGTATTAAGCTAACTTAAAGACAGTCTCTCAGATGTGATTTTGAACTACTTCATTTCTCTAGTGATTATTTATTGGTTAACTTTACAGAGACACACACTTTCAAAGTTTTTTAGCCAACAGACAGCCAGTGCCTTCAAGGCATCTGTTGCTTCAGGGCTGGAGTGCTAGAGCTTCTCTCCTCTCAAAGTTCTTGACTATACTTTCCAGAGGACAAGACTGCAATATTTACATTAGCAACCAAAATGCCTTGCCTCTCAAGGCAACACAAGGAAAAAGGGATAAAATTCAGTAAAGTTCCATTTGCCTTGGATAGGGCTGTGATTTTATTACAGATTCTGGTTCTGGTTTGCCACTTCATCTCTCTGAAAATGTATTGAGGATATAGTGCAAATGATTCATAGCTGAATAAGTGGCAGTATAATAAATAAAAGTTTTCCGTCTCCACCTTCAAAATATGTGCATTTCCATAAGACCACTCTACAAGCAAAATAAAGACTATGGCTTTGATATGCATAAGACAAAAGTAGTCTGCGATCTTAGAAATGCATCTGTTGACTGAGGTTTTAAATCATATTAGGTATCACTGTCTGTGCAGCATTGCCACAAAGCAGAATTATCTTACAAGCCTTGCTTCGACACTTTTCATTCCAGTGTAATAATCTAATCTGTAAACTGCTGTTATAAATTATTGAGGCTCTACATAAATTGAGGTAATTTAGAGAAGTCCACTGATTGCCAGCAGAAAAAGTATCTGTCATGAGCCTGATATTTCCTACTTTGAAAGAATAACCATCATATTTTAAAGATGAGTGCTATTTGTATTTAAGTGTGACACACTATTGATACATATAATAAATTTTATTTTTAAAGGGAAGGCTTTGCTGCAAGAAAACTGTTTTATACAAACTTTTACACAGATTAATGCATGTTCTTTTTCTTTTATTTAGGCATAGCGCATCAAGTTATCAGACTGAGGAAAAAAGGTCTGTCATGACTGAATAACTTTCACACAAGCAAAACCCAAAGACAAATAAAAAGAGCAGAACCAGGGAATATGTTGGTAAAATCAGGGTGTGTATGGCTGTCTGGCACCAACGCATGATCCAGTTTTCATGCATGTCTCCAACCCCTACCTTGTAGTAGACATGAACCAAAATATCCAATCAGTCAAACAATAAATACTGAGGTTTTAAAAAGCAGATCCAAATTCATCAGACCTATTTCTATTTGAGGCACAGCAATTTTAATATGCTAATGAAATTAATATGCTGATGGAATGTAGTTGACTTGATATATTTCCTTTGCTACTGATATCTTGTCTGTGTGCCTATTCCTTCCACAGCATAGCCAGCAGGGAATTCAAGGTAAACACATTACCACAGCAAATTGCCAAGACAAACTGAGAAAATAATTAGTATCAGGCAAAACACAGACAATCCTAGACTCTGTACATTTAAAGAACAGCCTCCAGGTTTGTACAAATTATTTCAGGATTAAAGCAAATACTTGTTCCAATAGAAATAAAAAACACAACAAGGAATGAGGTTACGAGTCCCTACAGAGTACTAGCACCTGCTCCCAGCAGCCGGAGTGCAAGAAGCAGGAAAATTATGTTTATTTAAGTCACTATGAAGAGACTTAATTGTGGCTAAGCTTCTAAATATTATTCTAATTATTTAATAGGATTCTCTTCATCAGGCTGGCTTGTACAATCAGGAACAAAATTCAGTTATTCTTCCTGCCTCTTGTGGAGGCATATAAAAACATTGAAAACACTGGAATTTAAAGAAACGGGCTTGGATGAGCTGCACCGAATATTGGAAGGAACGGATGGTTGTCTGTGGCTGTCCTGGTCCCCGCTGAGAACAACAGCCCATCCCTGGGCCTATGCAGCCATTTGTAAAGCCCTTGGTTGCAGTGTTACCTACACAGCTTCACAGACAGCTACAACAGCAGTTCTCCTGCTTTGAGAGCGTAATTCCACCTGTAGGTATTTTTCCTCCACTGGCTGTAAATGCTGATCAGGACTTCACCGGTTATGTTGACGGGGCAAGCAGTCATTTACCAGTCTAGCAAGTTTGTTCTGCTATACCCATTTGGCAGTCTTAAACACTTTTCCTTCCAATTTGCTACCAGATCATTACTTTTGGCATAATTTCCTCCTGAATTAATTCTTTCAGTAATTTTGAAAATATTGGAGTAAAAATCAGATGCTTTAAAGGAAAAAATATGTGCATTTTTTGGCTCTTAATCTTTATAGAAATATTCATTTCCACTGTGATTCTGGACCAATAGCCAGCCTTCCTGGAATACAGATGACGGACTACAGGAATTTTCTTCAGTAGCTATCCAGATCTTTTATTAGACTGTGGGTATTGCAACATAATTGCTCTGTTAATAATCCAATTTGGCCTTCCACAACACATGACTTTCTTGAATTTGAGAGATGTCCATTTTCACCATCTGAGCATCTTGGCATTTCCATTACGGTTCTAATAGTTTTTAAAGAGTCTGTCTATCTAATTACCAAGTACTAAGTAGAAATCTTCATCTTGAAATGATCATATGAGCATTATGAAGGGAAACAAAGCATTCCTTCTCGCACAAAATCTTGCCTCTTTGCTAAAAGGGATATATTTGAGCAATAAAATTTAAAAAAGAGAATCCCATGGGGAAATTTCCTACACATTGTAGAATGTTTTGCAAAGTTTCTTCTACTGGATTTTACAATGTCAGTGCATAGTACAGAAAACCATGCAAAACTGAAGTAAACACATAACTAACTTGCCTACAATACCATCCTCCTAAAACCAAAGCTACAACCCAGCTCATAGAGAAGTACTCAAGCTAACAGTAACGACATTTTATACATCCCTTGATGCTAGGAATTTTGCAGATGGTGAATCTCCTGGATAAAAAAAAAAAAAAACTTGCTGTCCACTTAAATCAGGAAAAAATACCCTACAACTACTGAAAATTCTGGCTCCAGCACCATTTTTTAAATAGATTTACAGAGGTAGGGCATGTCAAAAGCTTGGGGAAGCCCAGCCGCACACCCACTTTCCATACACTGTGAGCTATGTGGACATGAGTTGGCATTACAGAGTGATAAAGCCCAAAGAGAAGTGGTGGCCATTTGCCCTCTAGTTTGGTTCACAGCACAAATAGAAGCATGAGCAGCAATAGCAGCTCGTGAAAGCTACAGAGATACTCTGACTGCAACTACACTCAACTATCCATCCTGATGCTCCTGCTGGTGCTGCAGCTTCCAAGCTGACATCCTTTCCCTTTGCTCTCTCATACCTTCACACTTTTTCTTTTACATGCCCTCTAAAACTCACTTCTGCATCAAAATCTTCCTCTGACTAGGCATTGTCTGGTTTTCTAGGAGACAGAAGAGCTAGGCTGGGAACAGAGAATGAGACAGACCTCCGTGTACTGGTCATTCCCAAGGATTGGAGAAGCCACATCTGTAGTTTGGAATTGCAACTTGCAGATGGAGACAAGGAACGGGAGGGTTCCGCAGAGATTGCCTGGTCCTGCCCATGGCATCTGGCCAGATGTCTGCCTAACATGTTCTCACAAATCTTCAATCAGGGAATCTCTGCAGTTTTCCTACAAACATATTTCCATTGCTTTGCTCTGCTCTCCAAAACCTTTTCCCAGTGCGCATTATGAATCTCCTTTGCTGCAGTTTGCGTCTACCACATCAGATAGGTTCTAAAAGGTACTTGAAACAGGATCTCTTGCCTCTCCTCCACCTTCCTCCACAACCTTCTACGTTTATACTTTTATATTTTTTCTCAGTCTTCCCTTCCCTACAGTAGGGAATCCCACTTCAATTTTTTTACTCATAGTGCAGGCTTCTTTTCATTACTCATAAGGTGTGAGGGATCTCCCTGGGAGTCTCCACCTTGTTCTTATACATTGTTTCAAAAGCAAAGCCTGGATGGGAATGCAGCACTCTTGGAGGTCCTGAAATGGCTCTCGGTTCTCACCAGCTTTGCGGTAAAAAATGCAAAGAAAGGTTTTGTAGTGCTAAAAGTATGATAACAAAGTCATTCCATGTCTCTTCCCCACTGTTTTCTTCTACTAGAGATGTATTCTTGTTCATGGTCTGTTGCATTTGTGAATTGCCATTTATGTATGTCCAGTTTTAAATAAGATCATTATTTGAGTTTTGAAAGTTAGACCACTAAATTAGTGGTTTCTTATCTTTCCTGCAGAAATCCACAACCTTAGCCAAGCAATATAATCAGAAGACTTTCAATGCAAAACAAGTACAATAAAGTTACAGTAAAATAGCTACTGGAAGACCATTAAATACCCTGTTTTGGAGGATTGCTCCTCTGGCAGTGTCTGCAGCAGGGCACAGATTCTGGTGGATCCTCTGGCTGCCTTCTGTTATGGACAGACAATCAGAAATTCAGTGATAGAGTTTCTGTCCATAGGAAAGTGCAGTTTCATTGAAAACTAAACATTACATGCTGATTGATACTTTTAGTCTGATCATATCGCAATAAAGTTGCTGTTTCAGTAGAGGAAAATATATAAGTCTGACAGTATAAATATTTCAAGTTGACTATCAGTTAATATTTTATTGTCTTAATATTGCAACCCCCACAGTGTATAATTTAATTCATCTGAAAAATAAATATGAACATCTTTACCCTCCTGAAACTTAATTGTTCATCATCATCATCATCATCATCATCACCATCATCATCATCTGAAATCCTCAACATCGAATATTCCATGAGGCAGGAATTCTAATGTTTGAAAAGTTCTGTTTCACTGGAAACCTTTACTATCTGTTCTAATTTAAATGGAACAAATTACCCACAGGATGGAAACGTTAGTTTACAGCCACGTCGAGCACTGTGATTTCATAAGAAAGCAGCTCATTCAAAATTCTTTGTATTGCTTTGTGAATGTCTGGTGTCAGTTATAAGGCATGATATACATTTTTTCTCAATTACTAGGCATTATTAATTCAATGCACAACCAAATACATTTACGAAATCCAACTTTTTGTCCTGCTGCTAAGAATATTCAATATCTTGACCAGGTTTGTGACCATCACAGAGTACAGTAAGCCAAGCTAAGCCAGGACTGCTGCACAGCCGTACCCTCCCTGCCTGTCAGCAACAGCACTCAGCAGCTGCACCTCAAACCAAGTTAAATTGTTGATTTGATTCCCTTTTTGTTGTTGTCGGGCTACTTTTCAGCAACTTGAACCGACTGGGCAAGCTGACTGTGGAGTTGTGTGAGACTACATCTGGTGGTACTATTTGTGTGTTTACCATTCCTATCATACACATCCAGTCTTGCGTGCAAGCTCTTCCCCTGTGAAACCAGAAATCAAATGTGTCCTGAATACTAGGGAAGCTAGTCAAGTTTTTTTCTCATTTAATTTTGCAGTAAATTATTCTATGGAAATATAACTATAAATACACTTTCCTTTTCAATATCTTGTATCTTAATGAAATGCAGATAAAAAGTAAGTTGTCAGCACTCCCTCATCTGTCACAGGAGAGTCAGCCTGCTTCCTTTCCCATCAATCCAAGCATTTCTGTTTTTGTCCTATATACAGTCATCATGTATTCAGATATAAACAACTTCACATTTGGATTTTCAGTTCACACTGCATGGTTGTACCAGTTTACCAGTCCCTTCTCCTTCTCAGATCAGAGCTACATTCGGTCCCACTCTACATCAGCCCAATGTCAGCTTATTTCCTGCTTCCCCTTCAGCCTTCTTCCTGATTGCTCATAATCATTTTATTGAAGATCTAATTTGTTCAAGTTACCTGAGGGCTGTGGGTGTGCTGTTCCACTCATCAGAATAGTTAAGCTGAAGGCAATGAGTCTACTCCTCCTCTTGACTGTAGGCACATGGCTGAAACAAGTCCAGAGAGCTCAGCACCTCTCAGGGCAAACCCTTTATTACCATTAATATCTTATATGAATGTTGCATATCAGTAATTGTGGAAAGGAATAAATGAGGTTCCTTGTTGTGGTCCAAAAATACCAAACTTTGCCCTAAAGCCATTGCAAGGCAGCACAGTACTGAATGTTCCTGCACCAGTACTGGGAACTGTTCTAACATACATTTCTGACTATCCAACTTTTTAATGTAATGCAGCAGAGGAGCAGAGATGTTGCTTCTTTCCCCTGTAACCAGAGGGGAAGTGATGGAACATTCATTATAATAATTTATGTCAGTCATGTACGCATTTAAACCAATAAAAAATCCTGCCAAATATTCCTCCAAAGCCAAATTGTGTTCTTGATGAGTGATAAAAGATTTCACCAAACGCATATATGTATTTTTTAAACAAAGCCTCTGTTGAAGAATCCAGGTATTTCTTTTGATGTTATATAATGCCTGAGAGTTAAATATAATAATCCCTGGCTCTGTTAGTGTTTGTTATTCAGCCCTTTACTGAAGGCTTCTAACTTGAGCGAATTTACATTGGACCAGAGCCTGACACAACATATTATCTCAAATGTAAAGAACTTGTTTGGGTTTGGTGGGGGAAATATTTATTGAAAACAGAGTTTTTTAAAAGTTGATTGTGATCAGTATAAATTAACAGTTAGACTGTTTGAAACTTTTTCATTCTAAAAGAGAATCAATCAAACATTAGAAAGTTTATCTCCATTTTCTAAATTTTACATTTATCTCCAAGCTAGTTTTTAGTGCCTGCTGTTTCTCAAGACATAGCCATCATAAGAGAAGCCTCACCACTTAAAAAGATTCAAAATAAAATGTTAAAATCAATTTGACAGATTAAACATTTTTTCTTTAAGAAATATGTTCTATTTTGCCTTAAAAAATCTTAATCATTGAAAAGACACTTTAGAATATTGAGCAAAATTCTAGGTGTTTACATTTTTCATTGTTTGATTTTTCTATAATTTATGGGACATAGAGTAAATTGTTAGCTGTTGATAGCTCTTCTCTGCTTTGGAAATTTTTCTGAGCAATTTTCCTCATTGCTCAGAATCAACAGAACATCTGTGAAGGTGACTGAGTATCTAAGTGTGAAATCCATTCCAACATGCAAGATCCAAGCAAACAAGCCCAGCACAGGAGGGCTTCTCTATAACCCAGGGCAAGAAACATATTTCTTCATTGCTTGGAATACAAATGACCCATGAATTCTGCTGCTATGGAAGGAGCCTCACCGTTGAGTTTTGTCTCTAAGGTTCTTCTGTTCCCAAAGCCTCCACCATACTTTTGTGTTACTTGCTGTCATAATCAACTGGGAATCACTAGAACACAGCCTGTGCTTCAGGGGAGTCTTGTCTGGTACTTTTTGGCATGGAGAGAAACTTTATAAAACATTCAGAGACAGTTTTGCTATTGTAGTTTGATACGCAGTGGTTCACTTGCCACTTCTATCAATGTTATTTTCTCATATTTACATCCTTCATCTGTTTTATCGCCAAAGTCCTTACTTGCATAGACAAACTCCATGATGATTTGTGTGTGAAAGGCAAGGAGAAGTTGGGGTCTTATAAACTGTTATCACCAAACTATAAATAATAAATTTTATATGCTATTACACTATAAGTGCTATAAATAATAATTTATTTGAATTACTATTTATATTAAATTCTGTCTGCACCTAGGTAGATAGTTTGGTGTATTATGCTTGGTGCCCAGAGAATCTGACTCCTCATCACCTGTACAGGCACCTTATGAATGCACCCCATTCTGCCTCATTTGATGTACAAGAAAAGACTGAGAGAAAAGGCTGGGTTTGTTCAGACTAGACTAATCTAATTTCTGTCTTCAGCTACCTGATCAGTCATTATAGAAGAGATTGAGTTGAGTCTTCTCAGATGTGCATGGTGAAAAGATGGGAAATGGACATAGGCCACAACATGGGAAATTCCCAATAAATACATTTGGAAAAAATCATCTTCATTGAGGGTGATTTCATGATGGAAATTAAGATTTTCTAGTGATAATTTGTTGTATGTTTGTCATTAGCACATCCATTTTTTTAATATAAAAGATTCTTATAGACTTTATTAAACATGTTTTCACTCAAGAAGGAGAAGGCAAGTATTTTTCCAGTAACACAACTATAAACCAACAGAACCTACAATCGACACCTCTGTTTTTGTGCAGACAAATTACAAACATTCTTGATTACCTTGAGCTTCTTACGGGAAGCTGGAAGGTCTTCCTGCAGTGCATCCGAACCACTCTAAAATAACCAAGATATGACGGAAGCTTCAATAAAGGGGGACAGGCCACTGAAAGCCAAAATGGGCCATTGTCTAACCAGGGAAAGATGCCATATCTTATACCGATTAGGTTAGACAAGGACTTTGTCCTGCAACAGTTCCAGAGAATTTGTGACCTCTGGGCTGAACAGAGCAGAGGCAAGCACTTCCACTAAAGGCTGTGAATTCTTCTTCAGGTTATCCCTTCCCTTTCCACCAATGGAACTTGAAGTGTTCAGGCTCAGTTATCCCACCTTCTTTCCATTCGGAATTGATTTTCACCAAGCAGTAAGGACAGCAGTGTAATAGGATAAGTTGTACAGTGACTAAAATGGCTATATTATGGATTACATGGTTGCCTTTTAATTTCAAATGAAAAATACATCTTTAAAAGACCTAAACTTTCACTGATATATAAGCAAACAACACGTGTGTTTCTCTCAGTCCTAGTTTTCTTACTTAATGAAAACAGAATATGAACTTTTCTTTTTGAGATAGTTGCAAAAATGAGCTTCCAGATTCAGTTTCATAATACTAATTTCAACCAAAGACAAAAAACTACCTTCAAGAGTTGGCTTTATACGTTCAGTTACTTGTCCTCCAGTTTTTCCTTGATGGTAGTAACTGCCAGCTGGAGAACTCAGAGTGCCTTTGGATGAGTGTACTTAGACACACATTTACTTCCAGAGAGCTTCTCTAAATTGTCCCTTAGGGGGCAACTACATTATAAAACAACAACAACAAAAAAAGAAGTCCTTCTAATATCTAGCAGCTACTAAATTTATAAATAGTTTAAAAGCTAAAATAATTTTACTTGGTCCTGTCTTGACAGATGACACACAATAACATCCTACACGGCGAGATGGAACACATACTATACAGAGGAATTTGAACAGTTAAAAAAACATGTCTAAACTACTGTACCCAAAAATTATGCATTTCCTATTCCCCTTGGGTGCACAATTAGCTGTAAGCTCTAAAGACATGCCAGAAGTAGCAGAGCATTACAAAAAAACCAGTAACAGTAAAAACTCCCAGACCCCAAATCCATCTGAATGGGTAGACACCACAGACCCTGTCAACTACCCCCCTGTAACTTCCATTTTATGAGCTTGAACTTGGAAGAGCAAAGAACAAAAGCTGTTTTTGTTGCTCTTTTCTAGAGGCAAAGGAAGTGTATCCCCGATTCATTCCAGGGAATTTCTCTACTGATTTGAGACCATTGCTCATCTACTCCTGACAGAACCCATACCCCTTAACTTTGCTTTTCCTCATCAGTGATCGGAAATGGAAATGAAATTCTTCTGTTCTCCCAGACCAGTAGACGCTGTTTCCCACGTTCCATATCATAATGTCAAGGCTGATCTCACAGTTCAAATATAACCAGATATGAGTTCATGAGGAGCAAATATTAAGTGCTATGGAGAACTGCACCTCAAATCAGAATTTTCATTCCAAAACATGTTTTGAAATACATGTTTTCTGTTCATAATTGCAGAAAACCCCTTGAAAAGTGATATAAAGAGTATATATTTGCAGTTTTTCTATTAATAAATTGGGTTCTATTCTGGGAGCAATGTGGAGATGTCTGCACAATGCCTATGCTCCTCTCAAAGGCTTCTGTGGCATGTAGGAACACATCTAGTGAGTTTTATTGCTATAACTTTTCACCCAGCTAAAGCACACCTTAAAGCAGTAATGTTTTACTATACAAGAGTAGACATGGCACATGAACATTTCTTCTATGCTGGGGACCCATTTATGAACAACAAAATTCTACCACTCCCTGAAAATAAGTTACGCAATCTTCTAGAAAGGGTTGTGGGAGAATGAGGGAAATATGTTCTGAAAATTAAGAGCCCTTGAAGACACTGTAGGGAATATTCTCTGCTCTGCAGACAAAGAAGGCGATCTTGATTGTAATTTGCTCCTATCCAGAGTATTTGTAGAATGAACTCACATTGTTTTGGACTCTGTGCAGACCATAAACAAGGGTGTCCCTGTTAGTAACATCTCTAATGCTCTGGACTGTAGCGGGTCCCCCTCCCCACACAGATGACATGAATATGCTCTGTCAGCTAGGAAGTGACCCTCACTGCTTAGACACCTTCCAGTCTGATGCCCAGCCACCTCCTTAAAGTATTGTGTGCCATACAATGCAAATGGATGAGATACAATCTATTTCATATTTTAAAGAATCTCTTATGCTTTTACACAGCCCATTTTCTCTTCTCACACCCCTCCGACTTCGGCTGCTCTGGAGTCTCTGTTCCAACTCACAGATGCCTCAGGAACAACCCACTCAGTTCCAAAACATCCTGCTCTATTAGTAGTACAATCTATTACTATTGCCATGAATCAAGCAGAGATTTTCCACTATTCTCTTGTACTTGCTTAAAACAGCTGCATTACTATCTCCTGATCAGAGGTACAAACTGAACACAGCAGAAGACCAGGCTTGAAAACCACTCTCAGGCTTTAATTTATGTAGAGTAGTCTGCAAGGTCATTGTTTCCAAGCCAAAATTCAGTTCCCTGATAGAGAGTAATATATTAAGCTGCTCAAAAATAATGAAATAAGTGTTTTCAAAAAGTCAAAGACTACTTTGAATGACTATTTTCTCAGAGTGAACATAACTAATATTGTCTTATATTTTGTAATATTTTATTTAAAAATCTAACATTTCCTTGACATGGTGCGAAGATACAGGACGAGGAGATGGTAAAAAGATGTACCAATTGAAATACTTCATCCTTATTGTGGTCGTTTGCCACAACTGTGTTAAGCCTGCTGGGTTCTACAGATTTAGCCATGTGGAATATTGCCCATGAGACACATACCAAGCGAGTGTGCTTGTATATTCTTTGAAGGCTCTAGTTTGAAGTGAAGCAATTTCCTTTGGCCCCCTAAAATACCTCCTGTGCATCTTTATCAAAGTGCTTTTGAGGAGTATCAGAAACATTGGAAGGTTTTAAAACCAGTGATATTCAGCACTCCTTTAACAAACCTTCAGTGAGGTAGAGAAAGGACGTGGAAATTGAGTTTCTTCATATTGAGTCAATGGATTGAATGGTCTAAGGCAATTTGGGAAAGTTAGGAGGTCAGATCTGCTTGAATCACCTGATGAAGCCCATTTGGCTCTGATATTCAGGATCTCAAGGCATCCTCAACTTGGTCTTCCATGTTAGACACTGTGCACTGCCCTTGCTGGCACTGCATGTGTGTCTTCATTACCTCCTGGCTCCCATGAACACCAGGCTCATGCTATTTTTTTGGCACCTCTTCTCACCAATCAAGCGGAAAATTATTACTCAGAAGTAAAACGCATGTGTGATTTAGCTGGTGATAGGCCACAAAAGAGGAAACTGATGACATAAAGAGCCATGTTCCATGTCTGTAAGTTTTTGTGAATATGGAAATTGGGATGTTTGAATAGCCCTTCCCCAGAACTTTCTATAGGATGGAAACAGAAATGTTGACTTGTTAAACTTAGCAAAATGCAGTCTCATTTCAAAGCTAGAGCATTATAAGTTAGAAGAAGGGTTTGGTTTCTCTTCACTCTACCTGACTGCTTATTCTGCTGCATTTAACAACAAACATGAAAGTCCAGGATATTGCAGAAGTTCTTTAACCTCCTCCTTTGAGAGAAATGTACTTCAACAACATTTTCCAAGTTTACTATTGTCACATTATGCCTCTTTCACCTTAGAGGATGCTGATAATATTTTAATTAAGTCAACATATTATGAAGGGGTTAGATCTTTAAAGAATAATTTCATCATATTTGCATTTAGTAGCAGTCAGTTATTATTAGAGGTTAGAAAAATTTTATTGAGGTCTTTACTCAAGTTTTCTGAGGGTGAAAAAGAATATGATCTCTTCAAGTACACAGTGAAAATTCCACTTTGTTTCAGGCTCTAATCCTGTGAGAAAAAGTTAGATTCAAAACATTTAATACGGGGCTCATACATATGTGACACAGGTAATGGATTGTATGAGCACAGCTGAATGCTTCTTTCAGCAAAATAAGTTTATTTTTAAGTAGTGACAAGATATCATCTACCTTAGTTTTCTGTCTGCAGATAGCAAGGACAGGACAGCTACATTTTGGCAGGAAAGCATTGCTATTTAGAAATGCAACCTACATTTGTCTTAGTGCTATTAGGAGGCCCTCAGAATTCTGAATGTGAGTGTGCTTATGAAGAAGCCAAAACAGAAAAGAAAACATATATGTCCAACTTTAGAACCTTGATAATGCAGTTTTGGCCTTCACTCAGCAGACAGCTTCCAGCAGTTTTAGATGGTATCACCATTTACATTTCAGTTCCTCCAGTTAAAATAAAGGCCAACGCCTTTTTGAGTTTCATGCTGTAATAAAAAAAACCAAAACAAAACCCAAAAAACCCAAACCAAGTAACACCTCACTAATAAAAGAATCTATTCAAAATAACACCGCCAACGCAGAAAGGTTTCCTTCCATGATGGCAATTTGTATTTCCATATATAAAGCCAAGTTCTGCTATTTTTAATCTACTGTTAGGAAGCCATACTAGGCATTAAGTAAGCAAGCAAGCACCATGGTTCCACGAGTCAGTTTTTTTTATTTTAGTGGATCTCTCGAAGCAACACAGAATCTATTCCTCCAGCAGAAATGTCCTTTCGAAAAATGGCCCAAGAAATGCTGCAACTGAGTGTCAGTCTCTTTGACAAACTCTTGCTGCCTCCTGTGAACATCAGAATATGCTACTTAATTGTGAGACAAAAATAATACTGAATATTGAACAAGAATTTTGAATATTCAAAATAAATATTTTGAAGATGATTAAAGCGTATTAGCAGGTAGCATTATAAATAAACGTGTCTAAAATTCCACCTCTCGTTTTCTGGGTTTTTTAAAGTGCTCATCTGTGGTAAGTGATGGATCTCTAAGGACTTGTTTGAACTGAGCTATTTATCAACAGTCACATGTGGGGAAACAGCAACATACACTGAGCACATGCTGCTCTGTTCTAGCACAGTAAGTAGTGTACAAGAACAAAACACACACTGCTGATGGTGACCCATCTTATTCTGGACACTCATGTATACACATGACATGATCTATCAGTTCTTAAATAAACTTTCAATACTATATTTATGGAAATGCTTTTATGAAAGGGTATCTCTGGGTTTTGATTCATGTATGCTTTCCAAAGTTATAAAAATATGAACTGTGATTCATCTAAAGGCATTTAAAGATATGAAAGATATTTATCAATTTTTAAAGATGCCCTTATAATACCTCTTTATAAAACCAAATTAAATTTCACCACATTACCCAGCTCTCATTGGTTTGCATTTTTATTTATCGTATTAAGAATATTTTCCTAGATAGGAAAAATTGGCCTGGATTGGAGGAGACCAGAAACTACCAGACCATATTATGACTGTGAGATTTTGACTTTCATCCTATTTCATGCTGTGGGAGACCATTGTCTTAAAGCCAAAAATCTTTCATTGTAGTCAATGTGGTGATCTTGACAGAAGGACAGAGATTTCAAGTGGCCCCATTCCTGTAATTCTGTAAGTCAGTATGGACAGCCACTGTGCACGTCTCTGCCTCGCTGACCAGACTATTTGCTACGTTGTGAACTACAGACGAAGCAGTTCCAAAGGCCAGTTTAAGCCTCACAGATGCTCAAGATGCCACGGCCAGAGTGCTGCATGGGTAGGGTGCATTCCACTACTGCTGTCTAAATCCATCATTTTTGCTCACGTGACACATCAGAATCCTGCAGGGGTTTTCTGTAACATTCCTGTAAATCTTTAACCAATGGAAAAAACTGTCAAGGAAACAAATTTTTCAGATTGTTGTGTTATCCAGGAAGGTAAATTCATATATGTTGAGTGAGGCACGCTCAAGGTGGATACCAGTGCTATTTCTGCAGCTGTAATAACTGCAAGCATACACCCACAAACTCTTTGTCCTTTCCGAGAAATTTCTATCCAGTTCCAGTACTTGCACTCATTAACCTTCTTGGGCTGTGGGATTCAGGACACTTACATGATCCCACTCTTGATTAGTTTTGTGTCTTTGAACAAAACCTCTGCTTCTCTTGTTTCCTCTTCCCCATTTAATAAAAGAAAATGCAGGATGAGATTTATATGATACCTGCCTTTCTGTTATGTTGGCTTCTGCAGCTTGATTCTGATGGTAGGAAAATTGAAGAATCAGAACGGTTTGGGTTGGAAGTGACCAGTAAATGTCCTCTAGTCCAACTTCCTGGCAATCAGCTGGGACATCTTCAACAAGAGCAAGCTGCTCAGAGCCCAGTCCAGCCTGGCCTTGAATGTTTTCAGTGATGAGGCATCCATAACCTCTCTGAGCAATCTGTACCAATGTTTCACCACTTTCATCATAAATATTTATTTCTAATATCTAGTTTGGATTTACCCTATTTTAGCTTAAAACCATTATCCCTACTGCTACGAAACCCATGAATGGATTTTGAAAATTCAGACATCCTTGAGGTCCTGAGAGTGAAACTATCAAATTGTTTTATATGCAGCACCAGCATTCTTACTTGGCAAAGACTCAATGTTTAATAGGGTTTGATAGTTTGAATGATGTAATCAAATTAAGGCTTGTCATGGGAAAATGCTCAACACAGCAACAATTCTGTGGAAGTGGGCAATTTTTTTAAAAAATTCATTCACCAGTAATCAGTTCCTTATTTGTTCTAGGAAAAAAATTAACAACCAAGCAAGCTTGAAGGTCATGGCTTTTAATGCCCACATTCCTTCCACTCTATATGATCTACTGCAATGATGACAAAAAAATATTAAGACCCATTTTTTGGCTCTATGACCAACGGTCTTGATATTTTTATTTGGTGTCTCTATTCTCTTTGGGCTTTATTTTGGCTGTGCTGAACTTCACACAGTTGAAAAATATTTTCAATATCTTGAAAAAAGAAAAAGCAAAACCAAAGCAAATGAAAGTTTCTTGCCAGGCGGATTTTCCCCCACTGAGTTCCCCCAGCTCTAATTTTAAATCATGAAATATTTCCTTGAAGAAATATTGTGGATTATTCTATTAAACCAATTAAAAAGTGATGAATGTTGCCCTGTACCACCATTCTCACCACCTTATAGAGGATTTTGCCCTGCTATTATCTATCTCCCTTCTGCAACAACTCTTTGGCTGCAGTATGCTTTGCCAGGGTTCAAATCCTCTGGCTTCTCTCCTTCGTTCTGTGCTTGGAAACTCATGAAAGTTCACAGTTTTTCTAAAACACACAGCAGACGTGAATCCCTGCTTCTCACCATGTAGGCTGCCCTGACTCTACAGGAGCCTGTCCCAAACCTATAGTCTCGTGCATAAACCTTTGTTACGGCAACAGCCTTCTGAGAAGCTGAAAATGATGGCCTAAAAGACTAATCTTGAGCCTAATGAACATGCTAATCTGTTTCTAAACTCCAACACTACAGAGTTTGTTTGTCTAAGCACCACAGAGGTCAAAGTGAAAATTAACTAATCCTTGGAGAACTAACCCCTATAATCTTCTCCTTCTCTCTAGAAAAAAGCCACCAGTACCCTGTCTTCATTAGGGTAGCCATATCAAATGCGCACTTTCCTATTAGCCACTCTGTGACTCCTCAAAAACTACAGAGGATGAATATTTGTCTTCTGTTGCTGCAGCCTCACAGATCAGTGGCTTCTTCAAGCAAAACAAAACAACAACTTCAACTGCAGTGAAAGCGAGGCTGGGCCATGGGAAAGTTTAACTGCCTGGAAAGATGACACACTAAAGTTTTTGAAGCCAATTAATTTTCTGCTAAATATAAAATAAAATACATTCTATAGCACAACCCTTCCTCCCTGCCCCCCCCTTCCCTCCAGCTCTTGCAAGTCTGTGAAGTACACTAAGGGCAGTAGTTCCACATTCCTGCTCCTGGTGCTGTCTGGCAATTCCCAGAGTTCCCAGCCACTGACCCCTTATCTCCAGATATTGGCAGCCTCTGGAAGTCTGTCTGATTGCTCTGCATGAGTCTGTCTAATACTACCCAGATTTCTACAATGTACAGGTGGCCCTTTGGGCTTGTGTTAAAGCACAGTGGTAGAAATCAGATTTGAATACGCAGGGAACGAGATTTTACCTGCTTCTGCTTTGGCATATTCTGAACACAATTCCCAAACAGATGCAAATATCAATGCTCCCTAAACACAACATTGGATAGCAAACCTGGAGTAGACAGGTTACTTTTGAAGCACAGACCCTGAAGACATCTCCTTCCTCCCCACCTCTCCCCAGTACAAACAGAGAACCTGATCTGCTGTGAGAACTCGTCACAGTTACTGTCTGTCTGCCCTTTAAGGACTGAAAACTCCTATTTCCCTGCTAGAGTATCAAATGTTCTCTTTTTGGGTGAAAACCACCAGAAGGTATAACTCTAAATGGCATTGTCTCAAAAGAAGACTGCAGACTCCCAGAGGTATGTGTGTATAGCTCCATTCTCAGGAGACTGATACATGCTGGTATCCATGACGGCAGTTGTTTGTCATCTCAGCAATGAAGAAAGGGTAGTTCCTATGTGGACTATTTACCTTTGCATATTGGGGCTTTAAATCCACCCATTAATTTATTTCATTATCTGAAGTTGGAATAGTATGATAATATGCTTTGGCCCCCTGAAAACAATTCTAACTTCCTGAAGGACCTTCTAAAGCTGTATACATATATTTATACAAACAAGGGTGTATTTATAATACTCAAACAAAGCCTCAATAGTTTCAAACACAGTGCCACCCGTCTGTCATATACCTGGAATCCAATAAAGGCTTTGAAAACTAACTGATAGAAGTTAGAGTTACCTGAGATCAGTTAGCAGAGAATATCATAATGGAGTTTATGTTGTCAAAGGCAGTCTTGTATCTTAATAATAAAAAGAAAAGGTATAATCTATTCAAGGCAAAGAGTCACTGGACACAAATCAAAGGCTTTGAAAAAATTGTGGAGAATTATTCAGCCAACATTTTTTTCAGCCCCTCAGAACAGCGGTTAACCAGTCAATTTTAAAAGCTTGGACAAGGCCATTGTATAGACATGAGGCAGTCTGGCTACTTGCAGCTCCAGCTGTATCAGAAGGTGGCACCTTCTACGCAGAAACCCTATGTTACCTTGGCAGTGTTTCCAAGACTGTTATGGGTAAGACTCACAAGCAAAACTTTCTTCAGTCCTTTGGATACTTTTTACCACTCCAAAAAGAAATTCTAAGCCACTTCCATTCTGCAAAAAGTGTATCTGGTCACTAAGGCAGTAGAGATTGTTTTCATCTTTATTTTGATAATAGATCACAGTTTCAACTCAGATACCTTAAACAAAGCACTAGCAAAGATATGCACCCTTGTCTTAGATAAAGCAGACAGAAAGAGTAAAAACTTGGTATTTAACCAAATATAAGCCTGATTTCTTGGTCAAAACAGCAGGGTGCTATGTTTAGCAGAAATGTTTATTCACCTTTATTAGCAACTGAGCAGTTTGACTTACTACCATACTGATATATGTTATAAATCTGGCAGGAAGGTCTATGAAGTTTGGAATTTGTGTAACTTGGATAAAATCAGCTTGCTGGTCCTGAATATAATGCAGTTTCTGAAAAATATGAGCAGCTTGAAAATTTTCAACTAGCACAATACAACATAAAATATAACTATTCAGTTGAGTGTCTATGTTCTTTGTTGAGTATATTTTTTTACATCACGTGGAGACTGAATAAGGTCAAACTTCTTTGAGACTGTGCTGGCGCTGGGTGAGGTAGAGTTAAATTTCTTCATAGTAGCTGCGTTTTGTATTTTTGCTGGAAACAGTGTTGATAACACAGGGATGACTTTGTTATTACCGAGCAGCACTTGCACAGAGTAAAAGCCTTTTATGCTCCTCATCCCACCCCACCAGTGAGGATGCTGAGGGTGCACAAGAAGCTGGGAGGGGACACAACCACGACAGCTGACCCCAACTACCCATAGAGATATTCCATCCATGCAGCATCATGCTTAGCATATAGAACTGGGGGAAAGAAGGAGGAAGTGAGGGGCATTGAGAATGATGGCATTTATCTACCCAAGTATCTCTTTCATCTGATGGAGTTCTGCTACCCTGGGGATGGCATAAAACCTGACTGCCCATGGGGATTGGTGACTGAATCCCTGGTTTTGCTTTGTTTGTGTGTGTGCCTTTTGCTTTACCTATTAAACTGTATCTCAGTCCATGAATGGATTTTCTAGCTTCACCTTTCTGACTCTCTCCTCTGTTCTTCCAAGAGGGAGAGAGTAAGGAGCTGTAAGGGGCTGATTTGCAGCTGGGGTTAAACCATGACAAGAAGTTTGGCTGATGTTGTGACAACTATATGTGTGTGTTTTTATCTACATTTTATGTCTGCTCTCTGGTATAATTGGCAGAGAGAAGGTGACACTAGATCACCATGTGAAAACCACTGCAGTGGAGCGACTGGTCCAATCCTGGAACTCTAACACCAGCAGCAACTGCAAACATGGGTTTCTATATAAAGCACACATAGTATTTCTAGATAGTTCTATGCTACCACTGTTCCATATGGTATAGGAAAGCAAGAATTCGTTTTAAAAAGTGGAAAGGAGGAAATAAGCCATTATTGGGTAAATCCGCTTTTAACAGATTAGGGCTATAAGACATTTCTCCTCTCCCATTAATGGAGGTTTTTGCCTCCCTGCGTTCTGTAGGCTCTTTATTTCTCCCATTAGCACTCTGATGTTTCAGCTCTCCTCACCCTTCACATCTCACCCGGCTCAAGTCTCTGTCTATTCTTCACTAGCTTGCCACATGGAGAAATCTGCCTGCTTCTGCACACAGGTTTGCATTCTCAGACCAGCTTGGTTTGGCTGGTGACTCTAGGCTGTGCAGTCATCTAGACATCTGGATGCTACTCTAGGCTGTGCAGTCATCTAGACATCTGGATGCTTGACAGCTCAAATGCCCACCATGCCTGCACACAACATCTCTGCAGTGCATATGCCCTGAGGGTCAGTGAGGTCCATGTGGGTCATGGAACACGGATCTCACTTACCACATATCAGTCACCTGTTCTGGGAGAGCAAAGAGACTATTTTATAGTCTCATAGATTTATATCAACAAAACTGACTAGAAGAGCTGATGAAAAGGGATGGAAAATTCCACATGAGTTTTGTTGATATTTCATTTTCAGCTAATCTTTCAAAATGTAGTAAAAAAGTAATTGCACAGGCACAGTACATATAAACTTTCCAGGCAACTCTAAACAGGTCCTCACAGGACTGGTATTTGTCCTATATATGCAGGAAATATTTCTCTTCTAAGTGTGTTTCTATCTACTTTGCCTATGGGGCAGGACTAAAAATAGATATCAAAGACAGCTTGTTAAGGCAAAATTGATTGCTTCAGCCTTACTATTGAGCGTTCACAAGCAGCAGAATTAACCATTTTTTGCTCTTCTTTTTCCAAAAGAAGTCTTTCAGTTACCTCTCTACTTTTATTCCCTAGATAATTCTATATGAAACAAAATGACTTTGTGAAGAGACCTCATCTACATCTTGATCTTTGAGGTGAAGCTTTGCAATTACATGAAGGAGCTGAAGAGATCCATTTATACAAGACTATAAAAAACTTTCAACTAAACCGTGATGTATAATTATGTCTGAAAACTAAGGTCACATCTTATCCATTGACAGCATCGTTATCTTAAAAGTGATAGTGCAGATAACAGAATCAGCCTAATTTTAACAAGAGATTCATACAGAGCAGGGATATAAAGGGGTCAGCACCGAACTCTGAATTCTTGCCCTGAACTTTCTAGGTTCTGTCAAAGTATCTGTCAAAGAATATTTTACAATACAATGCAACTAGTTGAGATTATTTTAATGTAAACATTTTTCATTTGACCATGATTTCCTCCCATGTCACTCCTTTTTACCTGTCACTTCCTCCTGTGGGATGAGGAGGAGAAAAGGCCTTGGCTATGTGTGAGCACTTTCAGCAATAATGAAAATGTCCCTGTATTATCAACACTGTTTCCAGGACAAACACAAAACCCAGCCTCATACTACTTTCTATGAAGAAAATTAACTCTACCTCAGCCAAAACCGGTAAATCAGCATTGGCACAGAATCAAAGCATGAAATGTCCTCATAGGGGTAAAAGTATAGTTAGTGGCACTTCAAACCACTGTAATTTTCTACTTTCAAGAGCCCCACATTTCAAGACCTCTGTTTTTAAGTGGATGATCTCCAAGTGCTTTCCCATTCAAAAAAACATTCTTCACCAAAGAATGGAGCACAGCTTGAGCCAGCTTTCCATCATTTTTTGCTTGTAATTGTTTAAGAAATTATCATCTGGTAAACATTAAGCATCCACTTTTGCTCTTGAAATCAAACCAAATCATCTTGAAGACATTTTCTTGGCTCAAGAAAGTTTGGGCCACCAAGTGGGTTCTGGGTTAGAAGTGCAGACCATAAAATGGTGTTTAATTTGACAGGGATGGTAAAGCCCAATGCCATTAACCAGTACAGGTCATCAAGAATTTTTCTTGTATTAATTCTCTGGCAACAGAGCAACTCGATTACTCAGAATTGAACTAATCCTCTGTTCATTAGGTTCGACTTCAGACTCAAGTAGATGCTAATAGTGAAACTTCAAGTCCTGCCTAACCAACCTAGTGATCTTCTATGATGAAGTAAATACATCAGCGAGCAAGGGAAGGGCTAAAAATGTCATCTATTCTGGATTTCTGTAAAGCCTTTAACTGGTCCCACGCAACATCCTTTTCTCTGAATTGGAGAGAAATGGCTTCACCGAGTGGTTTGTTGGATAAGAAAATGGTTGGATGGCTGCATCCAGAGGTTAGTGGTCAACAACACAGAGTCCTGATGGACATCAGTGACAAGTGGTGTCCCTCAGGAGTCCATACTGTGACCAATGTTATTTGATATCTTTGTTAATGACATAGACGAAGGAATTGAGTGCACCCTCAGCAAATTTGCAGATGACACCAAGCTGAGTGGTGCTGATGACACACCTGAAGGATGGGATGCCATCCAGAGGGACCTGGGCAAGCTCAAGAAGGGGCCCATGGGAATCTGATGAGGTTTATTTAACAAGACCGAGTGCTGCTGCTGCTCGTGGGGAGGGACAATCCCCGGTATCAGCACAGGCTGGGCATGAACAGACCGAGAGCAGCCCTGCCCAGAGGGACTTGGGGGTGCTGTGGGTGAGAGGCTGGACATGACCCAGCCATGGCACTCACAGCCCAGAGAGCCAAACGTGTCCTGGGCTGCATCCAGAGCCCCGTGGGCAGCAGGGGAGGGAGGGGATTCTGTCCCTCTGCTCCGCTCTGCTGAGACCCACCTGGAGCCCTGCATCCAGCTCTGGGGTCCCAGGGCAGGAGGAACATGGACCTGTTGGAGCCAGTCCAGAGGAGGGATGGAGCACCTCTTCTAGGAAACGCTGAGAGAATTAGGATTATTTAGACTGGAAAATAGAAGGCTTCAGAGTGACCTAATTATCCAGTCACCAGTCAGCTAGTCATCCAGTACCCGAAGGGAGCTCATAAGAGAGCTGGAGACTATTTACAAAAGCATGTAGTGACAGGACAAAGGGGAATTTATTCAAATTAAAAGAGAGTACATTTAGATTAGATAGTAGGAAGAAATTCTTTGCTATGAGGGTAGTGAGGCACTTGCACACGTTGCTCAGAGAAGTTGTGGATGCCCCTTTCCTATTCAGGAATGTTCAGGCCAGATGGGATGGAGTTTGGAACAACCTGGTCTAGTGAAAGGTGTCCCTGCCCACAGCAGGGAGGCTGGAACTAGATAATCTTTAAAGTCCCTTTTGACCCAGGCCATTATATAATTCTAATTTAATTTTAGAGAGACTTTTATGGATATATTATCTGGAAAAAATGAAAAGGTACTGTGGACACATACATGTACAATTACTGCCAGTAGTTTATTCTCTCATACTTTCCCTATAGTGTGATTAGTGATAATACAAAGAACATTCATTTTGGATATACTGTTCAGGATTTTCTCTTATTCTTTTAGAGACTTAAAAAAACCCAAAACTTTTAAGACAGGTTCTGTAATGCTTGTGTAATGCACCACAAAGGTACTTTTAAACATCCTTATATATGCCCAGTTATATATGTGTACATATGTTCGTATGCACATCCTGAACAGACTTCCATGGTATCTATACATCTAGGAATAAATGATATACTAGAAAAACAAACCATTTTTTCTTTGGACATTTTCCATTGTAAGCGCCATGCTATTTAAAGCAGAAGCAGCTGGAATTGTTTAAAAGATGCATAATATTTCACAGGTACTGTGGCCTCCAGCAAGGTATCAATCAATTGCAGGATAAGAAAAGTGCATGTGTCACAACTGGCAGTTCTTCATTTGAATGTCTTTGAAATGAGACCTGAAACTTCACTACTGGTTTAGTGGTTGCAATTCCCAACCTGACAAGGCAGCTGAAAACAATCCCCCAAAGAGCAGTGATTAGGACATGCTCTCCATTTATCAATGCATTTTCAAGGTCACTCAAATATTTACATTTACATTTACATTAAAAGCACGGTTGTGCTTTTATTATTTCTTGAAGCGAAAATCAATCTCCAAAGATATCCCACACACAGAGTGTTCTCTATGAGGGAAAAAGGAGAGGAAATGAAATATTCAAAGGTGAACTAAGAAAAGTTTCTATACTTGACACATTTTTTGTCTGTGAGCATGTGAAATATATTGCAAGGTTGTTGGGCTTTTTTTTACTTTACATGAATAGTCTTGTTTCAAAATGAAAAAATGTTTTGGGAGTACAAGTTTCCTCAGACTTCCCTATTTAGTACTTAGAAATAATGGTTTTTTCAGTAGGACTATGTTTTAACGAAAACAAACACTAATAACCGTACATCAAATTTCTCTTGTAATAGTTTTACTCACTACACAGCTACCATGAAAGCTTTATATAGAAAGGTCACCAGAAAAAATATTACCCTCACCACACAGAAAGTGGTCAGGGGCTCTGTGGGCAGGTTCACTGAGGGATATACATGAAGAAGAAGAAAAGGTGTCAGAAGGCTCATTAAAAATGGAAGGAGTCAGAACACCCTCAGAGCCCTTATCAGTGTCCAGCAGGCATCAAGGTTTTATCAATGTTACTCCTCTTTGCAGTCAGATGCCCTGTGCTTCTCAGGGTGAAGTTTTCAGCTATTGCAACGGAACCTGATGGCTTCCTACCCCCGGAACCAGAGAGCTCCTTTTCTTACCCTTTACCTCCTAGTTCAAACCAAATGTTCCTACTCCCTCCCTGGCACCCATCCTTGCCCTGCTCAGCCCCTGTGGTGATGCAGATCAGCTTGCCAATGTGAGAGAAAGATAACCCAATGCTGAGGGTAAAGTCTTTTCTCCTGAGTTAGGCAGATAAATCTGCTTACAGAGTAGCAACCACATGCCAAAATCTGTGCAAACACGAGGATGGGGCTGAACAACAGGAGTGACAGGAATTGAAACAGGGGAGGGCTTTTTCCTTCTACAAGCAGTGAGATATGAGGTTGGCCCAGCTAGTCGGCTAACATCTAATGACCCCAATGCCATATTTCAATTAGGACAGACCAAGGCATGTAAAAGTCATATATCACTTCCTCTACGTGTGACCTAAAAATCACACTCTAGGTTAAAAAATAAATACGTTTTGAAATGATCCATCCTTTTGTTGGCCTCATTGGCCTTCTGAGACTGTGCTTTACATTCTACCAGTTGTTGCTTTTTTTTTTTTTCTTTTTAACATCAGGAATGAGGTAATAGAAACACAAAACAAAACAAAAGCAAGTTTTTCACAAGTCTTGAGAAACCAGAGATTTTGTTGACTTTTCTTTTTTTCTTTTTTTTCGGATCAAGTATCATGAGACCAATGATAAAACTCATAGTTTGCAAGAATTCTCTTTCTGGTCTACATTGTTTTACAACGGATGAAGCAAGACAAATGTGGTTTTTTGGTGCTGCCCTTACCCAATTACATCAAGCTAAAGAAAGTTTTAAAGTTTTATCTCCTTTTATCATTGTTTTTCCAAGACAGATGCTTCTGTAGAAAGAAGTTTAGAGGAGCAGGAATAAGGGCTTGTTTTTTTTCTCTTTCTGGCTTTTCATTTTTCCTCTCTTCTGCACAGCCAGCTTAATACAAGTTACATTATCATACAAATCCATATCAATATACAATTATGATGAGTACACAGTAGAATTGCTCCTGATTTATAGCAAACAAATGAAAATTAATTCTGTATCTTTCAGGGGACATCAAATACTAGTATGTTTTCCTTTTTAGATAATCTCTTTATCTTTAGATAGCATAACCTCCAGATGGTGAATGACTGTTTGCAAGGGTAAACTCGTGTTAGACATCAGCACTAGTTTTTAATTACATCTTTGAACACAGTGTATTGAAGTGGAGGAAATGACTTAAAGCTAAAAGTTATTTATTGGATGCAGCATTTAGTATGAGACTGCAGACAATTACAGGAATGTCTGCTGCTGGACTGAAGCACAGAATTGCTCCATTAGCTCAGTGACAGAGAGATGGTCTGAGAAGAAAGACAGTAGCAGTTGTCTCTCACAGCACAATTTTTTTCTTTCATTAGTAAGATATCAAGCACAATTTAAGTGACTATCAGGGACTTTTATGCCAGTGAACCCTTGGTACTAGCAGTTAAGAAACTATGCCGCTGAACACAACACATTTGCATTACAATTTGCTAAGCATAAAATGCATTTCAGAGCCAAGGGTTTGATAACCTTGGAGTTTCTAGGATAATTTTCATGTAGACATTCAGACAGATAGCAAAATTTAAGTTCATCTTTTTTATGGTTTTCTGCACATGAAATCTAGTTTTTAAATTATAAAAATTAATGTATTTTAATTTTTCTATTTGTGATTACTTGAGCACCTCTAGTTCACAAAATCTGGGGCTTATGCAATGTTTAGGTTAAGGAATGCAAGATAGGGAGAGATATGTGCAGCTGCAGACAGTAATATCATGCTACCTTTTTCATACAGTTGCTAAAGCTTCACTTCAAAACTGGTAAACAAATATTTCCCACTCCTTTTTGGGAGGCTATTTTGGATGTAGTGTCTAAAATCACACTTATTTCCTGGCCACATTAATTCATAGGCAGTTCACAAGTTGCATAATCTAAGATTTAAGATTTGGTTACCTAATTTCTTTTCATAAATAGTGAAGATACAGAAGCACATGCACAAAACAAATTTCAATAGCACTAGAAAAAAAAGCTTAAAGAACCAGAGGAAGCCCTTAAATAACAAAATATACACTCAAAGAATCAATATACACAGCAAATACAGGGCATGAAGACAAGCTGTCAACAATTCAGTCATTAATTTAATTTGTTTTTCCAGCTATTTGTAGCACTTTTAGGAATGACTCAGACAAGCTAATCTTAGTTATTAGGTGAACCTCTATAAATTAGCATAAACATGAGCAAATTAAATTTCTTAAAGAAAAATATAGTTTTGAAAGCATTTCCATATACATATATATATATATATATATATATATAATGTTTATATGGGTAGTAGATACATTTGTGTGGATGTGTGTTCCAAAGAGAGCAGATGTCATCCAAATCCTTTTGAATGCCAGAGCGAGCAGGATGGCTCTGGAGTTGTAGGTGTCCTTCCCCTTGAGCAGCTCACACAGCACATTTGCTCCCCTGTGGAACCCAGGCAAGGTGCTTCATCCAGCCCAGGGGAAAGGCCTTTGTGCTGATGGGACCACAGCCAAGCTTCTCTCAGTTGTCTTCTGTTTCAGAAGAAATTGGGAAAGAGAGGATTAAGAATTTGTTTACCACAATGAACTGGAAGCAGTATATCACTCCCTCCTTCAGCAGTGATTGAGGGGCTCTGCTGACCTTGCCATGCACACACAGAGCACGGCTGATCCCATCAGCCCTGCAGCCACACTCCCAGGGCATTGCGCAGGCAAGCACAACGGGGTCACCGCTCTCCTCCTTCCCCAGGGACACAATTGTTGCTCCCTTCCTCTTCTTTTCAACATCAGGCTTCTCTCTCTGCTGCCCAGGAAAGGAGAAATCCTTTCTTTCAGTAGTTTATAGATATCCTGGGTTGGAAGGGACCCCAAAGGACCATCGAAGCCCAAGCAACCTGGGCTCAAAGTCAAGGTGGGTAAGATTTCATCACTTGATTTTTCTCTCTTGGTAAGACATTGAGAGGAGCGCTTGTTCCCAGTGTCCCTTCTCAGGGAGTGTCAAGGGTTACAGGTTCTCTGCTTTTTCATCATTGTGTGTTTGAGAGGAGGATACGGGATGATAAGCAGGGATGATAAGCAGGGGTGATAAGCAGGGATGCAGAACTTCACACAGTGCTATAAAAGAAAAAAGCAAACAAAAAAACCCCCACACTAATGAAAAAAATGTGAAGACTTTCTTGGTTTTGTTGGGTTTTTTTCATTGTTCCCTTATAAAATGATCCAGTTTGCCCAGCTCTGCTGGTGTCCTTGCCTTTTAGAGACTATTTGCAGACATAATAGAGGTGGAATTTCCATGTTTTAAGAGATCATAAATTGGTTAATTATAGAAGCTGCCATTTGAGCAAAGGAACTCCACTTTCCAAAGTGATTTTATAATACTTACCTATTTCAAACATCAATTTTAAACTGCCATTAAAATAAATACATCAAAAAAACAAGCACCACAGCAACAAGAAAAAAACACCAAACCAGGACTGAACCTTTAATTTATATATGTTTTCTGATTAGATATGTCCACTTTACGCTACCTACAAGCTGGTGATAATTCTGGTGGGAAAAAAAAAGAGCAGCAGCAAAAGTCTGGTCAGCAGGGAAATGCATTACAGCAAGAAAACCAACGTTTCCCTGTACTAGGGGCTAAGCAGGGTACCTTCCACATACTGGTGCTTGTAGCCCTCCTTCTCCTGACTCCAGGTCAGGAAATTTGACACAAATCCTTCCCTTACTCTCTGGAAACTAGAGAGAGCCCGTAAGCATCAGCCAGCACTTCTACCCGTCAGTTTAACAAATGTGATTGGAACTGTCACTTTATCTCCACATAATATATCTCTAACAGATTTGAGAATTACTTTCTCATAGATGTCACTGTATGTCTGTGTCAAACACTGTAACAATCCTGTTCCATATCCCAGAGGATCCTAAGACTATTACAATATATTAAAATTTGGAAAGATTTACCTGCCACTGCTTTGTGCCATGTGAATGTGATTCTAAGATTTATTTTAAAATCATAAAGGCTCACAAATTCCATCATAAAAAGTAAATGCTGAGTTCCTGACATAAAATACCCCCATGTCTCCAGAAACAATTAGAGCGTTAAGAAAATCCACACTTAACATCAATAGCCTAGTGAGTGTGGGACACACTGCTGGAATGATTCACAGAATAAATATTTCTGAGGTAACTTTCATCACTCATTCCTTCTGGCAAGCTCTGGGTCACTTCTCTGTCTCCGTTTATCTGACTACACCACAGTGAAGACAGTCTGCAACTCTGATGAAAATTAATGAGGACAATTTCAATTGTCAGCAAGTGCACTTGGCACATCCTGGAGAAATCAAACTACACAAAACCTTCTGCGGTGACCTTGCAGTCTAACTGAGGTGCAAGTCCAGTCTATCAACATACAGAGCACACAGCAAACTTGACTACACCAGACACAATGCAGGGACCATACTGTGGCGTGTGGTTTTTTTGCTATGATCCATGCAAAAATTAGTTAAGGAAGCTGCATGGCACATGACCCAGGATTATTAAAAATAATTTTATAAATACAGAAAAACCTACTTCTTCCTATGCCAAGCCTCTCTGCACGTTCCATTCCCCACCTTCGGCCAGGCAGCTCTGTAATATGTTGCAGTGCCTGCAACCAGCCATGTCAACAACCCTGTAGATTTCATGACTGTTACAAGGTGAAAAAGGGATAGAATGCAGGGTTTTTCTGTTCTACTCAGTTTTCACATAAAACTGAAATGTGGAATGCTTTTTACCCATGCAGATTAAACTAGAATAACTCTGAGATAATTTCTTTCCCTGGGTCATGCAAAAAAAAAAAAAATCATTTCGCATTCACTTCTAAGAAGACTTTGACCTTACTCCAGCATGCTTGGTATTGATATCTGAGCAAACTTTTGTGTGACAGATATAAATGTGGTTAATGAGATTTTAAAACATGTTTCCAAGTAATTAATTTAATTACATTACACTGGGTTAAAGTGACCTTTAAAGGCCACTCCCTAGAGATCCTTTACAATTACTTGGGAGCTATCTACCATTTAAAAAAGAAATACCCTTACACTGAACAACAGCAAGGAAAAATTGTCCTTGTCCCTTTGTTTGATGAACATCACAGTTGGATTTCAGACTCTTGCATCCCCTATTGAAGGGAGAAAGCAAGGAGAGAATTTTCTATAGGTTTCCATTAATGGAGAACAAAAAAGTTTGATATCAATATCTGCAGACAAATTTGGTGGGCTTTACTCTCATTAACATTTAGAAACACCGTTACTCCTAGCCTTAGAGTGTGAAATTTTCAAAATTACTGATCAGGCAGGACCAACTGCTTGCTTAGTCAACTATGTTAAATTTTGCTTTTTAATTTATGTTCAAGAGTAGGACCAAAGTTAACGTCTTTCTTTCATTGGAACCCTCAGCAACTTGCAGGTATGACAGGGGACAGATCTGCCACATTCCCATTCTTTTCAAAAATACTGGCATCCAGACTCATGGAGATTACAACAGCTGCCCTGTCAACTTGTATTGCAGGATACAGGAGAAAACATATGAGAAATAACACAGTCAGAAAGATAATTTTTAGTTTATCCTTTCGTATGGTAAGAAAGGTTCAAGGGGGTTGCCTCAAACACCAGACTAAGTATATACCACTAAACAAGAGAGGACCAAGAAACAAGTGCTATATGGTCCATCCTGCTGGTTATCACAGTAACAGAATTTTGGCCCATGCCAACTAGCACTCACCAAGAGAAAGCTCAGGAAAGGTTTGGAGCATATCAACCGCAGGGGAACATTTCCAGTAGATGGTATGCACAAGACTGAGCCAGGTGGTTGTTCCTCTAAAACAGTCCCCCAGCATGGAGACGGGTACTGTGATGAATCGAGGGAAGTCAGGTTTCCTCACTGATCTGCCTTGCCTTGGACTCCAATAAAGGTACACAGCAGTCTGGGCTCCTTCGGCTCTGATGCAGACAAACTTAATTGAATACTGCATAACCTTTAGAAATAATCTACTTGAAGTGACGAAGTTATCCATGGGGAATTATTTTTCTCTCCAGGGCATCTGTTTTACTAAACACAATTAGTGGCAATGCTTCAGCACTTCCTTTCTACCACTTTTCTACACTTCTTTCATCAGCTGAACTTGAGACTTGTAGACTAATAGATTGTGCACTAGTAGAACAGTGAATATGTCCAAGTAATTGAGCTACTGATTAGGTTATTTGTCTTGCTTATCTTGATAGCAAATGAGCAGATTCCACCTTTTTATGGCAGCATCTTCCACTGGCCTTATTTGGATCCTTCTACATCAGGACTGAATTTAATATGCAAAAATATAACATCTGTGTTTGATTATCTGTTGATGATCTGTTGACTCCTGCTGAATTTCCTTGCTGTGTTTATTCTTTCCATGTGTTTTCTGCATGTCCTTCTCTTAGCAATTTCATAAGCAACTGAACAATTTGTATAGATCTTCATTATCCTAATTTACTGCAAATGGGGTACTTTAAGTGGCTAATAGAATCAAGCCTTTCATAGATGTTTCATTCAACCACATATACTTTATTAAAAAGAGCAGGGATGAGCAAGCTGAAGAGTTTAGATCCTCTCAAAAATGCATGATAACACACACAAAAAAATGGAGACTATCAGGCCAAACAAATGGATCAGAAGAGGCTCCACCATTGTGGTTGTGCTAAAAAAAAAAAAAAGTGACAGTATTTGCCTTACCAGAGAAAAGATATTAACCCATCAGTAAAGTCAATTAAATAGATCATGCAATTACTCCTCTACCAAAGGGAAGTTTGGTTTAAATAATTCCTGTTAGTCTAGATATTTTCTGGTCTAGTGGCCATCTTGTGTGTTCTGTATCTGAGGTCTTGCATGTCTCCTCATCTCAACATGCTCTGATCCTTTGCTCTTTTTGTAATTTGTACCTGTTGCTTGGTGTTCCACGTGGCACCTGCAGGGAGTTACTTGTTGCTCCTCTGCCTGTGGTAAAAGGGAACTTTTTGGAGGAACAAGTTATGAGACTTGAAAAAAAAAATATTTACCCTTTAGTAATAATAAATTTCTGTGCATAATTACTGACAAGGCTTCCTATTCTTAAAATGGTTTTGTTCATAACCTGTGATGCTGTCTGACATAAAATGCCAAAATCAAGGGTCATATAATTTAGGCTACTTCAGAAAAGAATAAAAACTTTTTTATGGCTTATAATTAAACAATTTTAATCTAAAGCCAAAGAAAAAAGAAAAAAATAAGAACAAAAAGGTACTGGAAATACAGAAAGAAATTTGCAGCAAGTCATTTTTTTATGGAAATGGCCACCTATTTTGCAATAAATGATACTATTTCTAGAAAAAAAAATTAATTTCTGTGGTGCAAGAGTCTACTTTACTTTCAGGTAGATGTAAATTAATTCTCCTGTCCTGGAAAACATTTCCATCCTGTATCTCCTGTGCCATTTTTCTTTCTGCGTGGTAAAAAGAAGACCTCTGGAAGATTTTCATGGTCATCCCAGGAAGTTCAGCCAAACAAGGAAGCTGTTCTCTTGGACAAGACCCTAGCCATGAGTGCCCTCATCTGGCACACTAAGACTGAAGGCATGGCTTTGCCTTTATCCCATGTGCCAAATTTCTGAAGAACCACATAAAGCAGGCCACAGCAGGTCAGCTGTGCCCACCAGAGCTGTTCATTAACTATTCCCTAAGAGACAGAATGTTTCAATACACCAAAAGTCAATTTTCCTGCAACACTGGGTAATCAGATCTCTGTATTAAGAAATACTTGATAATTCAAATGCTGAAAAGAACAAAGAAAATGCTCTTACAGTTCCATAGGTGCTGGAAATATCGTGTCTACACTGTCCATGTCAGATAAAAAAGCAGATTGAACTTCTGTCACTGCCAACCTAAATTAACGCTGCAAGTGCTGCCCAGAAACGGGTACCAGGCACAGCAGTTTTGACCAGAGATGTGTCCAGAGATCTGAGAGTTTTTAGAGAAGTTTAAGCACCATTTTGATGCCTTGTCATCCTTTGAAAACCAACACATTTTGTCACAAAATTGCCAAGTAACTCAGCTTAGCTAGAATTCTTGCTTCCAGCAGTAGAGAACTACAAAGGCAGTCTCCCCTTCCAAAAGAGACAAATTGAAATTTCATTGGTATCTACAGGGCAAACTGAATTTTGTTTTCTTTTCAAGAACTGCGCCAAAGACCATTCTCACTGGGATAATCAAACTTTTCTCTTAAACTAGATTTACTCTGATGTCATGATGTTGGCTACCAAGAGGATATTCTTGCTTTAGGACTGATATAATGGGAATATCTGGCATAGCCAGACTGTTAAGTAAAGCTGGGAATAGATTTAAAATAAGAAATAATAAATTTTACAGAGTAGATGTGCACAATCCATCCCTCTTCTTTTACCTATGTATGTACATCCTGAATGCATTCATCTGCTCAAAGCAGGTGATTTTCAGAGGAGGACTTGCATGGTTTCTCAACACAAATTCTCAAAGAGGAAAAGAGATACCACTAAACCCACCAAATTATAGCATATTTGGTAATTATATATCTGTTAGAATAAACAGAATAAATGTTCCCCAAATACTGCCCATCATACAGTCTACTCTGTCAAAAATATGTCTGAGCTTCTGGCAAAAATCATTAACAAGGCTCTCAGTCAGCTATTAACATCTTGCCCAGATCAATCTCTAACAGGGTTTTATGCCTGGACATGGGGCTACAGCAATATTTACTGATGTATTTCAGAGTTTCTCACCTGTTCAGGTCACACCATGCAATAAGATCATAAACGTCATTCCTGGAGGAAAATCGCCTTCAAAGTTTTATTGCAATCTTGCGTAAGGAAATGTGGTTGCCTAGATCACCACAAAACTTTAATCTTCCTCATTGTCACAGCATGAATTACATGAGTGTTAATATTGGCTCTGACATGCTTCATATTTTTCTTTTTAGTGTCAATACAGAGTGTGGAAAATGCAAAAAATATTACTTCAAAGAAAGCCTCACCAGTACGAAAAGACCCAGAGAGGACTCTCTCTTGGCTCTAGATAGAGATATACCGCCTGCTTGACTTCTAAGGTTTCATACTTCTGGTGATTTTTAAAATACTTTTCATTTGCCTAAAAATCACCCCCAAAATAAAACAAATAAACAAACAAACAAACAAACAAACAAAACCAAATAATCAAAAACCTGCCAAGAACCTGTGTGATTGTATTTGCTACATACAAAGCCATTAAGAGAGCCAACAGTAAGTGACTAGATACAGCAAAATTGGAAATCTGCAAGGAGTAAAGATTCAAAACCACCTTCTAACACTCCACAGAAAGGCAGGGAGGGGAAACATGGTGTCTCCTTCCTTAGTTTATGTGCTGGGGCTTTTTCTTCTGGGCAGGCATGATTTGGCATCACACCAGTGTAAGCATCTACTTTAAAAATGTCAAGATCATACCTTCAAAAAAACCCACATTTACAAAATCGTAAGGGTGATACCCATGTCACTGAGAACTGCAGATATCACCAGGCAGGCTTAGGCAAAATGACAGTATTAAGTGGCACTAAGAGCAACCTCTGAGGCTATGACAGGGCAGTGAAGGGTCCACCCAGGAGCAAACACAAAACCTTTGTCAAAATGATGTTGCAGCTGACACACTCATCTCCATCTCTCCACTGGCCTAATCAGCTCAGCAGTGGTGTCATACTCTGTCTCCAAACTGCTTCCCATTCCCAGCTTGGGCTCTTTCCACTACCTCATATATCTCTGCTGAGTTATGGAGAGGCCCTCCGTGCTGCTCTGGTGGGGAAAGCAAACTGAGAAGACAGGGAATTATCCCATGAGCAACCAAGGGTCAAATTCTTCCTAAATTGTTTACAGTCAGCTAACATCAGGGATACATCTGTCACTCTTTCCATCCAAATTGTTTTTTATAGTGTTGCTGACAAGCACGTCTAGCTGTTACATAATGAACGGTCTTTTCCATCATTAAAAAGCAAATTTAAAAAACACAGCAAAGTTCTTTTCTGGATATGTTGTTACACAAGCACGCAGCTTGTTTTTCAAAAGGGAAGAGATAAACTACTTTATTCCTTATATGCTTTTTCAAGTCACATGTTTATCAGGATAAGAGTACTTAAAAGAAAGAAAAGTTTGCAATATTTTGAAAAGTGCAGAGCCTGCCGACGAGGCGGTTAATTTTTTATACACAAGTTTGCCAAGGCACAGGCTGCAGTTACCAGAGAACACAAAACAAACTCCAAACAGAAAAGCACATCTAGTTAGCAAAATGCATTATTAATAGGAACAGCACTGGAATAGCAGGCACAATCATGTGTAATGGAGGCTGTCGCTTGGGAAGTCACAGCAGTTCCCACCAGAGTGATCTTCTGTTTTAAAGCATTATACCAGCACAGCAGTCAAATGCAGTTTTGTAAAGAATTAGGATGATCTAATATTAGAATATTAGTTATTTGCATTGCAGGGTATGTGTAACCAGACAAATGGAGACAGATGAAAGTTTATTTTCCTGTGTTCTAAATTGGGTAGCTGTGGTCCAGGTCTGTTCTGTTCTGCCAGGTCTGGTCCAAATGATGCACAGCCACATTACCACCAGCCCTTCTCCAAGTAACAAAACCCACTCATTTGCACATCACTTCAAAGATCATTGCTTAATGTGAGGAGCTAGATCTGAGGCACATCTTCACTGATCTCGATTGAAAGCATCACTTATGAGTGTTCCTCTTGCTTGGTATACATGCTCTGAATAGTTGTGCCTTTGACTTTGAGAAATTACAGTTACCTTTGCATTCACATCTTTCAAGTTTTCAGTATAGTCAATGCAAACTAGATCCCAAACCCACAGTAATCTATTGCAAATTTATTTTTATTCCTTTCCTTGAATCTACTTATGTTCCATACTGATCATGGTCAGTAAAAATATTACTCCCTAAGTTGCTGCTCTAGCCCATTACTATTCACCTGAAATACATACAAGGTATTGTTTTAATGATGAGGTTATCAGTGAAAGTAGGAACATGGCTGCAAACACACTTTCTGAGGAACACCTCTGATCTGTAGTGGAATTTTTTTCTCTCCAAAACTGTGCCACTGTTTCTATCTTTCTGATTTTCCTGGTTGGCATTATTCAGGGCTGATTTTCCAGCAGTTTCACCAGACTATCCTGTCATTCGTGCCTTTTCAGAGTTGATGTATAATTTTTCAGTTATTTCAAATGCTTTCCTTTCTCCTTTCATCTCCCCGAATTAGTAAATATTTTGTTTTGACTAAACCCAAATTTCTAGTCCAAACTGATATACATGTCTTTTTCTTAATTGCGGCATTTCCCAAGACATGGGATATTAGCACTTCGTTTTCTTCACTGTGCATTCTGCTGTTCTTCAACATTCCTCCATCTCATGACAAATCCTCCTTTACTCTATATCTCCTTCCTGTATTTATTGCCATCAGTGAAGTTTATAGAAGCAATCTGCCTGCTTCCACCATTTCTTTCACAACTCTCCCTTTCTGTGCCAAACTCAGTGCAGGATGACTGGTTTCTGAGCAGCATTCTTCACTGACTCCTTAATTTTTTACCGTATGCCAGGAGTTTTGCCTGAGAGCAGGAACTCCTGGAGGAATTCTGGTTAACTGGAATAAAACAAGTGTGGAGTTACAGAACTGAACAGTAAAATACTCTCTGTGGAAGGAAAAAGGTTGTAAACATATCCCTGTTAAAGACAATGTGGATCTACACAACATGACATATCCTCTTTCATCTATTAGATTGAAGGATTCCAGGATTAGAAGGAAAATAATTACATTTCAATAACCATGAACAGGCTTTCTTGTCAGCATCACTACATAAGCACAGTGAGAACTACCTGCTTTTTTCTTTACATTATTTTGGACTATCATCTACCAGAGTTGAGTGCATGCTCAGCTTTTAGCTCATGTTCTGAATAACCTCACAATACAGATGAGAGATGATTTCCCAGCCATTCCACATTCCTAGCGAAATACTCCATATAACGGAAGTCGCAGACCCTCTCCGCGGAACAACTAAATCACCCTCTGTCTGTACAATCATGATTCACCTTTTCTTGTGTTTCCTCAGCGCACAAGTATTCTGGTCCCCACGCTGAGGGCGTGGAACAGGCAGAGTTCGCTCCAGTTCTCACGTAAAAGGAACTGCCTGGGACAGCTCGTGAGTGATTGTGGAGTGGAGTCACCTCTGGGAACCTGCGCTGTGAAGAAGGGGACTCACCCTGGTGTGGTCAGGGGGTTGACAAGCCTTCCCACAAACACTGTTATTCACCAGAGCAAATCTTTGGGGCTTTGTCACTGAGGCTGTTTAAGTAATCAAGATACAGGCGGACATATTTTGAATGCATCCAGAAAACTATATCTGGAAACTGGACCCATTCCAAGCCCATCTTTGTAAACCAGGGGTTAAAAATGTATGCCAAAGGTACACTTAAACACCCCATGAGTGCCAGGTGCAGATTAGATAGAGCATGTGATGTTTTCTCCTCATAACTATATAGCAGGATTTCAAACATGTCTCCCTTAAATATTTTTCGTAAAGCACAATGGAATGCCTTGCCCAGAGACAATGAATATGCAGCTTAGATCACTAACAGAAAAATTCACATTGTGGCTGAAAGGTGATTAGGTATTTCAGGATCATCCCAGTTTTTGAATTTAGCAAGACAAACATGTTACAGTGGGGAAATCCATATGCTGTTTACACTGCATAGAACACATCTCTTTGGCTGAGAAGAACCACTGCAAAGATATGATTATCAACAAAAACCTGTTCAAAATGGGAAAACTGGTATGATATTTTCATTCTTTTAAACTTTCTGTACCTACAATATCAGGTATCCAGGTATCCAGCATCTGTACTTTCAGAACAAGGCAACATGGTATTATTAAAAAAAAAAAAGAAATTTTCACTTTTATGGCTATGATTTTATACTCAGAGAAATTAAAATAAGACCATCAGTGAAAATCTTTCCTCTTTTTAAGCATGTTTTGTTTAATTGAACTCACTGGCATTAAGTCCTCTTCTGCAAAGGAATGATGTTCACATAGGCACTATATCAGCACTGCAAAAAGCAATTGTAGTCACAAATCTGTGTTTCTCCTATTTCTCGTTGAATTGTCACCCTAAATCAAGCACTGATGACTTTTCCCTTCTCCCTCAAAATAAACTGGCTCAATACAACAAAGCATCCATATAGACAGGCCATAAAATGTTTAGGTTGAATAAATCCTTGTGAAGTTAAAAAGTGCGGAGCTCTGCCACTGGGGCAGGATTACCCTGTGTGTCGATGCAGGCTGGGAAGTATCAACCCCGCTCAAAACAAGATGGGGCCTGAGCAAAGCCTCAACCAGACCGTGACTTCTCTAAAGAAAGGAAAATAAAATCCTTGCTGGCTGTGTCACATCAGTGAGGTCTCTGCACGTTTTGTGCACATGATAGAACAACAAGTGTCTACACAAAGGTTTCTTCACAGTTTTACCTCTCACAGTAATTATATGGAATGCCTTTATTATACAGGGTCCTTCTGCTTAGGGTTAATGAGGTTGTAATATCAATCTCTATGACAGAAAGACTGAACCAAGTATTTTTCCCTTCATTATTGAGACTAATGAAAGATACTATGGCAGAGTTTCGGCTTTTGCCAGGGCTCTCAAACTTTCTTCTGTTAAATGTATTAGTAACTCTACTTATTTCTCTGATTCATCCTTATCTTCCACATATATCAATATTCTAATCTCATACCATTAAAAATGGCAATGCTTAGAAAACCTTTCATCTTTGGTAAGCACTTCTGACTCAATGAAAATTTTTATTTTGGACATATTTTGACTGATAATATCTTTGTATTTGACATGTTTTTCTCTTAGTCTGAAGTTTTTCTGTTAGTCTGAAGTATTTCTATCATGACAGAAAATAAAGCAAAATTCCATTACTGCAAACCAAATCATGAGGTCCTTTCTTAATTGTTACCTGACAATGAGTGTGATTAAGTATAAATTCACAAAAATCCTTGGGAACTTAAAAGTTATATTTATTTAAACGATAGAGTGTAAGTTATTGCATAAGCTATTTTTAATGTACAACACTGCATTTTATCTGTGGATGATATGCACGTAACAGTGTGGCAGAAGGTCAGGTTCATGTGATTATACTATTTACTTATTACTGTTGATACTCAGTGATACAGATGGTGCAAATAATCAACTTTTATTGCTTTGCAAAACTGCAAAAAATAAAATGGAATTTAGTTCCCATTGCAACTATCTTATGGTATGCATTTGTTTTTGTTGTGCTTTTGTTGTCCCAATTCAGTGATTAATGTGTTCCTTGAAAGGAATATGCTTTAATAGTATTTTCTTACTCTTTCTTTAAATAAAAGGGGGTATTGAGACTGAAATATAACTAATCCTTGATATGCATTTGAGACAGTGTCTGTTGAGGGTTTATGATCTCCAGTGCATAACAGAGAATTAAATGGTCATCTTGTCTTTCCATTTTTTATTTCTGGCCAAGATGAACTTGAAAAAGTAATGTTGTACATATAGTCCATGTCCAGTAAGCATACAATTAGAAATACAGTAAGAACTACAGTTACAACTGCAAATCCAGAAACAATGCAGTAAAATGTATCACCAATTTACATCCACGCACAGATCTCCCTTTGATCTTCAGAGCACTTTGGTGACATTGCCTGTCCTACACAGAAATGCCCACTTAATAACTTAGTCCCAAGATATAGTCCAAGACTTGAGCTAGGATGCACCATGAATGACAGATCAGGTATGTAGAGTTAGAAGCTACCTTAACTCTTTTTCCCCAAATTTATTCCACTTCATGCATTTGAGTTTGGCCATCGCTCTTACACTTGTAGACCTATTACTCGGTCTTACACTTACATGTGTGTTTGAGCCCCGGCCATATGAGTTTGAAGAACATTACCCACACAGCTTTCTGGGGTTTGAATTTGTTGGCATGTCATATTTTCTTACCTTTGGTATAGCCTTGCATAAACCCCCAAATGGCATTTTAATGGAGTCCATGTCCACATGATGTGATTTCTTAGGGGGGGTCTCCTCTAACACAGTATCTTCAACAACCAATCCAAATACTGAAGTTAAAGTTGTTTCAGCAATACGGCCACTGGCTCACAAAAGAGCTTCTGTTCAGTGGTGGCACTTTTAGTGTATCAATACATGCTTTGACATTTACCCAGTTTCCAGCACCACAGCATGAACAGTGGGTGTAGCATTGCCAGAGGACTGCTGGGGATTTCAATGGAGACAGAAGCTTTAAAGGAGGTGGTTCATGGGGGGAAAAAAAGGAACCAGTGCTTTTTACAGTGGGTTTCCCAGCTGTGGACCAGGCCAGGTACCTCCTAACTTCATCTTAATAATCCTTCTCACTTATAATAACACTTCTGCAGGGCACTGGGCCCAGAAGCACCCAGAGAGACACAGGGTGGCTCAGTCACAGAGCTGGAGATGAACTCTCTGGTGGGCTGGAGATGAACTCTCTGGTGGGAAGGTAGCAGCGAGCAGAGGAACTGTTTGGACATGCTGCTTCATAGCAGGTACCAGGGAGCACTGACATTCAAGATTCCCACTTTGAAGCCAGTCTCAAGAGCTTGGAGGTGAGCCCAAAGGTAAGAGCTGAAAACAACACACTATTCAGGCTTGATGAACATGGCAGCCAGTGAATGAATTCTTTTCTCTGCTAACATTTGTGAAACCCTCTTCTCCTCCACAGTGGTCCTCTTTTCTGAGTTAGTTTAGGTTTTATAACTGCTATACAAGTAAAATGTTTAAACCTTTATGTGTTTTCCTGAAATGACATTCATAGCTGGGAGCAGCTGCATAAACTTTGTTTACCTTCACTCTACGATAATGCTTACATTCTGCAACTGCTGCTCTTCCTTTAATGCTCTTTTGTCCCCCTGAAAGTGAGAAGACTGTCCAGAGACCTGGACCACAAATAAGTTTACTCAGGTCAAACATAGGCAACTCACTACCATACATCAGCTCCTGGGTGCCACAAGGCAAGACTGGAAGCAGCAGCATTCCAAGAGAGACATCTGGTAGAAGCAAGAGCTCCTGAATCCCCAAAGCAATGGCTGTTTCAAACTGCAGTTTGGCAAAAGGAAAAGTATCACGGATAGTATGATCACCTGGATTGTTTGCCATGCTTCCTCTCTCAGCTGCATCTCCCTCCCTATCACATTTCACTTCTATATTATGAAAGAAAAATATAATCCAGGAGCCCCCTGAGGTCTGGTGGCCCATACATTTCCCTCATTGAGCACCACACTGACATATTTCAGAAAAATAAACCTCATAATACTTCCACGTACATAAACTCGGCATTTTGATCATGTTCTTGTTTCATCAGGGAAAGAGATTAAGATCTGAGGTTTGAGGGTCTGGGGGGAGAGATGACTTTGGATTTTTTTAGGGATTTTTTAGAATTCAAATTAGCTCATGAAGACCTAATTTGTGGCAGAGGCATTCAGAAGTGGTTTTTTGCAAGTCAAATATATGTATTTGCATTTCAGGTGGTCACAATGACTCATTTTTGAAACCTCCTAAAAAGCAGAAACTCCCTAAAAACCCCACTGTCTTGTGTTTTATTTTTTTTCCTGTCTTTTTTTAATTAAATAAATTAGCAGCAGCCTAGGAAAACCACAGATTCAGCATGCTCATATTTAAAAACAAAAATCATTACCCCCAAGCAAGTTTAATTAAACTAACAGAAGAGTTTACAATGCAAGAAGAAATAGGTCAGGAAGGAATAATATAAAACAAAATTACATCTTGAAAATAGTCCAGGAAAAGCAAGACAAGTCTGAACTCAGTAATTAATGATATCAGGGAGAAGATGGGATTCTGAAGGGTAGAAAGTCATGGGAAAAACAAGGGCATTTGTTATCTAAACATAGCTGCAGAGAATTTTTGTTGGTTGTTTTGTGCAGAAAGTTGCTTTTCCACATGGAGTTTGTGGTAGAAAGATGTTAGGCTCTAGTCTTGGCCTTTTTGCATGTACTACTCATTGGCCAGTAGCTTTCTGAATAATACAAACTATCCATGCACTCTTTTGAAAGCTTGGCTTTCTGGCACTTGAAGCAGAAGTTCCGACACAGCTGCTTTGCAGTGTTGACCACTTATTCTGTATAACCCAGAGGTATGATTCTCACTGACTTACTGGGGTTGGCACCTAGAACTTTGCATTGGTTATTATTTCCAATAACATCTTTAGGGCTCATTCTAACCAAGAACCACAAAATCAAGTGGGTTCATCTTGTCCAGTTACTCCCTGTCTTTTGATAATATTTCAAGAATTTTAGTGACAGCGTAGCAAACTTCCAGCAACTTTACCTTGTCTCAGCACCCAAATGCAGATTTTATTATGTTGTCCCATCTTAAATAGCAAATCATTATTCTTACAAACTACTTAAGATGTTGGTTCTTGAGTGCAATAATACTAAAACAAAAAGTAGCGACTTCTGGGGCAATAAAATTATCCCCAAACTCTGCAAGGGGAACTGGTTAAAGACATACCCATCAATTGAGTTCAGAAGAAATCTGCCCAGCCTATGAAGAGGTCATTCAATCTTGCTAAGGGTTTTCATCAGTTCTTTGAACTCATGTGTCAATTACTTCTATGGTAATGAATGTTTTCCACTTAAGTAATGTGGTAAATCTTTTCCCTCTGCAGCTAAACTTCCCTGTTTTAGAGGAGTTGAAATCTCCTCTCTTTTCTGCAGTATGTACATGAGTTCTGCTTTTGGCTTCCTGAGGTTTCCATCCCTGCTGTGTGCTGTGAAACCTTTTCTGCTAATTCTAGCTCCTTCCCTGGCTTTCTGCTGTGATTATTAAACCACTAATGATATAGCTGTCAAATTATGAATGGATATCTTGATTGCGTTTTACTCTTTGAACCTGCCTCTTATTGTCCCATTTGCCTTCTGAGTTGTTTAAGCATGAAATGGTGGTTGTTTACAAAACAAACCCACTCATATTTGCATGCCCTGATTCAGAGCTTTGCTGCACATCTGTCTCTGTGTCAGCCTGAACCCAAGGGCAGAGCAGACGCTGGAAACAAGCCCTTGTGGCCATCACAGACCTGCCAAAGACAGGCACAGCTTTCCTGTGGTACTTCAGCAACATGAGCAGACAGATGTAGGAATTCAAACATTTGAAGTAAAGCCCTCTAAGATTCACAGAGGCATTTCCTCCTCCTCCACAGAGATAAACAAGAAATTGCCATGAGGAAAATGCAATCCCAAGGTAGGACAGTATTTAAGGAGGATGAACAGCAAGCAGACAGCTGCAGTGCAGATAGAGTGAGGATAATCAGTAAAGACCAAATAAATAATTTATTCTCAGAAGAATGAAGACCAAAAATGAGCCTATAGGTAGCAGCTTGGGGAAGACATGAGGCAGACAGGCTGGGCTGAAACGTCTGCCAGCTCTTGGAACAGTCAACAGTTCTCTCACACTGGAATACCTCACCTAAAGGTTCTGGCCTCTTCCCACTAACTTAAGTAAAAGAGAAATAACACTGCAGACATTTTTGTTTCCTGTATAATTGTCACAAAATGAAGTATTTTTCAGCAGCAAAATGGGTAGTTCATGAAATCTATTTATGCTCGTATTGCAACAATTTATGCTCATAGCTTCAGTCAGATTGCTCTACCCTGAGAAGTGCCGAGAAAGCCAGTCTGTCTGTCTCTCTCAGACAGGGGATATGCATGACTGAAACCAGTATCACCTCACCCATCATCATCTCTTCTGATGGCTGGTGTGTCTTGGGGAAAATGTCCATTATTTCAGTTCCTTTGTGCTGCCCTCACACAGGAGAAAATGCCTATAACAACTTGCCTTGCTGCAGCCTTGACAGACACATTAGGGAGAAACCCTATCCTGCTATGAGTTTGAATTTACTGTCTAGGATTCAGGAGCGAGCGTAAAATAACAAGAAACCCTTCCTTGCCACTGCCCTATAACTTGGCCCCTGTGGAGACTTTGGGCCCTACAGGCACATTCCAAATCAGAAAAATAGGGTCTGTGTCTCCTTTCATTCACCACCATTGCTGCTACTGCTGCCAGGGAGAAGAGGTATCTGTTGCCTTTTCAGAGAATCACAGAAAGTTTGAGCCTGGGAGGGACACATGGAGGTCACCTTGTCCAACCCGATGCTCAGGAAGGCCACCCAGTGCAGGTTGCCCAGGACCATGTCCAGATGACTCCTGAATGTTGCCTCTTTTTCTGTCAATGGGGCCCACTGGAAAGAGCCTGGCTCTGTTGCCTTTGCACTTTCCCTTAATGTATTTATAATCATTGATATATAAACATTGATCTTCCCTGAGTGTAATGGCTGCATGCAGATAGTTTCTTCCTCTACAAAAACTTCACCAGGTGTTGAGATAAGTCTGCCCTAGTGGCAGACAGTTTTTCCCCCTCATTAATTTTTCTCTCATATTCACTCACAGGAATTTTGAGGGAGCATGTATTCCAGCTTTGTTTTTTTTTTTTATCTCATTGGCCTCCTTTAATAACTTATTAATAAAAAGACTATTCTTTCAGCCTTGCTTTCTTCAGTGAATAAAATTACCATGACATCATCTTGTAGGAACTAAGCACAGAACATAAATTTCTTAGGTTTTTTTCTCCTTAAGCTGTCACCTGAAACACCTCAGGCCTGCAGCAACCTCTCCTCAGGATTACAAGGGGTTGCTCAGCTGAAATACGACTCTACAGGTTCTTATTGTCCAAAATCACCTTCTCTTCCAGAGCTCCTAAGGACTGCTTCCTCTCACAGTAAAGAGCAATAGCAAGGAGAATAATGCAAAAAACTCCTGGAACAGCAAAGAAGTCAGATGAGGTACTCTGTGATGGCAACAAGGACAAGCCTCATCACTGGGCCAGATGTGGTTTTGAAGGTGCCCAGCTAAGTAGTTGCAACTGTGCCAGAACTAAACCCAGAGGCACATGGATGGCCACATATCACACAGACATTCAAAAACAGGATGTACCAGGTATCAGATGCTTGAGCAGTGACACAAGCACTGGAATACCAGCACAGACAGATTTCAAAGATACGGCAGCTTTCCTTCTGAGATGGGCATTTGTATTCTTAAGAGGGCAGGATCAATGAGATTAATCTCAATGAAATAATAAAATGTCTTAATGCCACTACCTTCAGCTGCCTGAATCACATGTCTAGGACATGTTTTCACTCTTTCAAGACTTGCCAAAGTTTGCACACTGAGAATTTGCTAAACCCAAGGCAATGCCCATCTTGAAATAAATGGAGGAGAATATGGACCTTCATGATAGTGTTTCTGGGATAGAATACTGACCCTTCCATTCCTCTTCCAAATTACTGGAGTACGCATGATCACTCCTATTGAGTCTGCCTCTTTTGGGAATAAATCATCTCTCTAAATTCGCACAACTGGTGATGCTTACTTCATTTTTTATAAGGTTTGAGTAGTCAGATCTATTTATTTGTTGATTTGTTTGCTTTTGTTAGGTTCTTCCCAGCATGCACTATTGTTCTTGGAGTGCTGAAACACTGGTGAGAGAAGAAATAAAGTGTTACTGTCAGTCACTACCAGTGACTAAAACCTAAGGCTTCTGGCAAAATAAATTTGGGCAGAATTTTGACAATCCTTTTTACTTCCCAACAAGAGTTTATGTCTGATGCTGTGTGGAACAGAACTAAAATAACAAATATTTCTTTTTCAGTGTTGCTCATTTTCATCACTTTCATGTACGGTTGTTGAGATTTTTTACAGTTTTTAAAAATACCCTAGTAACTCAAATAGTTCCTAGAGTTTGCATAGGAAAGAATGTTCCTACTGTATCCTGTCTTTCAAATAACTACATGCAAACTTTACAACTTGACAAGGAAATCATGTACATGGTAAATACCCAGCATTAGAAATACAACTTTGTCATATGTTTTAAACTATGCCTTAAAAATTAATTTAGAATGTGCTATTTATAGTAATTTAGGAAATGAGATTTTCCACGTCTTCCTTTGGACCTTACTTCTCTTGGTTACCTAATAATGACCAATGTTCATAAACATATTTACTGACTTTGGGATGGCTTCCCTTCAGTTGAAGTGTTCACCATGGGAAGTGGTGTTTTGAGTGGAATAAACACTTGGAAAGACAAGTCAATTTGGAGCACAATTTTATAGTTACACAGATAATCTGCAATGGAAAGAAAAATCAAGCCTGACTTAGTGTTGTACATAGTACAACTAATAATGTAAATTATTATTTTATGATATACAACAATCATAGAAAAACAACACCAGAAGTGAACACTATCTAAATCTGATCTCTTGCACAGTACATTTCTTATATTTAATCAATTTTTTTGACCTTCTTGTTCCCTCTCCTCCAAGGATGTCTAATCTTAATTGCCAAAGGCACATCGACACCACTGGCAGGGTCTTCGAATGATTACTTAGCCTTTCAGTCAAAAATATATTTTTTCCTCTTTAAATGACAAGATACAATTTCCACCTCTTGGGTTTTGTATCTAATGGAATGAAGAACGGTCTTTTACCAAATTGGTATTCCAGAATCAAATACTTATTGACATATACTAGTCCATTATTCATTGTTCAACATTTTTTAACAGATAAGGGACAGAATGTCTTCATCACTTCCACAGGAAATGTGTTTTTCAATTCTATCATTATTGTGATGGCTTTTCTTTGTTGTTTGATAACCTCTCACACTGATGCTAAAACTAGACACAACATTCACAAAAAAAAAGTGAAGATGCTGATTCAGTAACTAATTTTTATTTGTAAGCAGTGTACCTGGGCAGGTGCTACTGAAAGTGCAAGTCTGAAGAAGAAATCATGGGAATATTCATATTGAGAGAGAAAGATGTCTCAATCCCGATCAGTTATCACAGAATGGTTGCATGTTAATTAAAAATACATTAACATTGCAGTGGCATGGCTGTTATGTGATTTCTATAATCTTATTTCTGTCCTCCCACCCCCACCCCTCTTTTATCTTATCTACCCAGTCTGTCATCTGTACTGTCCCCGTGCCTCAATACCCTGTCTTGGCTGCCTAGCAAATAAATGAAATGTTTACTGCTGGTGTTTACAGTGCTTCCAGCTGTCTCAAATGACAACGATGTTAATTGTAAGTGATGAATCAGAGATCAGATATTAGTCAGCAAATTTCCCTGCTATTTGCACAGCAATATTGGTCTAAGGTCTAACCTGCTCATTTCCTGCCTGGTGGTAATGAAACATCTGAACCCTGGATGAACCTTAGGCTCAGTTCCAACGGGCTGTTTGTAGAAGGATGATCTTCCTGAGTACATTAGAAATTGACAGGCTAGAATACATTAGAAATAAATCTTTTGGAACCCAGTATTCTCAAATCATATTGAAAACATGTAATTTTCTCTGAAGTAATTGAGTGACAGGCACAATAAATGCAAATTAAATACCATTTATAAAATGTATTTTTTTGTTTACTTGTTGGGAATTGACAAAAACCATGTTTCTAAACCACAGCTCAAGGAGTCAATGTCAATTTTCTCTTTCTTATAGAACATAAGGTGCACAAAAACCACTTCTTTGTCATTGTTGGATAAGGCAAGCATGCTATGCATACAGCAATGAAAAAATGAATATAAAAACATTTGCACATTTTCTATGAAAGTCATGAGTACATTATGACACAATGGATCCATAAAGTACATGACAGTACGATGAAAGTCGATGACTTTCATGAGACACTAAACGCACAACGCAATACTGCACACACCACTGCTACTACTACAGCTACACAACACTACGTCTTCTGTGACATTGTTTCAAAACCCATTACCTCATAAGAAAGAAGCTGCTGCAAACCCGTTTGACAACATCTCCTTAAAATACTGCTCGCAAGGCTTTTTAGTAGGTTTATATTGAAGGAAATATTCCATATGCATTTGAGTTTTAGACATGTAACAATACTTTCTTTGAAATTAAACAGAAATTTTTTTAAAAACCTGCAAACAAACATATTTTGGTTTCATAATTTCAGGCTGCCACAGAACACTTGAGGAGTTTTTAAATTTGCATCATAATACAGTTTTGGAAAAAACTAACAAAAAAAAATCTGTCTAAACTAGCACAAAAGAAACTCGAAATATTTTATTCTGAAAAGAAATTTTTTCTTGCCCCAACACAACCTAAAGAGTATGATAAACTTTAATCCATTTCAACAAGTACATTTTTTTCATCTGAAATATATGATGACATAGTGTATAGCTATCAAAATTTCTCTGATCCAATTAAATTTCATCTTTATGGATTATCTATTCTCAAAATGTTGGAGATATTCTCTGCTTTCCTCTTCAATTTCTCTGCTTTCTCCTTCATTTCTATATACATAACTGCAGATGATGCCTAGATATGTTTAGTTATAAATGTTTATATTTAGGTTTGAAGAAACAACAGTGACTTCATTAACAGTGAGTTCATTTTTCTGGTTGCCATAGAAGACTGTGGACTAACCTCCTTACAGCTGCCTTTAAAAGCACAGGATAGCCGGAGCATGACTGCAATGCTACATTTCAGTGATTTACTTCAAAACAGGGGTTACCTAAATTATTCATTATTCTGATGAGAGGATATAGGGAAACACGTGATTAGCCAGAAAAGGCTATGATATTTTATAGTTGAAAGAAGAGGATGAAAATAACTTAGCTCTCTAGATAACTGAGAATAAGCAGAGCAAATCAAAATGGTATGCTAGGTGGTAAGATGCTCTGAGCAAGAAGACAATGCTGCTGAAGTCAGGCGAGAATGCAGCAGAACTGAATTGCTCTGGTACATAAGGGTAAGAAGCCAGTGTGACAGATCACACAGCAGCCTAGAAACCACTCACCATCTGGTCTCACCTTAGCAATTTCGTGGAAACTTTGTGTTTGTTAGCATTTCTTTCTGAAGTTGTTGGCCCGAAAATTATTTGTTCAGAGGTAAACTCACCAGGTAATGAGATTTGGAGATGTGAACACATTAAATTTCACATACAAGAAATGACAATACTCTCAATCAAAAATATCAGACTGATAATAAAATAGTGTAGACAAATTATCAGGATAAGGTTGTTATTTTGGATAGAGAAAAAAAAAGCTCATCAAGTAATTGACATTACACATCTTTTTATCAATTTTATGCCTGATGTTTCATTACAGAAAACCACTGAAAGTCAATTCGGCCACTACGTCTCTGAAATATTTAGCTGTTACAAAAATCTTAATAAAGCCTCTATTTGTTTATAAAATGAACAAACATATCTTCCAGAAAACAGCCAGATGCTTTATCCCTGGCTCTCATATCTTGAAGCTGCATTGCTCCAGATGTCCTTTGTCAGTTTGACATGACACAAATTATTTCCTCTTCTAGAGAGAAAAAAGAACAAGCATATGTGATTGTCACATTTGTGTCCCTTATGTGAGAGATGAGGGTAGTGAACACAGCAATTCTTTACTTAGTCTGTTCTAGGGATGTTTTACAATGCTATTTTAAAGTCGTGTTTATTTATAATGTATTCTTGTCCAGGAAAAAAATTATAGAAAAACAGCAAAAAAAAAATACGCTATCCTTATCTTCATCCAGTTTAAATACAGCAGAGAAAGGAAATAATCTAGTAGTCTTCAAATTCACACATGTGGAAATCCAAGGTCTATTTGTCCCCTTCTATATGAAGGAATCAGTTAAAGAAATGCTAAGGAGAGAATGACACAACTCCAGGCAATTGCATGAGACAAAGCATGGACCAACTTGAAAACATCCACAACACAAAGTTTTCATGTTTCACTTCTGTAAGACAGAGTGGAGCGGGTGCTACACCAGAATGTCCTGCTGCCATCCAGAGGGAACTCAAGGGGCTGGAGAAATGGGCTGATGGAAGCCTCACAGACTTCAAGAAGAGGAAATGCAAAGCCCCGCACCAGGAATCCTGGCCGGGATAGGAAATAGGAACCGGTATTCTGGAAAGCAAGTCTGCAGGAAAAGAGCTGGGAGTCGTGGCAGGTACCAAGATGGACATGAGCCGGCACTCTGCTGGAAAGGAGGAGGAAAAGAACTAATAAAAGGAAAGGGCTTCCTTCAAAACCAGATATTCCCGCCTAGCTGGACATCCCCACCCAGAATGGCAGGCTGCACACTGGAAGAACAGCCATAACTAATTGAAGAAGCCCAATCGTTCATTCCATGAATAAATAAATTAACAACTAACTCAGTGAGTTACTCTACTTTAAGAGGTACAGAAGAAGTTATTTGTCAGGATGTGTGTTTCAAGGGAGGTGTGCTGCCTTCTGGGAGTCCAGATCAGAGATGTTATTGAGAAGAAGCCAAGCCTAATTAATCTCACTGATTACTACCCACTGTTAGTGTTCCATGTGGGTGCCAGTGATACAGACAGCAGCAGTCTGGCAGCTGCATGTAGTATGGGGAACAAACAGGAGGAACTAGAGACGTGCACACACCTGCGTGGGTATGGTATCACTGGCATCACGGAGACGTGGTGGGATGGCTCCTATGACTGGAGAACTGGAATGGAAGGTTTTAGGCTTTTTGGGAAAGACAGGCTAGGGAAACAAGGAGTGGGTATAGCCCTCTATGTCAATGACCATCTGCAGAGTATGGAACTCTGCCTGGGGAAGAGTGAGGAGCCAGCCCACAGCTTGTGAGTCAAGATTAAGGGGAGGGCAGGGACACAGTATGTTGGATTGGGGGTCTGCTACACCCAGTCAGGTGGATGAAGCCCTCTGTTGGCAAATAGGAGCTGCCTCACAAGCCCTGATCCTCATGAGGGATTTCAACCGCCCCAATATCTGTTGGAGGGACAACACAAACAATCCTGGGGTTTCCGTGAATGCGTCAACAACAACTTCCTCAGAGAAGTGATGAAGCCATCAAGGAGAGGCACAATGCTGGACCCTGTACTCACCAACAGGAGGAGCTGATGGGGAGTGCAGTGCTCCAAGGCAGCCTCGGCTGTGGTGACCACGAGATGGTGGAACTGGAGATCCTCAGGGCAGTGAATAGGGCACACAGCAAATTCACTGCCCTGGACTTCAGGACAGCAGACTCTGGCCTTTTTAAGGACCTGCTTTGTAGAGTCCCATAGGACAGAGCCCTAGAAGGCAGAGAGGCCCAAGAATTCTAGCTGAATTGGAAGGACCACCCCTCCAAGCTCAGAAGCGATGCATCCCAGTAAGGAGGAAATTGGGCAAAAATGCCAAGAGGCCTCCATGAATGAATAAGAAACTGCTGAGTAAACTAGGAGTAAAAAAAATTGAATCAGAAGCTGGAAAGGAGGGCAGGTGGCCTGTGAGGAATACAGGGAAATTGCATGGGAAGTTAGGGATAAAGCTAAGCCAAGGCCCAGCTAGAATTGAGTCTGGTCAGGAATATCAAGGAAAACTGGGGTCCAGAGGGACCTTGACAGGCTTGAGAGGTGCCACCATGCAAACCTCATGGAGTTCAGTAAGGCTAAGTGCACGATCCTGTTGCTGGGTCATGACAATCGCAGACACATCCACAGGTTGGGCAGAGAAGTGGTGGAGAGCAGCCCTGAGGGGAAGGACTTGGGGGTGATGGTTGATGAAAACTCACCGTGAGCCAGCCCTGAGTGCTCACAGCCCAGAAAGCCAAGGGAATCCTGGGCTGCATCCAAAGGAGCGTGGCCAGCAGGTCAAGGGGGGAGATTCTACCCCTCTACTCTGCTCTTGTGAGATCCTGCTGGGAGCACTGCATCAAACTCTGGTGTGCCCAGCATAAGAGGGACATGGAACTGTTGGAACAAGTCCAGAGGAGGCCACAGAGTTGATAGGAGGACTGGAGCACCTCCTCTACAAACATGGGCTGAGAAAGTTACAGCTGTTCAGTCTGGAGAAGAGAAGGTTGTGTGGAGACCTCAGAGCAACCTGCCAGTATCTGAAGGGGGACTACAGGAGAAGATCTCTTCACCAAGAAATGTAGTGATAGGACAAGGAGTAATGGGTACACACTGAAAGAAGGGAAATTTAGGTTAGATATAAAGAATAAATTCTTTACTGTCAGGGTGGTGGAACAGGTTTCCCGGGGAGGCTGTGGATTACCAACCCTGGGAGTTTTTAAGGCCAGGTTGGTTAAGGCCTTGAGCAACCTGGTCTAGTGGGAGGTGTTCCTGCACATGGAAAGGGAGGTTGGGACTAGATGACCTTTAAAGTCCCTTCCAAGCCTTAACATTCTATGATTCTATGAAATAGAAATATTCATGACTATTGTGTTAGTTTGCCTTCTTCCTCTGATATGAAAGGATGTGATTAAGATCATGAGTTTTTGCTGAACTGTTCACTTAAAAGTAAAAAAGAATTCTCCAAATTCCAAATAGACTCTGGGAAGGAGTTCCCACTGCTTTCAGCAAAGTATAAATCTAGCTGCAAACTTGACAACTTCTTTCCCTTTACCTTTCATGAGAGAAATCAAGTGAAAATACAGTGAACTATCAGACATAAATGTATTTGGCCTGGTTCATATGTCCTGAAATGCCATAATCTGTGACTGCACTACATTAAGGGTGAGCTTGACTTTCAGGACAGTTGTTGAAATGCTAATTGTTAACAAGCCAATAACATAATTCTTTACATTAGCTTGAAGAGTTTACTTTCATGCAACGTAGTACAACTGTGCTATCACAGCCTTGATCTCTGCTTGAGAATTTCCAGTATTTTACAACTCAGAACATATAAATCAGCTTCACCCTAGATAAGTTGTTCTGCCTAATATCAACATCATGTTTATTTACCCACAACTCTTTAACCTTGACATGACAGATATAGTTTAAAAAAAGAACACACAAGAAACCTCACTGTTCACTTGAGAACTTAGAGAAAATGTTAATCAGGAGAAAGATGACCTGAGGTAATGACATTTGGTTGGACGTGTCTTTCTGGATACAGATAAAGTAAGAATTTGACCCATTTATCATAGCAGTGATTGCCTTGACAGCCCAAAACACAAGAATCTCCCACAGGAGTTCTTTGGGTTACTTCAACCTTCTCTCCCACACTCTGCCCATGCCTCATACAAGAAGCAAGTCTTCAGGAAGCACCATACTTTTCCTAGTATTTATCACTTTCTACACAGAGGATGACTATTTTCATATTTCCCAAAAGGTCTGCTTTAAGATTAAGTAGCTTTCTGAGGATAACTGCACCCCAGAGAAGAATTTTTTTATAGTTTTTGTACTCAAATAGTTCCACAAGGAAAACCAGTAACTCCCTCCCAAGAGCCTCTGTACATTTCATGTTTGGGCAATGTATTTACAGGCAACTCCAGGATTTCCAAAACTGCAATCATATCTGTACTAGAAGCTAAAGATGTTTTCACAGATTCAAAGGTCCTACATTGAGATCACTAATCAGTACACTTCATATTGAAAGGAGTCCACAAAAGATACAGATTCCCACTTATATTTCATCTGTAGTTTCATGGCCTTCCTGTTGACTCCTAGCTCTGGGCCACTGGGACATGTTCCCTCCCTGGGCCTTTAGGTGAATGCTGTAACCAACAGATGGGAATGTAAAAAGTGGGAACTGAGGGCAATGGAGTATTGGTGACACCCAGCAATCATGTCAAGCTGAGTTATTGGCTTCTGATGCATCCAAGGGGGAGGTAAAGGGCAGAAATCCTTCCATAATAAATACAAGGAGAGGCTAGGTATGTCTTAGGTACCTGACAACAAGTAAAGACCTGTCAATATTTGAATCATTCTGGCCTGCCCAGAAGCAGACTATCAATCCCTTGGAAAACTTATCATGGAAAAAGCATAAGAATCTCAGGACTCCAGAAGCCTCCTGGGTTAGGTTCATGTTGCAAGTAGTTCAGAAGGTCTGGAATCTGGGCTTTGGTGCCCCCAGGTCTCATATATTAAGTGTCTGAGGCTTTTAGTCCCATCAAATTGCATTAGTATTAAGTGTGTCTGACTATCTGGTCTCAGCGATGAACGCAATCTGACCTTGAAAGAGATACTTACTAGAACTTTTTCTTTTTTTGCGTGACTGGAAACTTGGAATGCAGCTCTTCACAGTACAGTACACTTGTAGTAAGTTTAGACACTCTAAGGCTCATACAGCTGAACTCATGATTTCCCAAAACCAACAAAAAGAGCAAGAAAAACATTAAGGAAGGTATTAGGCTTATTTTGACAGAACTGTTTGTTGTAAAAGACAACCTGCTGGCTATTTACGTTTAGCTGAGGGGCCTTAGTTTGGGTTTACATTATGTATCATGTGATGCCTTTATTTCTTCATCCTCTGAGCTCTCATTCCACTGAGGAATGCTACAGAAACCACTTCCCACTTCCTCCAGGAAGAGATTTGTTGTTGGAGATCATATACTTGAATATTAATAATGAAGTTAAAAAAATTAAATCCATGATTACATTATCATAGTACATGAAAATCCTGTCTTTCTGTTAAAAAAACAAAGGAAAAAGAAGTCAAGATTATTAAAAAATTATACAAACAGTTGAGTAACCTTGGACATGCAAAAAATTTTTCACATCCTTCACTTAAATTGCAGCTGACCTGGAAGGATGCACTCAAAGCTTTCTAAATCCGCATATTGTGCTCACACCTAAATAATCTGTTAGTTTTGTAGTTGTCTTGTTTAGGCAGGCATGCTAATGTTGCATGACAGAGGTGCTACACTGCTTGTCTTAGCAAATTCAGCAACTACATAACTTCCAAATGCCATACAGTATCTAGAAGTAAAACCCTGCATTGTTGGTTTGTGAAACATTTGATGATTTAACCTTGCTACAGGAGTAGCAAGTAGTCTTCCCAAGGCCAATTAAAAAAATATGAGCCTTTGTACTTAGAACCTGTTTCCCAGACTTCAGTGGTAGAAGCTTTCTCAACTTTTACAAGAACAAAGCTAAACCCAATGGGATGCCTGAAAGTCCTGTGCATGGGGAAAAAAATGGAAAAAAAGCAGCCTTTCCCACTGACTTTAGATTACACTTTTTCAGTTTGCAGATAATTCTGTAACCTCTACCTTCTTATGAGTCAGTGTAGCAGAGTTATCCTTGCTTTAGAATTGTTGTTCCTATCTTGACATACACTCATATGGAACTGAGTGTACTTTGACTAACTTTGAAAATGAAGGGGAAAAAATTGGTATTTCCTATACTCACCATGATAGAAAAAGCAGAGTGAAATAAATTAAAAAAAAATAAAACAACAAAACAAAAACAAAGCCATGATAGTCTGGGAAAGTTTCTAACAGCAAGGATATTGAAGCTTTGGAACGGGTTGTATGGAAGTTTATTGAGTCTGTCTTTGGAGGTCTTTAAGGACATCTCTCAGTAATAATTTTTGTACAGTTGATCCTGCCTTGTGGCAGAGAGATAATTTAATGAAGTCTTGAAGTCCCCTCTAGCCCTGATTTTTGTGATTAGCAGATTTTCCCTACTTACTCCTGTTTTAAGGACCACATCATATTGTGGAACTCTATCCAGTGAATAATTTTTTGTAGCGTGTCCCTTTCATACAGATTTTGCAAAAAGTCCTTTGTAGATAATGCAGTTTATTAAATATCAAAATATAAAATAACAAAACCTAAATTCACATGTAAGTATGTATTTTTCTTTCTCACACTGGGAAATATAAGAATTCTGAAGGCAATTAATGAGGAGTTGACAACACAAAAAATATGTCAATCTTTTTGACATAATTTGCTCTCACCTCTTCCCATAAACCTAATTTTACTTTTATAAGAGAGGTCTTTTACTATTTTGTATTTGAATTGCAATTAAACCATCTGTAATAAAAGTAAAGACTGTTCTTGATCTCTAACAAGATTTTTTTCTTACGGTATATAATTTAGTCCATTACTTACCAGACCTATAGTCTTACTAAACATCAGTTTTGAGGAAATCTTTCACTTCAGAACACGCATAGCAAGCCACCTTTTTACTTCTCCCATTTGACCATAACTTTATTTTGATTCCTTGGAAACATTAAAGTGAAAGGACAGTAGAAATTGGTTTATATAAATACCATGGCAATAATTTCATAATTCAAGTAGAATGAGACCATTAGCAATCACAAATTGTTGAGCTCTTTCAAACAGTATGCTAATAAACTAACAGTTTCCCAAAGTTAATCATAAGAAAATTCTCAAGTCTGATCATGATTAGGAAAAGAGCAGAGGAAAACAATTTGTTATGAACTAATACTTACCTAATACTTGTTTTTCTCCCCAGATTTCAAGTGAGTATGTGTATAAGTTATCACATATGAATTCTATACAAGAAACTATCTGCTTCAAATTTAGCAATTTTGAGGATGTTGTTAATGTTTCGTGCCAGTTTTGGAGATTGGGAAACCTGGCAAAACTATCCTGGGAACCAAGTGCAAGCAATGTGTTCTCTGGGGATAGAGGTTCCTGGTTTGACCCCAGCTTTTGAGCAACTAGCAGTTGGATTTTCTGCCAAGAAATGAAAAACTGCCATACAGTTATTGAAGTTTCTTTATTCCATCCCAACTTGTATTTTTCCTCAGAAGGAACATAAATGTGACCTTGGGATATGCTTCAAAAAGTGTTGTTCCCATCCACATTTATGATGCTTTAGTTGCACGTCTATTATCATTGCTTAAAAACAAACCTATTTTCCCAATATTAAAAATAGGAAAGGACTCATTGCCCGTAAAAATGAACTATAGCTTAGCAAACAAAAACATTTTAAATAACTTGATTTCACTTTTAGCTGTGCTACTCTGGCCTGGAATCTCATTGCAACTTGACTAAGAATAAATTTTGTGCCATGAGAAATGTTTTTGAAAAAACTGACTATCTTAATATTTATGGTAAACAAGTTGCTCTGTCAATGTTAGTTGGCCATCACTGAAGACCTCAATGAAATTTCAAACCCAGACAAGCCATTTGATTTTACAGTAGAGAGAGGACTCTTAAAACTAAAAAGATGAGTAATCTAAAACTGGGCCTCAAAAGAACACCTAGCAAATATATGAAAAGGATGTGTTTGTGAAACACTAATGAGTGTGCAAACACACAGAAATAAAATAAACTTTCACAGTCTTCTTCTTAAAGGATAGGAAGGTTCCCAATCAAGACAACACTTTCGTTGTTTAAAGTCTGAGAATACTTTGTGCAGTCCACAAATTTTTGTATTTGGATCTCTGGCCACTTTTGGGTCCTTCTGTTCCTACACCACAATTGATTTACCAGAAGTTATCTGGCTTTGGCTGTACAGCTATTTGCAAATCTAATCCTCTCCAGTGAATGTTTAGGCTGCTGGAAGTTACCAACCTTGGCCTGCTTTCAGTATTCCCATTCAGAGACATGCGCACTTGAATATATACTCCCTAACAACATACGGGTTTTGGGACAGAGATAGAAGAAAGTCAGTTCTCTTAAAGAACTCTTCCTTTTTCTGCTATTGCATAATTCTCTTCTTTCCCAGGGGAAGGTAAACCGAGGAAAGGTAAGCAGTTGTTTCCATGTTTCCAAGAAAAATAAAGAATTATTCACCTCCAAATCTCATCCAAGGGAAATTGCTGAAAATTGAGCTGTCACCTCAGTAATCTCTCATTACTACCTTCCATTTGTTTTAAGTAGAAAAAGTACACCAGTCACAACTAACTTTATGTGGCCATTTGATACATTTGCCAAGTCCATAGCCCCCTACCCATGTCTGACTCTGTGATACATTTTTACAGCCATTTCCTGATGAGGGACAACACCAGGTTCTCCCCTTCCTTACTAGTTGGATCCTGAGAGTTAAGTATACAGAATTTAATTTAACCGAATTAAGATGAAGAAAAGAATATCTTACAAATTTATTCTTCTTTCTTCCCTTGAAGGTAGAGGTCTCTATACCACCCATTTAGTTCAGCAGAAGTTAAGCATCTAAATAACTTTGACATTCTGGCCTTACACATGTCAAAAATCAAGAAGATGTAAAGCAGAAGCTCACAGATATACACAAGAATCATAGAAGTGTTGGCTAGAAGGGACCCCTGGAATCCATCCAGGACAAGCTGCTTGAAGTCAGTCCGTGAAAAAAAACAGACTGGAGGTTTTTGAAACTTGGCTGCACAAAGCCATGACAGACTCATTCCACTCAAGAGTGGAATTTCCATGGCCCTGTGCACAACTCCCTCCAGAGATGTACCACCTCCCTTTTCCCTAACAGCCAGCCTCCCAACACAGAATGTGTGGTCACTGTCTTTTTTTATTCTCCCCGCCCCTTCTCAGAAGAGTCCAGCTCCATCATCTTTATAACACTTCCTCAAGTTGGCTGCCATAATATTGTTCCTTAGCCTCCCACTGGACAAATTAAAACTAAGTCCAGCTCCCTTAGACTGTCCTCATTGGCGGTGTTCTTTAGGCCACTCAAGAAAATACACATTCTTCCAATATTTCTCACCTGAATTAGAATCTGCATAAAACAATCATTTCTTCAAATCAAGAACTTTAGGATTGCATTTCTTATTTGTATATTCAGACAATTTGTATAAGCACAATAAACTGTTGCATCTGAACATGCATTTTCAATGTTCAAATGGCATTTATATTAAGCAACTGTTTAGGTGGGTAAAGGCTGATATAGCAGAAAGTCACATTATATCTATAGCTTGACAATAAATGTAATTTAAGAAAAGGGGGGGGGGGGGGAATATTCACAACTGACCATGTTTATCAGTGTCAGCAAGAAGAAGAATGGAAGAGATTCCAAAGCCTATCTTGGGTCCAAGAGAGTTTCAGAAGTCCTGCTCCTTGGACCTTGTAGAAATACTTCAGAATCACCATGGTGATGAGGCATTATTATATCTGAGAAAACAGTCACTTTCCTGAGGGTCTCCCAAACATGAACAGAGTTTTAAAAATGCAAATATAAAAAAGTTTTGGGCAACAACCCCTGAAACATAATAATCTATCTGCTACACCAGCAGAACTGCAGTATAAAGTTTTCTACTCCCTTCCTGGCACTCTGTCTGTCATGTAAACAAACATTAATGCTTCTTCCTTTTTACTTAATTGTGTGCAGAACATTCCATTTCTAAGTCTTCTGAAAATTAATTTCATATAGCAAGAAAAACACATTAAGGTTTAGAGCTCAGCACTCAAAATTTAAAGTGACATAAGTAAAAGCCCTTGTAAATGATCAAAACATTTGTTTTACTGAGCCAGTAAGCACTTAAAACTAGAAAAGACAGGGAAGGAACTACCAGCAGTCCTGGGAGGTAGTGATGAACAGAATTTACAAGCATAGAGCCTAGGATGGTGCAAGAGAGACAGAGAACACATAATGAAAACAAGGCTTAAGTGGAGTCGCCTCAAACTCCTGCATGTAAGCAAGGAAGTGCCTGCAGGGCACCATCATGGGGAAGCCTCAGAGACTCTTAAGAGTATCAGTAGCTGGGGTGTCTTCTCTCTTCAGCGCCTGTAAACTAATGTATGCAGTCTGGAGGATAAACAGAAGGAACTGGAGATCGGTGTTATATCGAGACTTGGAGGCATGACTCTCCCATGACAAGCGCTGCAATGGTGGGGTACAGGCTCTTGGATGGACAGCCTGGGAAGGTGAGCAGGGGACTTTATGTGAGAGAACAGCAGGAGTGCACAGAGCACCGGGTGGGCATGCGTGACCCAACTGAGAGTTGATGGGTAAGGATTAAAGAACAGACATATATCAGCAACATGGCACTGGGTGTCTGCTATAGGCTGCCTGCTCAGGACAAACGTGGATGAAAACTTCTACAGAAAGCTGAAGTAGCCTCGCATTCACAAGCGCTTGTCCTCATGGGGAACTTCAGCCACACTGTTATCAGCTGGAGGGACAGCACAGCATGGCATGAGCAATTCAGGAGGCTCCTGGAGATCATCTACCACTTCCTGACCCAGCCGGTGGAGAAACCAATGAGGAGAAAGATTCCACTGGAATTCATAAAAGGAAAGGCTCACTAGGGTATGTGAAGGCTGAAGAGACCATGAGATAGTGAACAGGAAGGAACAAGACCCCAGTCTTGGAATTCAAGAGAGTAGATTTTAGCTGCTTCAAAGATCTTCTTGCATGGGTCACATAGGGTAAGGCCCTAGAGGGAGGCAGGCTCAGGAAAGCTGGGTAATGTTCAGGAACCTCTTTCTGAACATGAGGAAGTACTTATTTGTTTATAGGAATGGTGGAATCTCCCATCTTTTATGCCTTCAAAAGACATCTCAATACTGTTCTTGGCAACCTGCTTGAGCAGGGGTACTCAGCTGAGATGAACTCCAGAGTTCTCTTCCAAACTCAGTCATTCTATGATTACAACACATACTGAAACCAGCTGAGTTGTGGACAGCAAATAAAACAGAGCTTTGCAACTCAGTGGTGCTCTCAGAAATGGTACACAGAATCGGACATCAGTTTTGACATGAAAACTTAACTTGAAAGTGGAAAAAGCAAAATGTTGATTGCAAAATGTTTAAATTAATCTCTCTTGCACTTCAGGAAGAAATGCTTGCAGTTCAGGAAGAGAACAGTTTCTTGGAGTGTCTTAGAAGCATTCTTCCTCTGCATTCTCTCCTGGGCTTTTAGTGCAGTTTTTATTTGCATATGCTTACACTTTTACAAATCACTTCCAAAGATTAATTTTTTAAACCTGTTTCCATCTTGATATTGTCCATCTTGTTTCAACAACTTCTCTTAAGTCTTTGTGTCCACCTCCTCTCTGAAATAATTATCTTCCCTTTTGCTCACCTTGTACACACAAAACCCAGCAGATTTGAAATGTTGCTGTGTGGGCACACAATTTCTAGGTATACAAAGTAGTTTAGTGAAACACTGCATGCCCAGAGAAGTCAAAACTGTGACAGACTGTCATTTAAGTTGATTTTAGCTTCCTCGTGCCAAAAAGTAAAACTTCTGCACATCTAAATTCAGAGTTTCCAAAACATTGTGTCAAATATTTTCATGAGGACAGGAAGGCACTCTTGTCTGACAGAAAGGCCACAGTACTCTGAACAAATTTCAACTCCTTGCTCCAAAGTATGGACAGTACACATTTACTCAAATAAAAGGTTGCCAGGGTTGTTTTAACATTGCAACACAACATATTTTCTCCAGCATTTTCTTGGAAATGGCTAAACTGTCTTGGCTGAAACTTTTTGGAAAAAGAAATTAAGTGAGCCCAATATCCTCTCATGGTAAATTGTAGCCTAAAAGGCTAAGTAGAGGCTAAGTAAAATTCGGCCAAGTTGCAAGTAAGCTAAGATGAACGTATTGTAACAAAGTTCTGATAGATCTCAGTAATAGCCAATGCTGGCAATATCAGCAAAATGTAGTCCTATATGAAGGCCAGAGAACAAATATTCACGAACAACACTGAGGAACTGCAGCCAAGATGCCAAGGCGAGCAGTAATGGAAATAGACACAAACCCTTAAATTTGAAACAGGACAGAGAGCTGGTCAGTTTTAAATATCTTTTATATCACTGCACTAGCCTATGTAACGTTTTATGTGCTCTACTATATGTACATATGGATGGACACATTAAGTAGTCAGCTGACACCTCTTTCCAGTAGATGCAGTTATTTCAGTCCTCATGCATCGATCAATACACTGAGCTCAATTAAGAAAAATATCCAGATTCAGCAATCACGAGATGTGAGTTAACATAGCAGAAAAGTTGCTGGGGTTCGCTTTTGTAATTGTAGGGGTTTATTTAATACCAATACATTAAAAACTTTGCCCAAAATCATATGGCACTAGGCCAACAAATAATTCCTTACTCAGTTGATGAACTATTTGAAAAGGACCAAATAAACAAAAAAAGCAGCAAGTGTAAGGTTTGTCATATCAGGTCATTAATTCTGCATAGTTAAGAGTGAAATTGCAATGAAGAAAAGCATGTGTTTTATTTTAAAAATAAAACCACAAAGTAGCTTCTTGGGAATATTAAACTGTAAAAATGTGGAATAAAGAATTTTATGGGTTACTGTGGTATAAGCTTCTCAGGCAGTCATACCTCATCTGAATTCATCAACTTGGAACAAGACTATTAATATGAACTTAATTGTGACCAATGTAATATAATAAATCAAGAATTAATCAATAGTTTTTAGTAATTTTTCACATGGAAGTCGTAAGTAAGTTAATGTATACTTTAGTGTCTGAGCCATCAACATCTGAGTACGTGTTTCACCCTCTCCTCACCCTCAAAGTCTACACTTAAATTTCACAGCTTTGGATATAAGAGAATGAATGGATGGAAGTGTATGCTTCTGATATGCAAGATGTCAGATTACTTGGCCTAATAGTCTTTTCTAATCCATAGATTTAATCCTTTAGACGTTTAACAGGGATGGAGCACAATTTACAAAGGTATATCTCGTTTCTAGAGTTCAAAGTGCTTGAAAGTGCCCACAGGGAAGGCAAATGCCAGGAGTACTGTGCCTGCTGCACACAAGAAATGTTAACTAATCCCCATTCAGGCACTGCCTCAGAATTACGTTAACTACAAGGTTTTGAGTGTGCATCTGGCTCTCTTTGGACTACCAGCAGAGAGGCCCATACTGTTCCATGACTGACCAGTGTTGCTGCTTATGTGTAACACTCTTGGACAGCCAGATGCATTCAGTGAATTCACAACTCAGCACCGCGTGCAGCACCCACCGCCCCTGTGCATCTATCCGGACAGGCCCTGCATCCAAAATGCAGAAAGAGCAGAGATGCTGTGCAGAGTAACCCATGTTGAAGCAGTAAATCCAGTTTGTTGGACTCGTAGATAGTTGGGTGCTGTTGCCAGAACCTCACAGCCTCTTAATCAAAAGCAGAACTGATGATACGGGAAGGCAAGCAGTAAAGTTCATAACAGGCCTTCATTTATAAATGTTAAATAGTCAAAAAACCCTAGTCAGGGAGGCTAGGCATACAGTGGAACTTTGATGCCCAAATACCTGCTTGAATGCCTATGATAAGCATTTATTAAGCAATGGCAGTCTCAAAATGCACCTAACTTCACAGACACAAATTTCCTTGGTAAAAGTCCTGGAATAATTTAGGTAAAAATGGAGGTTTGGGGTCATGTCATTGAACACCCATGTCAAACTAAGCTCAGCTTCAAAGGTAGATGAAGTTGCTTTAAGTCCTGTTGCATTTTAAAAGTCTCTGAAAGTGAACTTCTCATAGCCTTTGTGGGAACCTGGTAGACATCTGCGAGGGAAGAATTTTTCCTCTATATCCATATGAGATGCCCTTTTTACAATTTATGACTATTACTTCTTGGCCTGTAGCTGTGCACATGGAGGTTTTGGCTCCATCCTTTTTGTGTAGACAATCAGACAGTCGAACAGAGAAGACCACTACAGCTCCGACCAAGCCCTCTGTCTTCCAGGCTAAGCAAACCTTACTCCCTGAACTTGTCCTTGTACATCATGCTCCAAACCCTGGTGACTACCTACTACTTTCTCCAGACTGTCAACAGATTTTCTTTTACTCATGGCCCAAAACTGTGCTTAATACTCCTTATGTGGCCTTGGGACTGCTGAATGAACAGGAATAATCACCTCACAACATGCTGGCTACACTCTTACTAATGCAGTCAAATATGTAATTAGCCTTCACAGCTGAAAAGAAACATTGGTGAGCCACATTCGCCCACTTTCTGCTGCTGTCTGGTGCACACACAATGAAGTATGAATAAATTCTAAACAGATAGGTCTCTAGCTTAGTCACAGATTTTGATACAATTAGAGAAAATAAGAATTCATCTGCTTATTTTGCTCTGGGACAGTTGATCTGGTAAACTAGTTTGATGCAACACAATGTAAACCAACAGGTTTAGGAGGAATTCCTTCCTTGTGCATACAAGTGATCTAGTGGTTAAGTGATTCATGTGCTTTGGAGACCCAGGTTCATGTCTCTCATGTATATCAGGGATTTTGAACTTATGCACCTTGAAAGTAGAGCACCTCACCTCTTGCCTCCTTCAGGCTGAGACCTTAACATAGTGACATGCACTAAATATTTTCCCTTAACAAGATTTTTGAAGAAATAGGAAGTGAAAAAAAAGGTCTGATCTTAGGTAACCTCTGATCCCTACTTTCTACCGCTGTACCCATTTTCTCTCTCAAATGAAAATATAATTGAGCAGTGAGAAATATCCACAAAACTTGAGGGGAAGTAAGAGAAATTACAAACTTTGCACCTTTCCATGCTCTGGCCCGAAAGTATAGAACAGAAGTGTTCCATGCTAAAAATGATTACGTTTGTCATCAATTTAAAGATTCCATACCCAACCCTGACTTGGGGTGGCTGAGGGGAATAGTGATGGTGAGTAAATAAAACCCCAAAACCCCAAAAATTGCTTTAGTTCATAGATAAAAAAGTGTGCATGAAAAGGAAAGCTCCAGATGATTCTATTTTTTGAGACTTTAGAGGATACAGGTAATTCATTGTGAATTTGAAGAAAATCAAATATCCACTTTGAAAAGAAATTTATTATTTGAGAAAGTCAAGAAAACAAAGTAAATGTTAGTTCTTTGAACTAGCTCTTTTTCATTCATCAAATGTGTAAGAAAAGCTTATTAATTAAGTGGCAAACTAGTTCCAAAATACTCCCAAATCCCTCCATTTATTTTCTTTTTTTTTTTTCCTGGTCTCTTGAACCAGAGACTGACACTACTTTTGACTACAGTGTGATCAAAACAAGAGGGACTTGAGAGAAAGGCTCTCTTCAAAGAAACAGAGGAAAAATCTTTCCCATATTCTGATAATTTTTCAATTCATCTTGGTGGACAATTTCCAAGAAAAGTTTAAAGTAAACAAACAGAGAGGATCTAAGGAAAAGAATTGCAGTATGGGTTAGAATACAGGAAGGGCAAGAGCAGCAAGGAATAGCAGAAGGAAGCTTTTATTGGAAGTGTTTAACTTCATGTAGATTACTCAGAAAATGTCCGCTTTGTACCAGTTCATTCTATGGAATCTAGTCCAAACTAATGAAGAAAACAGATATTTATCTTGGCAGCACATGCCCCTTGACATGAAGTCTGGCTCCAGAGATAATTGACAGCGGCAGAGCAGGGCTCCAACATCCCCTGAGCACCTGCAGCCTCAGCTGAAGTCAGCAGCACCTCGCAGAGGTGCTCTTCATCTAACCGCAGCTAATCCTAGTTACCTGTAGGGAAGGGACTCTCTCCAAACCATATGCACTGCCGCTCTTAACATGGAAAATTTGCAATAAGCAAGATAACACCAACATATATTTGGATATCAGTTTGCAGTCATGTGCTGTGCATATTGCTGTATAAGCTTTCAAAACAGCTGTAGAGCTGGTCTCTACAGTGTATCTGAATTACTACTCCTATTAGTACTAGTGGTAACAATAGCTATGCAATTGATGTGAAAAATATTATTATTTCTCTATAGTAATCCTAAATAAGGAGCTATGAACAGCTCCAAGAGGCCACCAGTAAGACTTACCAGGCATTTCCAGAACTTCTTTCTAACTTGTGGATTTTCTGCTTTCTAAAAAAAAACATGCTGTGCTTGACTTGCACTGCATAAAAATTGAAATATTTCCCCCATCTTCCCAATGGTTTGCTACCAATGCCATGTTTAGGGAACTCAGAGAGGTTTCAGGAGATTTCAATCTAAATAACTCTTCCAGCCCCTCCGTTAAATATTTGTCTGTAGACTAATGGACTCAGTCATCCAGTGTTGGGGCGCTTTGGACCACTCGGGGTCCGCCCTCGGCTCCTAACGTCCTGCTCGTCCAGTGGCAGGCCAAATCCGAGAGTGAGGGAACATCAGTGGGCGAGGCCCAGGTCTGAGGCCACCCCCATCTATCCAGAATGTTCTGTTGAGTTTGGTTCCCTATTGGTTTTCTATGTTAGTCCCTCCTCCGTTGGTCTCCCGTTGGCTGTATGTGTTCAGGATCCTCCCCTTGTCTGTTTGCTGATTGGATGTTCATCCGGTTCCACCCCCTTATAAAAGGACCGTGTAACCCTGGCCCTCCGGCCATTTTCCTCACCCCTGCCTTTCTGGTCAATAAACCTGGGAAGGTTTGGAAGTGGCTCTCTCCCTCGTCTCTTTTATCTCCTGGGATCCTGGGAGGCCTAGACACCTGGGTCACCTCGCACTGGGTACCCCCGCCTCTGCTGAGCCGGTGCACCCCGAAGACGCGGCCGCCGAGACACAGCACTCTCCCTGCGTGTCTGCGGGAAGGACACTGCTGCCTCGCCTGGGATCGTTGCCCAGCTAGGCTGACCCCTTCCAGGGCAGTGTCAATCCAGGATAATGACAATTATTCTATGCAAAAAAAGGACAGTGCTTTAGTGAGAACATTGAAGAAAATGCCAGAATATCCAGCAGGCCAATGCTCAGAGCTCCTCAGTAGGAAAAGCAGATAGAGGACAGCTTCCACCCTTAGGGAGATATTCCAGCTCCTTGTCTAATGAAGGAAAGGGGTTGCTTGCTGTGAAGTGGTTAAGTGGATAATTCCTGCACACCAGGGATGTAAGACCCTCTGGAGCTTAGCACCAAGCTAGTTCAGCATTTTGTCATTAGCTCATTTAGGTGGCTCCTTACTCACCAAATGGATCCTAAAGAGTTAAGCCCTTTCCATGTGCCGAGGATTAACAGAACAAAGTTCAGCCTGTGGGCTCCTTAGGTAGCAGGAAGTGCGAGAGCCGAACCAAGTCCTTTTTCATGTGTCCTCTCCAGCTCTCTACTTGGGACAAAAAGCTGCCAATGGCAGCTCTGCTTATCATGAACTGTAAAACTGTCAAGGGCAGTAGTGGTCTCATGAGAGAGGATCATCTCTGCATTTGGCCTGGTAAACAGAAAATCTCTCACTAAGAGGCAATCAACAGTGAGTTTGGCAGACGCTGTGACATGATGAAAGCCATGGAAAAAGAACGATCTACTCTAACAAAATACGGAGAGAAGGGAGGGGGGGGAATGAGAAGTCACTGTGTGCTCAAAGAAAACGTTGGTAAGTTGCCATAGGGTTATGCATTCATTGCATTCTCAGTTTCTACCGCAATTGGCATAACGTAAATATATTGGATATATAATCTTCAAATAGGAGGTAGATGGTAGAGCTCTGATCTCAGCGTGAAAAGGGTACTATGTCACACAGCTGTAAGTGCCAATGCATCCTGCTGTGCATGGCAATGGCTATTGCTATGGGGAGGCAGCTAAAGCCCTGGACAAATCCATTGCTCCCTATATCTGGGATCTCAAAATAAGTTGCCAACACATCTTCTAGACTTTTGGGTCTGGGCCTTAAGACATCATGATTTATGGTTTGACTTGAAGGCAGATGCATTTCCATGTCTGGACTATGTCTGACATGCTGAATGTGCTCATCTAAAAACAGTATTTTAAGGAAAAAATTGTTCCAGAGATTTGAAAGAAGGTCTTTTGCCTGAGTTATCAATAGCTCATTAGCAGGTTTTCAAGCTTTTGCAATGGAACGTTGTCACATCAGTAAAGCAGGTCTCAGAATTTGTCGTGCTTCAGGGTTGTTGTTTTTTTTTTAGAATGGCATTTTCACCTGGGCAAAGAGCATTTTCTAGAAGCCCAGACACTGTTGACTAAATTAATCTGAGTCAAATAAATTGACGTTGCAGATGTATTTGGTTGCTGTAGTCAAACAACAAACATCAAAAGCTGATGTACTCGGGAGTTTTGGAGGAATTTTTTAGGATTTCTCTGTGTGCAGGCAGTGCAGGGATCATCTGAATTGCTTTGCCAGGCCAAGGTGCCACCATCAGCTAATGTACTAATTTAGCTGGTCTGGAGACACCATTTATAAGTTATCAGTTCAGATTCCTAATCTTTCTGTTCAATAAACAGCACTAGTTGTCACCTGCAATTCTGCAGGAAACTGAAGGGAGGAAAAAGAAGAAACAACAAAATTATTTGGCAGAAAACGAAGTAAACTGTGTCGAAAGAGAAAAATAAAAAGATCCTAGAAATAGAAAACACAGAAGTAAAATACTGGTAGGTACCAGACAAGGAGCCTATAAGCATATTGAAAATGATGATCACTGAAATAACTGAGAGGCTGAATTAGTTAAATAAAATTTTCATTGTTGGTAACACTTACCTGAGACTCCATGCTTAACTTTATTCCTCAACAGGATTTCCAGCTCTACAGTTTTCAGTTTGCTCTGTGTGCCTGTGTTCAGCAGAAGCATTTGCAGTTCTTTAGTTGGGACAGTATTTTGAACAGGAACATTTTGCTGTTCAAGTCCTTACAGCATTCTGCCTCCTGCACCTATGTGTGGTTTTGAACAAAATGATGGACGAGGGGAGGCAGAAAGTCTGGAATAACTAATGCATTTGAGGAGTTTTTGATTCATTCCTACCACTATACAAAGAAAATAATTAGAATTTTGTGCTCAGTCCTTCTCTCATAACAAAATACAAGTTTTTGAGACTGCAGGAAAAATCAGCATAGAACCGTAACAGGTTAATTTCAAACTTACAAGAAAAAACTTGTCTACCTTAATACTTCTCAAATTGTGACTCCTGCATGGGAAGTCATTGAGTTCCTTACCTCCCTGACCAGTTTTCCAATGGACTTTGCACAAATAAACAATTCAAGTTTTCTAAAATTAACTTTTAAGAAGCTATTTTAGTTCCCACAGCTATGTCACCATGAAAACTCTGTCTTATAAGCAAAGGAATGCAATTCATGCAAATAAGCCATGTTAGAAATTAAGCTTGAAAAGCAAAAAATAAGATTTATAAAATAATTCCTGGGAAGACTGGGGGTTTTGTGTTTCTATGCTGTATCAGTCTTCAATTCTGTTCTGATCTTTTAACCTGCCCAATATGTCGGGCAAGAGCAGAATCCTTTATTTTCCTTTAGAAAACTGCATAGAGCACAAGCTAAACAAGAAAGTAACTGCATTAATTGTATTTTTTAATAAGACATCTTTTTGCTTTTTCTACCAGTTAGAATCAAGTAAAAGTGTTAGAAACTACTAGTAACTAATTTAAGCCTCTTGAATACGATGAGACAACTTTAGCCATCATTGCATCTACACCAAATGCAGATTCTACACCAGGGATTACATTGATTTGCTTTGTGACATCAGGTTTTTGATCAGACCTCCCTGTTCAGCCTGTCGAATTCAAGCCTTCAGCTGTGTGTGAATATCTCCCACATCTCCCTTGTCCCTGGAGGCCAACAGAACCTACCACCCCTGCGCCCAGCTGGGGGAAGGGAGGGGAGGGCTTGTTTTGTTGTTGTTCTATGAAACAAAATAATCTGTGAGAACAGTGTGGTATGAAGTTATCAGCTCAGATCTGCTTCTAACATGGCTAAAGGTTCCCCACTCCCTCATAAACCATCTACATAAGAGCTGTTTATGACTTCTCAGCATAGCACATAACCACTTCAATCCACAACTCAGCCATTAGACTTTACCTCAACTCAGCAGGTCTGGTCAAAACAGCACTTGGCAGTGGGTCTCTGGGGAAAATGGGGCCTCTGTAAGACACAGTGGTAATTTGGTTGCTTCCCTCACTCAGATTTAGTCCTGGCTTCCTTCCTCAGGACAGCACAAAAGGGTGCTGTGCTAATTCAGGTGCTCAGGTAGGAAATAAAAACCACACTTTCATCACGAGTGAATGAGATAAACCCTGTGAGTCTCCCCCTTCTCTGCAGTCTCCCATTCAGCACAGCAAAGGGGACCATTTGCAGAAATCAAGCAGCATTTAATTTCTAAAACTTCTATTTTCTTGAAGCTTGTACATGTGTATGCACACACAAATCTCTCCTTGAGGATGGTCTATACGTCCCAAAGCACAGTAGCAAAACAGCAATCTTCAATAATCTGTGTCAAACCAAAGCCAGAGAGACCTAAGACTGAGAAAATACCACCAACAGCTCAGTGATGAGCAGATCTGCCACATTATCTGTCAGGAACAATATTATTGTCTCTGCTCACACAGTCCAGGAGTTGAACAAGAAAGAAGCCAGAAAGGAAGGGTCATAGCCAGCAGGAGGATCACAGTCCCTCACAAGCATGAGATTCAAAAAAGGCCTTCTGCAGGTTTTCTCTGTGTCATTCTGAAGCCAGACCTGTATCCCTCACACTGCAGAACAGCATCACAGCCTCTCTGTTTTTCTGTGCTAGATGTACATAGTCAGGAGACTGCTATCACTTCCCAGCCCACAACTCCTGGGACCACAGGGCAAGCAAGGCCCTGCTGGCCCGTTCTGTAGGCAGATGGTACATCATTGAAACCTGAATTCAGGGAGGCACAGATTCCACCCTCCCAACTAGCGTTTCACACAGCAAGTCCCCATGGACGTGGCCATCACGGTGCTGAAGGAGAACTAATGTACAGGGTCTTGCAGAGAGCCTGTCATCAGTAAGAGGAAGGAGAGAGATGGTCCAAGGAAGTTTCCCCACACCTGTCTGAGAAAAAGTGCAGCAGTTGCTCTGATATCTCCATCTGGGATGGCACCCGGTGGCATACCATTCAGAGTCCAGCCAGGATCTAGGAAACAACAGCGTCCTCTTTGGAGACCTTTGCAGAAACACCATGTTGGGCAGTCATTAACCTAGCTCCTTTCAGGATTTATTGGTAACCCCACAGTTTTCCTTCAGAATTTTTTCCAGAAGATTTGTCCAGCAGTAACAAGGTGCTTGAGTTTCCTGGGGTTTTCCTCTGCATTTGAAGGAGAGAGTGGCCAAGTATGTTCACAGCAGTTTGTTCAAGCTCAAGTTCAAGTCTTGCTTTGGACGTGACCAAAGTGTGTCCTGGGCCAGGCCTGGCATGACTTTAATAGGCTGCCGACCTCATCTGCCTTAATGTATCCATTTATCCAAAGAACCTATTCCTGGCCAGGGTTAAAGAGTCAGGCCCTGACACGTAACTACTGCAATTGTTAACAGAGCTCTTGACACAATTTTGGCCTATGCCAGCCAGCATTGTCCCAGCACTTCAGGGAATGGGAGAAGTTTTCTTCTTGTGCTGACAGGCAGTACAGACAGGGACACTGGGGTTTTCTGCTGCAATTTGCATGGACAGGGACTGCATGTACTCATACTCTTATACCCAAGATGGAGTTCTAGCGCTTTGCAATTTATTGGTGAGGTTATTACTGATAGCAACAGGTAGAATGAATGACTTGCCTTTGCTCTGATTTTCCCTCTCCTCAGCTCCTTTAACTCCATATTTTTCTCTTCCTCCTCCTAAAACTTTCCTCTGTTTTCAGATTTCTCTCCCTAATAGGTTTTAACATGAAAAAAAAAGTTAATGCTCCTCATAAAAGCAAAATAAAAAAGTCAATTTCCTTCTGGGTTTTGTCTTTAAACTGACTGCTTGATCTGATGGTACCTGATCCTCTCTATTCTATAATTAGTTACTAACTAATCATTATCCTCACCACCCTGTTATGTTTGTTTGGTAGGGCTAAATTCATCAGCAGCTGGGTTGCCATGATTTTCTTTCCTGTGAACCTGTCAGTGTAAGACTATCAACATTCTCTTACTTTTGAGAAAATACACACTCCCTGGGATGTAATGCAAGGACTTCTTTCCTCCACTGTCAATCCTGCTCTCCAACATCTGTCTTACAACTTCTGTATGCAGTCAATGCTTCGATAGTAGTACAAAATGTTTCCTGAAGAAATGGTACAAGTTTTATGGTTGATGATGTAGATTCTTCTATGCCATATCTTAATAAATATCCTCATCCCTACCAGAAGAATGTCCTACCTGCAATTTCTGTTCACCTCTGTTTTAGTTCAGCACGGATGGTCTTTTTCAGTACTGGCAGGTATTTACTGTATCTGACATGCAATGGAACAACAGTGACATCCATTGGCTAAAATAAATCCATGCTAGAACTCTTCATTACACAAGAATTATTTCAGTGGAAAGTGTGTTTGACATAAGTTATCCTTTTACATTTTTATATGATCCATAATTATCAATGTTTTAGGAGTATCATAGAAGTTAAGTTTCACATTTTTCCCTCTGGTCTTTTCTGAGAAGTGATCAATAATCTTGTCTTGCCTAGGAAGAACACCCAGTGACTGCCAGACATCTGTAAATTTAGAGGGAACTCTTTTTTTTTCCGGATATTGCAACACTGAAACCATAAAAGCTCAAGCAAATACCAAAGATATCTGAAATCATTTAAAAGGTTCATATAAATTTTTTTGTGGTCTTTGTAGCTTGGTAGGTACTGTCCAAAGGTAGACCCACACTTTTTTTTTGTTTCCCCTTCTCCTTGTTTTTTTCTTCTGTTCCTTTCACCAAAAGACATTTTCCTTGGTAGTTTCAGTAACTTTTATTTTTTCAATCAGTTATACATCAGCCTACAACACGGTCCACCATCCATCTTCTTCTTCCCCATACCCAATCTTGATGTCCATGACAAAAAAAAAATGTGTCTTGAAGCCACTTTTGTCAGTAGCAAGAGTAGGAATATATTTTTTTCCCTGATAGGATAATAATAAACCACAGGGCTAAAATACAAAACGAAATTGTGACTCCTCACTAAGTCACAGTCAAGTGTTAAGGTCAATTAAAATCCAATTCTTAAGCTACCAACACAAAGAAACCGGAAAACAGCAAACATAAGTAAATGTTGCAGCCTGCTACATCACATACTTTTCAGAACTTGAGTGTCACACCTTTGTTGTTGATCAAAGCCCCCATGAAAGCACAAGAAATGACATTAGTTTTGCAGTATCTTTTCTCCACAACCCTGCATTGATTGGTGGAATGACATAATTCTTTGTTTGTTGTCTAAGACTCCATTAGTCATTATCATGTAGGCTCTAATTATCCTTGCTGGCCTGTTAACCTGTCCCAGAATTTGGTGCAACTCTAACTTTCTTCATTCCTCTTCTTTGAAAATTCTGTGCTGTTCTAAGATTCACTAAAAATTAAGAAATTGAGAGTAACATCCCAGAGAGTTTTCTGGGCAGCTTTTATAAATTCTTTCTATACAATTGTATTACCCACAGAAATACCTTTGTTTTGCGCTTTTTTTCTCTTTACTGTTTTTTTCTCTTTTTTTAACTTCTTTTTTACTTTTTTTTTTAATAGGAGAGAGAAAACTTTGCAGTAGATGGACTTCAGTATTCCACAAAATTCTTGTTTAAATGAAAATTATAACTTCAATCATTTAGTAAATTAATATTATTTCTTCTTTTTTTCCTCTAGTTGTAGAATATCTCACTGGATAGACCTTTCTGTGTTGCTTTAAATAATTCTAATTTCTGAACACATCAGACTAGTACAGAGAACCACATTCCCTCATTTTTTGGTCTCTGGTTAATGATCACAATTCTTGAGCACAGTTTATTGCCCAGTTTTGAGCAGGCAGTTCATGCCTGAGTACTGCTAAACTGTGTTTGGGAGAAGGAGAAGCTGTGCTATTCAAGTCCTTTACCAGATGACTCTGTGCTTGATCTGTTTCAGGAGTATCTTGTATGGAAATCCATGATGACTACTGCATGATGGAAATGATAAATCACCTGAAAATCTTTTTCTTAGAACTTTTAGGGACAATATACTGCATAAAATGACAAAGTGAATTCTCTCTGCAAGTTTCCTTTTTTGTAATTTTTCAATTTCAAAGTTTCTGGATTTATAATAATTTTACTATTTATCCTTGGTAACCCTTTGGCTAAGTTTCCCTAGTAATATCTTGTAGCAGTGGAGGTACAGAAAATGCAAAATTATTCCTGCCGCTATTCAAGCTTCTGTTCCAGTGTTAGTCTTACTCCCCACAGTGGAATGCGGGGATGGAGTTGCTGACTTCTTAAAAAAAGTCATTAGAGTTCTTATTTTCGCTAAGCCTTTGCTGGACTTTACTGCTTTAGCTTTTATTTTCATAAGAAATTTTACTGCTTCTTTCCTGGTGTTTTTTGATGAACTGATATCTGCTTTATCTTGCAATCATTTTTTTCTTGTTCTCCCTCAATACACAAAATTAAATGCTACCTCATTTACTCAAGACTAGTATTGGTTTGCCTTGAAACTCGCAATAGCAACTGAGGTTTGTATGGGACACTGTTACTCAATAAATAGTACAACATATGTATCTGAAGTATGAGAGCTGGTGTAAGACTCGCTGAGAAATACAAGCTGAGAAAAAAAAAAAAAGGCTATTATTTATAAAAGCATCTGGAACGCTCTTATTTTTAACATGGGATTTTAGAAGTTTTCATTTGGTGTTTGATTCTGACAATATGCTGTGAGTTTCAAGCCAGCAATTAAAGATTTTCCACTTAAATCCTGTCAACTGCTCACATGTAGTCATCAAGTTCAGCTAAAAGAACAAAAGTGGAAAGCATGATGTGTGAAATGCTCCATTACACCAAAATGACCTTCCAGAAGATATGAAATGAATGTCCTATTTACTCACTTCACACAGATGAGATTGAGGGGTTTATATTATTAAGTAGGAGGCTTGAAGAAACTGATAAAGGAGAAGCACAGAAACAAATTAAAATTTAAAGATTTACTGCTTTCATTTTGGAAATATTTTTGTTTTCTAGAGAGCTGTGTTGTAGTGCATGTCACTTTTAAAAGAAATCTGGCAAGTTAAAACAGAATCCTTAGATGTCTGTAGAGACAGGCTGAAGCTTTTTGAGATGTGGGTCAGGAGGAGCAGTTTTGTGAATACCACCTATTAATTCAGAAAATACTGACAGCTATTCAAAACAAAATGTTATGGCCTGTTCTGCCCAAACCTGTTTGTTTAGATCTACAAGTGTTCTGGCTGGTATCAGCTAGGAGCGTAACAGAAACATAGACATCTTTCCAGTTGTTATTTTAACTCAACAGCTGTGCCAAAGAAATCGATGATCTGCACAGCACTATTTGTATGACTGTCTTCCTTGTGAAGAGGACTGCTGTGAATGTTGATTTAAAACTGTCAGTGAGAGCATTACTCCGAGAGGGACAGATGATGAGCAATGTCCTCCTGCTGACCATGTGCAAATTACACTGATGACATTTGAACCTGGTGTGAACCTGGATGTGGCTGAGGAGGTTTACAAAGTACAAACATACTGGAAGGGAAATCACTGTCATAGTACCTCCTCTGGAATTTATTTATTTAGCACCAAAAATTAGCAGGCTGCTTGATTAAAGAAACAATACTCCTAACAAAGGTCATCCTTCAGATAAATCATTCTAATCATTCTGATCAAAGCTGAATCATTCCAGCTTTGCATCTTCACTTGAGAATGCACGTTAGTAACACACTCAAGGCATGTAGCAGTTAAAGATAAGTGGTGTGGGCAATAAGAGTTCTTTGGGTCTACTTGCACAAAGCTTTTTTCCCGTGTTTAACAAAATGTGCAGAGATCCAGCAGGCAGAATATTTTCATATAGTCCTGTGCTCTACCCTCCCTTGCAAGTGCAGACACAGACCTCCCCAGACTCCAGCACCATCAGATTCAAGAGGAGATAAATATGTCCTCAAGCACTTCAGCCGGAATGCTTTTCTGAATCAAAGCCAGACAGAGCAGCCAATATCTCCAAGGAATCTGAGGAAACTCTCCTAGTTAAGAGAAATGTGCTTTTAAGTGATTTTTAATTTCCCTGATGCTTTCTTTCACTCATCTATTTTTTACTTAGCAGGATATCAGAATGAGAACAAGATTTTTATTTAATGTGCTCATCTGATCCCTCTGATCTCTCAGACTACATTACTAATCTCTGGTATGAGGAAAAACAATGACTTTTCCAGCAACTTGATGCGCTATTAAAGATAAGCTCATGCAACTGAGCAGGGGAAAAACACAGATGTTTTCTAAACTACATTCAAGTGTCTAAAAGGTGGGAAAAGACATCTTGATTGATATATAGAAGTAATATTTTATGATCTATCTTTAACTGAAGCAATTATAACAGGTGTTTAACACTCCCTGCAGCTACACACTTAAAAGCTTTTCTTCAATACTTGGTATTGATTTACTTGTTCTACCCTTTTTACATAGGATGCTAAAACCAGGATCTTTGTTTTTGCTGTACACCTCCTTTTGCCCTATCTTTGCAATGCTCTCTACAACATGAGGGAGTGCCATTACTAGAACAAAGAAAGCCAGCATCCGTAATGTATTTAATAGTTACATACACCACTGAGGAAAAAATTATGGGAGAGAATCGTGAAGCAATTAAAGTAAAAAAATCTGATGCACAATAAACTTCCAAGATTAGAAACCAAGTAACATTATCTCATTGCTATTGTCTACCAGTATATCCATGAACACAGAACCTGACAGGGAGCTCACAGAGCTTAACAAAAAGGTTTCTTGGAGGGCTCAGCAAGCACTGAACTAAGTTTTTGGGCATTGGTAAGGCTGAACAGGACTGAGCATCTATTCTAGTCTTCAGTCCAGATCATCAAACAGCATCTAGGAACAAAATTCCTACCAGATCCCTGTGGGAATGAGGAATCAGAAGAGGCAATATCTTAAAAACTTTTTCTGATCCAAGGCACAGATCATTTAATCTGTCAGGGCAGAGATGAGGATTTACTTCAGGAAATCTAAATGCACAGAGAGCAGAACTGCAGGACAGGCTGTCTAGTGGTCAGAGCTTTCAGCTGCAGAAGGCGCAAACAAAATGCCTCCCTTAGCTCAAGGACACACTTTTCATTCTCCAATGTTTATCACTTTGCTAGTTCATCATCACTAGTTACTTGTCTTTGAAGAACTAGGCTTGGGGACTTCCACATTATGAAACTATGAAAGAGGGCAGAGCTGTTTCATTTCATCTGGTGCAAAAGTGGGTAGGAGTAAGTACTTGAAGAAAAAAAGGAAAAGAATAAGTGCTCCTCTCCTTTATATATCCTCCAGTTTTCCAGCAATTTATGGCCAAGAGAAATCTGTATCTATGACTTTATGGAAGGAAGCTACATTTAATGTGATTAATTGCTTTTAAAGACTGACTTTTTTTGCTTTCAAAACATCCTGTCTTGTGAAGCCCTGCAATGTACTGACATGCGTGATGTAAAGTGCATTTCTTTGTTGCAAGCTTGCTGCCATATCTGAAAGCTATTCTTGAACTGTGAGAAGCAGCAAGAAGTAGCATGAAGAAAGGTGAATTGGCTTCACTATCTCCACCATAATTTTCATTAGCTGTGATGGATGCACTCCTGTTTGAACTAACTCCACTCGGGTCCAGCCTGATGCTTAGCAAATAGGCTAGATCAAAATCCATCCTATTATGTGATGTTATCACCAACAATGTAGCACCAACAAAATAAAAAAAAAATTGTTTTGTTAGAGACTGGACTAATAAGTGGATGAAACAGTATTAACACAGTAGAAAATCTGACTAAAATTCAAGCAGTTTATTCCATAAATGCCTGCATCCGAGGGCCTGTCGATTTGGCTGCATGGCAGTGGTCTCCTTGTGAGCAGGGACACCACTTATGATTATGCCTCAAGGCTGAGATCCCTTACATGACACCAGATATCAATGGGTTGGTAAGTGACATTTTTGTGCATGCATATCACATTTAAAACGTGCAGAGTAAGCATACACGATAATATTTGTATCCCAAATTTAAAATGTAGCAAATAGAAGAGTATTGACTGCCAAAAAAAACTGTACTTTTTAAATATTTAGTATACCTAAATTTACTAATTAGAGTGCAATTAAATTACTAGATCAGTTCTGAGTGTTCTTTCACTCCTCTTCTTCAACATTAGCTGCCCTAAATGAGAAGCCTAGACTCCTTATTGTGTCACTACAGTCTCCATAGCGCAGATCTCAGCTCAAGAGTTTTGTTAGTCATACCTCAGATGCTTATTTCTAGAAGGCTTCTTGAAGGCCCACTCCAGCAGAGCCTGCTGTGTGCTGGCCTGCCCTCTGCTCCTGCAGCAATGTCTGTCACTGCCAACCAGCAGCCAAAATGTACCTGCAGCTGTGGCACACTCAGTGCCAGCCACCCATTAGCAAGCGGACACAGATTTGAGCAAATCTTTCACCTAACTGAGCTTTAGATAAAGCCACACCTTGCACTCAGCACATCTCCTGTCAAATGCCACTTCCTTGACATTTCTGTCCCCACTGACAGGTTCTGCTCATGAGCATACCAGGACAAACACCATTCACTGTAAACAAGGACCAGCATTATTTACACTGATACAACAGAGATCAAAGTGCAGCCTTCCCACCCACTGCCAAAGCAGAGATGTGGTGTGGTTTATTTTGTCTGGTGTCAAGTCTTTGGAGTCAATTAGAGTCATTGCTGCTTGCAGATGTCAGAAAAAATAGAGGCTGAATGAGAATGTTTGACAAGGTCATAGGAAAGCGGATGATTTTCATGCTGATATGCCTAGGAAGAAGTATGTCTTCATTCCACAACGAAAGCCCTGTCATCATATAAGCCTGTGCGATGGCTGATATGATGAAGATGCAGAGGTTGCTGATGACTGCAGAAGGATGTGACCACAAGGATGGAAAGAAGAAGGTCAATTACACAAACTCAAGGGAGTTCAAAAAGGGCAAGGAATTGAAAGCAGTTTGTGCATGTTTACTCATACAGAACATTTTTAAGGAAAAAGTCATTTTACAGCAGATAAACGGAAAATTTTGGCAGTGGAAGGCTGTTTCTTTTCAAGCCTGTTTCTCCTCCTACTCCAGTCACACAACAAGCTATGGTAAAAAGGTCTTAGGAGATTGGCACTAGGGCTTCATGTATTAAGTGAAAAAAAGCTTTTCCATTGACATTAGAGGTTAAAGATTTAGTTCACAGGGTGATAGTACTGGCCAGGTTCTTTGCCCTTGCAGCTTCACCAACAGGCCTTCATGCAGTCTGTCCACACTCTGAGCTCCCACCCTCTGCTCACGTGAACTCTTACACCCACACACTGAGTGGAGGAACTGATTAACACACCCATTCAGCAATAACTATTTTTCTGGCAATTTCTCCTTTTATGATTTGATGGAAAGCAACTCAGCCCTCTGCAGCATCAGGGTTAAATCTTACACAAAGGTAATGGTAAGATTTCCTTTAGAGGAAGAATCTCACTTTAACTTCAACCTAACAAATTTCAGCCTCCTTATGTGAAGCATAGGAGGAGACTAATGACTAAAAGTTACATTTGTGGGAAGCATAAATATAGAGAAATCAAGTTCCAGTCTTGCTTTCACTGAATGTTAAGCAGAAAATAGTTCTTAAACTTAAAAAAAAAAAAAAACCCTGAAAGAGGCAACTATGATCACTCTCAACCCTGTTCTTACAGAGTTAACAGTGATGATTCCCTCAGCTCAGACTCAACAAGGTGAGTACATTCAGCATAAAATCTTTGAGACTGGCACGTAGAACAGAGCCTGTTGAAGCTTCCCACTTGAGAAGCAGACTTTAAGGTCAAAGTAGGAACATATATCAATCTGGACATAATGAGAAAAAAAAAAATATCTTCCTATGAACATTGGTGGTACAATACCTGAGAAGAAGATGGAAAAGTTATGAAGGCACTTCAACTTTAGTAGCAGCCGAAGGCAAATATCATCTGTAGAAATGTAATGGGATATGGTGAAAACAGAAGAAAACCAAGAGTCCAAAATACTAGTGAGATTTCTGTGAATGTTTCTTTAGGTGCTATTGATTTAGGACTAGGGGTTTTTTTTAATTTATTTGCTTTTAATTATCTCATAGATCTCCAAGAAGAAGATCAAGACCCCAAAATGCTTAAAAGAACAAAATTGCCCTTGACAAGACAACAAACATTGGATGTTTCACACCAATTTTTAGGGGAAATTATTAGAGATATGTGGCACGTGAGGTCTGAACTCAGCACAAGCCAGACAAGCACAGTGGCATTCAGTCATTGAGACAACCAGTTTCCCCATAAAAAGTATTTTTGTTATTTCTTACTGGAATTTGCTCCCTACCCCAGTAGCCCTGCAAATCCCGTTATTACTTGAGCATCAGGGCATATTGCCAGGCCAACTTTCCCAGGCTTTCCTAAGAGAGTTCTTGTTCTCTTTGTGTCCTAACAAGCAGAAGATAAAGTGCTTCTGCTTAGAACAATTAACAACAAGGTGTTTTTATTATTATTGTTTTAAAGCTTAAACCTATCAAAACAAAGTCAGGAGTGGATTTATTTTTTTTAATTTAAAAAAGCTTTACTTAAACAGACACTGAGGAATGCTGTTCTCCATAGAGTTTACACAGGAGGTCAGACTACAGTCAACCATTTTGACTTTTGCTTTTACAAACCACAAAGAGCCATATCAAACTTACTGCTAACACCAGTGGTGGACAGAGTAGAGGGTTCCTGCCCAACTGCTTGATTTCAAGCACATAAATAACCTGAAACAGGTGCTTCGCTGCTCCCACCCTACTCCATTCCTAGTTAGACTGTACTCATCTGATCATTAACTACATGGACTATTCCACTGTGAACTACCATATGTGTTATCCATGACAGGGCCATGCCACTCAATAGGAAAGTTCTCTGTCCACAGTTAACACTGACAGATGAAGTACGTGGCTTATTAATCTCCTTAGGAAAGTGCCACATTAGAAAAACCCAACCAAACACACAAAACCCCTCAACAAATAAACAGAAAGAACCCCCACAACTCCCCCAGTAAAAAAAAAAAAAACCAAAAGATTTTTTTTAAGTTTACAATTATCAAACTGATTGGACGGATGCCTGTTCCATTATTTTGTGCACCAACAGAAACCAGAGAATATGCAGTAGCAAACTTGTAGCAAAAAAAAATCTTGCTGTCAGTCCTCTGATTAAAATCCCACTGTAATGGGATGTGTTGTTTTCAGGGCCAGCCTTCAGAATAGCAGAGTCCATTACTTATTTGGCAGTTAGCAGCACACTTTGTATTTCATCCATTAAGTAAAAACTAAACTCTGACCTAGAGAGAAAATGGGCCTGAGAGAAAAATCAGTTCTTGGGAACTCCCATCTGTAATATGGGAGTTAGTAGTATGACTTAAACAGTTTATCCTCACTGGATTCTAGCATTTCAAGATGCACTGCTATCAGCTCAGACTGCTGTGAAACTTGCCATGCTGATTTAATCACCTCTCTACTGTGTGATCTGTTGAAGACATTGCATCATCTCTCACTGCCCTTTGAAGGCATGCAATGTAGCAAGATCTTTCAGGAACTCTTCCAGACATATTCTACTGACTCAGATCTGCAGAGCTGACCATTAAGTAACTATCCAGATTACAGCTGTTGACCAAGCAAAGAGCAAGAGCTGCCTTCAGAATCACAGGGGTTTTTTTGCAAAATCAATTTCAGAAGCTGAAAGTGCTTGAATATTTGTTGTTTTCTGGTAACTGTGTTCTCTTTTTATTACGTTCTAATATAGAAGTTGATAAACATGTTAAAGAGTCTAAATAAAATACTTTGTTATAATTAAGATTATTAACTGTCTTAAGTTTTCTTTCTTAACCTAAACTCCAAAGGGCCATGTAAAAAACTGAATTTAGCAGAAAGTTTTAAATTTAAAAAACTTTTGAAAGTAATTATCATCTCGACTATGACTTTGGGTGAAATGCTCAAAGTACATTGTGTCCAAATAGAAATTGACTAGTGTTGTCTGTGACAAACCCTTGTAGCTCACCTGAATTATTTCCTTTCCAGCCTAGGCTGCTGGAAGCACCCACGATTTTCCCTGTAATTTTCTAACAATGCAAGTGAGCAACATGGATTACAATTTGGTTACCGAAGGTAGTCCCCATGCCCCATGCTGAAATTCTCTCTCTTGGCTATTTCACATTTGCTGGACAGCAAACTGCAGGAACTTCAAACTACAGAAGTTCTTATAGTTTATTCTCATTAAAGTCTTTTGGTCCAGGGACTTGAGGTCTGCTGTTTCACACTAGAAATCATTCCCAGTTCTCAAGCCTGCTGACTCACTCATTCATTCTGAATCATATCCAGTGATTCCAACCGGTTTTTGCATTTTGTATACATTGCCTTTGAGTCAATTTTTCAAGCATTCTGTACAATGAAACCAACTACTACTACTTGTGAACATGGCCTAGATGCACATTTGCCTTACTTGTCTACAATTATTTCCTTTCTGTAAACCAAGCTGATTTGAATGCATGAAAAACTTCGCATCTCAATTCTATTATGAGAAAAAACATCCCATCCTTTTCCCTCCTCCCCCCTTTTTTTAAGCCTATCCAGTCAATTGTGTTGCGAAAATGCTGTGGGGTGTCACTACCTTTTGTGAAAAACTTGGATGTTGAATGTTAATCAAAGAGTAGCTGCAGCAACAAATGGAACAAGACAAGGCTTTCTGCAGAGCATTATTACCTAGGCACCCAACTCCCTAATCTCTCCACTTGTCTTCCCAAGTAGGTCCTGCCAGATGTGCCAAACTGTGAGGAGTGAGGAATCTATGTTTTTTGGAAGTTCACAGTGGAGGTAACAACACGCTAAAAAAAATCCTTCCCAAACTTTTGCAGCCTCAGCCTAATGGGATCATGCTTAAAAGGCTCTCCATGTTCTGTGCTTCCTTCTCTGTCTCCAAATGAGTACAGGAGAAAAATTTTGTGACAGAAAAAGACCACATTGTTGATAATCTTGGCTTTTAAGGACATTTTCTACTGGTGGGATATTCACTGCTTATGTGGGACCATCTTTTGTGTTCTGCCAATGAATTCAGCTGGAAATGTTGAAGAATCTAAGCTGAAGCAGGTGACACAAATAAGGTTATCCAGAGATCAGGAGATCAGAATTTCCTTCCTTTCTCATATTGGAGAGAAAAAGAGCTTGCTGTTTCTGAGAAGTCTACTTTGGAAAAGAAAGAATTTCCCCCAAGATTTGTTCTTTCAGGGTATTGTCTAGTTCTCTTCTGGCCAACATTAACCCTATTGCACCAAACTCAACATTTACAGCACCACATGATTCTCTGATGCAATGCTTTACATCACCATCACTCACTTCAATGTTCTTGATCAAAGTCATAATAAAGGAAATTGACTAAACCATGAAGACCAGACAGAACGCATATAGAGCTGAATGGAAAGGTACCATTATGGATGCACCTGACTGAGTCATTCCCTTTCCTGTGCATGAAAATCCACAGGTTTCCAGCTCAGTAGTTTTATCTGTCTAAATTCCTGACACATATGCTTTCACAAAGAGATGGAAAACACAGAACGGATTCTTTTACGTTACAGACACAGTTCAAGGGATGGGGAACTTAGAACCCTCTTCCCATTCTTAGAGGTGTATCAATGAACCTGATTTCCACAGGCATGGATTTGGGCCAAAATATATCATTACAGGGAATCAGTTAACTATTTCAGACATAATTCATGTCTTTTCATTCTTCTCTTTCCTTCACAGAGATACCTGTTCAATAACAATTTTCCCCTTCTAGCACGGAAATCCATTCCCAGGGAATTAAGGGAAACAAACTACTGTCTATTATGATGTTGCAACTCCTAACCACAGGGTTCAGCATTAAGAAGTAAAGAATAATTATTGGAACATTAGGGCTTAACTAAACATTTCAGTATTTGGCAGGGCATACTCTGAACCAACAAGGGAACAGACAGTCATGCACGTGTGTGCTCACCCTTGTTAGCTAAAAAATGTAATTGGAACAGCGTTTTAGGACTTCAAATTTTACTAACATTATCCAGATTTTTAGCATGGGTGCTGTGATACTAAAATGAAGCACTTCAAAAACATTTTGGGTTGTTTTTATTTTTGGTCATTTGTTGTTGTTAAAGCACATGGTAGTATAGAGTTAATCCTTTGCATGGGTCTTCACAAGGGTTCCTGAGATTTTTTGACTAACCAGATCTGTATCAGTTGCTGTGAAAACCATGCTCATTGAAAAACAGGAGTGCTGACCCAGAGACCACCTGATGTCTCCGCAGTGAACACAGCAGCTGAAAGCCTAAAATATTGAAGCTATACAACCCACTTGCAAGATTTGGAGGTCAGCCTGCACTCTCAGTCACCCCAGATTATGCCAAGCTCCAGAAGTTAATTCAAGTTTTTTCAAGAGAACGGACAAACTTTTGCTGGAATGAAAAGTTTGGTGCCTCTTAAAAAGCTGGAATGTGTGTTCTTTTGGATATGAGAGGTCAGGGCTCTCAGAAAATAAATCAATTTTGAAACCATAGACATTAAGACTACACAAAGCTTGGAGCTGTCAAAATAGGAGAGCAATTGAGCTACAATATGTGACATTCCCATATTGAAAGAATATGTAAGTGTGTAAAATACAACAGATAAAAATGTCATCCCCATTACTGTACTTTTCATGTCTTATCAAGTTTCCCACCTTTTTAAAATTTAACCATCCATATGGTTAGTACAGGCTAGAGATCATTAACCAGCAGCAACTGTTTCAGATCTGAAGAGCAGATGACACTTCTCAGAAGGAGCCACTGGCCCTGCAGCACTGTCACCCTCTTGGGAGACACAATCCTCTTTCTCCAGCCCGACTTCATGGCATGGAAGATATTTCTAATACCCCCTGCCTTCTTATTATGAAAAACAGACCTTGAGGACTGCCCAGTTCCTGCCTTCTCTGACATGGTGTCACAGACAGACTGCGACCGAGTCACCACAAGCCCGAGGCAGAACAAACACTACAGTCACACTCCATGCCAAAATCTTTCCTATGTTGCCCATTCAGCAATGGCAAGAAATAGAGTTGAAATCTCACTCATGAGCTGGTCACAGACCAGGCATTCCTGTGCTGACCACAGCTCACCTTCTTCCTTGGAGAAGCTGTACCTCAGCATCAGAGCCCCAGAGCCCTACCTGCAGCCTCAGCCCTGACACCCTGACCTGGCACACCAGCTGCTCTTCTCTTCCTGACCAGGATCCTGCAGGGACAAACCAAGACAGTCTTTCTGGTTTGTCCCACCATGTCCCTTTTTCCAAATTGAATACAAAAATGACTGTAGTATCCCTTTTCTGACCTGCAAGGCATCATCTTCCATCCCAAGCTGAGTTAAACACAGCAGCCCAGTTCCACGATCTACCAACATGATCCTCCTTTTAGATTAGATATCAGGAAGAAATTCTTCACTGTGAGGGTGGTGAGGAACTGGAACAGGTTGCCCAGAGAAGCTGTGAATGTCCCATCCTTGGAAACATCCAAGATCACTGTGGACAGGGCTCTGAGCAACCTGGTTGTTGAAGATGTCCCAGCTGACTGCAGGGTTGTTGGACCAGATGACCATTACAATATCCCTTGCAACCCAAACTGTTCGATGATTTTATAGAATCAGAAGTGCATTAAATCAACCAGCCTTAAGTAACACCGACAGATCTCTCTCTACAATATGACCACATTTTTTTGGTGTCTATAGCAGCAAGTGATTAAATGATCAATTAAACCTCTCAAAACAGAGTATTTCCAATTAGAATAACTAAGAAAACAAACAACAAAAGTATTCAATAAATAACAACAAGCCATCACTGACATTGGTTTGCTGTCCCGATTTTCGTTGACTATTTCTCCCACACCGTTTCCAGCAGAGATGTGGTTTACACTGGCAAAAGGGCTAGTTAAATCAATTCTCAGGATAGGCATAGCTCTCTGCATTATTTGCCATCAGAACAATACTCCCAAGAAGCAAAGTTTTAAGCACAGATCACATGTTCCACCAGTTTCATCACTAACCTAGGTGGTAACTGGAAGACAATCAGATTTACATGGCTTCAACCAGCTGCAAACTTCTGAGTCCACCAGTTATTCCAAATCTGTTCCAACCTGCTTCAGTGCTCTCAAAGACCAAGGAGTTAATTCATTACAGCATTGTCTTTAGCCAGGACCCCCTTGCAGACCATCACTGGTAGTCACTGGTTGGCTCTAAGTAGTCTAAGAGCAGGTGCTAAAAGCACTCCTGAGAGCCTGAGGCTCTGACCATGGTTTGGGGTGAGCACAGCATGAAGCAGCCCATTGCTTTCCAGCCCTTCACAAAGCAGCAGCTGAACCATCTTAAATTACTATGAGGTCTCTTAAAGAAGAGACCTCAAAATACCTCCCTTCAATCTGCAAACGAGAACTTGCAACTCAGCTGCCTATACATTAAGGCTGAGTTGACACTTTGAGCATGTAATTTCACCAGTCTCTTCAAGGCATCTCCACAGATGAATCGGAGCACTAATAAAGCATTTTAGAAAGCCAACACAGAATTTGTTTGAAGTACTAGATAAGCAAACCTTACAGTGGTCCCTGACGTTTATCCCTAACGTATTTGACTCATTTTCATCCACAACCTAGGATTTATGTTTCCTGGCATTCAAATTACTGTGCTTCCCTTAAATGATGCTTTTCTCTAAAGTGTTAGTTTTTCCTTCTTTTAGTTTATTTATGATAAACTTACTATATTATTTCTCACTTTCCCCACTTTTTTTTTTCATGTGGGGATCTCAGACTTCTCTTAACATAATAAAATTCAGCATTTAAAGAGACCTTTTGAAGGGGATTCCAATATATTCAAAAGATCTGTGATCTCCCACCAGCTCAGTTATTCTGTGATTTTATTTATTTTTTGTCATAGTCATTTCCACATCATCTGAGTGTCTTTACTCATGGACTAAGCACCATGACTAACATCTGTCACATATTGTTTGTTTTCTTCTCTTTCCCCAGGGGAAGTAGGAGGGGAGGGTCTGGTATTGGCAAAGTGGTTTTCATTTGTTTATTTGTTTGTTTAGCATGCATGTTGCTATGTGTTTACAATGGAAAACACAAGGTCAGAGTAATGGCTCACGGAATCAGAGTGGAAGGTGGAATGTGTATAGAGGTCCTCAGGAACCAGAGGAACTCCTCAGACTGACAGATAAGCCCTTGCCTCTTTCTTTGTGCAACAGGTGCACAGATGGATGTGGGTTTTGCCCCTGAACAACTCTGTCTCAGGCTTGGGAAGGCTTTGAACGAGAACACACAGACCTTAAACCTGATTCAGAATTCAGCAGGGAACTGGAATGTAGAGTAAGGGATGTCTGGCATGGCCGTGGTAATGCCTGGCTGGGAAGAGCACCATTGTGTTCTGAGGATTCCTGAGCACTGATGCTTTCACACACTGTCCAAGGCTAACCAGGATGAGAAAAGGAAAAGGTTTAAAAATTGAACATGAGACAGTATATGGCAAATGGAAATACTCTTTCACTAATATAAAGAAAGGAAAAAGGACTGTCTGTTGCAAGCTGTTAATGCTGATTTTGTCTGTCTAACATCCTGATCGCTTACTGGAGAGCTTCAGGAAGTTGTTTTTGATAATCTCTTATGAGAATTATGACTGTCTGAGAGTTCCTTTTCTAATAAAATACTTGTTTTAGGTCCTTGCACACTTGCAAAACTTCATCCCTGGGGGCTGAAATGTCCCATATCTGTGATAAATATTTCAGCAAAATTTCACTCATGAAACATTGAATGAGACAAGAAAGGATATGTTTTGCCCTTGCTAAAAAGATGGGCTGCTCTTCTGTGAAAAAGCCCTGGAACTGTAAAGGTACTGCTCAGGAAATTGCTAGATGTTATTCAAGAGAGATTTGCTTGTTTCTGTGAAAATGCATGGATATTTGAGAAATTGTAAGCCACTGAAGAATCTCAATTCACATAAACCCAGTAGTTATGATGAGGTTTCTTATCTGGCCTTGCAGTCATGTCCTACCAGAACATGCATTCACCATTGCCAAAAGTCAGGAATATAAGGCTCCTCCCAGCTTCTCTGGGCAAAGAAAAAGGAGCAAGGATCTTTTGTGCACATAAGTAACTGTTTTCTTCAGTCCTCTTCTCTGGAAAAATGGATGAAGACTCCAATTCAAATGCCTAAGAAACATGTAAAGGTGCTAAAACATAAAAATACAGAATTCTTGAGGTTTTACATGGAGGCAAGGAGAGAGAGGATGGGAGACCTGGGTGAAACTCAGAAAAGCACAAAATGCTTCCAGATGACTAACACAGCATTTAGCTTTATGAGAAAATGCATTCTTAATAGATCTTCATTATCAGGCAGTTGTTTTTATGTGCTATTTGCCTAAACTCATAAAAATTCTGGAAAAATTTTTGAATTATGATTTTTTGGTTGCTTTCAAATTTTTGGTGAAAGTGTTGAACACGACTGAATTCACATCATACCACACTGAGTCCTTGCATAAATAAAGGTCTTTGATCAGGTGATGTATGCACACATTCCTGGAGATGGTCGTTTTGTAAATTGTTAATCAATTTATTGTATGCTTCATTAATACTCAACAGGACTTTTAAAAATTGTAATATTGTAATACATTCAATAGCTCTGCATCCACGTCAAAAGAAAATTAGGAGTTCCATGGGAAAAATCTTAATTCTGGCTTTTTCTCTTATTTCATCATCATTTCCAAGTAATTCTTCATTGTTATTATTATTATAGTTTGCCATGCCATATTAAGCAACAATAGGGAAGTTATTATCTTTCATTTCCTTTCAATAGAGAGAGTATCCCTTAAAATCCATCTTTACCTTTCTCTTTTGTTGGTTTCTCAATAAGCACAGAAGAAAAAAATAGATTTTCATCTCTCTTGTAAGATTATGACTCTGACAAGTGCATGTTATTGTCAGTCTTGACCTTGGTAGGCAGGCTATGAAATGTTTGTTAAGTTTATAGTTGACAGAAGAAAACCCTGTTTTTTACTGCTAGGAACCCGTAATGAAACATTTTCTTGTTCAGCCATGCATGTAACTGTCTGACTTGAAAAATTCTGAAAAGTGTTTTGAGAATAGCATGGGCCAAAATACTCTTTAAATACCATCAATCAAACTTATGAAGACTTTGGATTAAGAAAAGCAAGGAAACCCAAGGTTTTCTCATTTACCCTGAGAAATTTTCTCTTCTTTTTCTGTAGACCATCTTCAGATAGAACACCAACAACATTTTAAAGACTAAAGAGATGAAGAATAAGGAAGTGTCATTTAAAAAAGAGGTGTGTCTTGAGATTCAGGAAGGGCCAGGTAAGCTACAGAAAGACAGAAGAGGTAAAAGAGCTGCTGGAACCCCTGAAGAACAGCAAGTGGAGAGATATAAAATAAGGAGTGGGCAGTCAGGAGGTCAGAAGGAAACTCAAGAACAGCCTGTTGTAATTCTGAGGCTTGGTTTAGAGACCTCCAGGAATTTAGAACAGGGCTGATGGGACCACAACTGCTGGACCTTCTCTACTCCTTCAACTTAACAAATACAGCATTGGTAGGAATGATAGCAAGTGACAGACAATAAAAATAACTCAAATCCAAGGACAGAGGATGCTGCTGAATAAGCCGGTGTGATTATGAACGGACTTGGTTAGGCATGTCCTTGGTTATCGCTGTCCCGAGCTCTGCAGGTTCTGTGCCGGCACGCGAGGTGTAGCGATCTCTAAAAAGCGTCTCCAAAGCGAAGCGGCTCAGCAGGATCAGCTGCACACACTCACACACATGTGCATGCACAAACACATGGGTAGCTCCCGTAACATGGCTCGACGGCAAAGAGGCAGGAAGGGTCTTTGCATAGATTTCCACAGGAGCAGTTTATTGCTTCCACACTGTGAAGCGTTCTAGAGGCAAAAGACCGAGAAACAATGCAGGGTCCAGGTTTAAGCACAGGAGCGGGGAAAGCACCAGGGACCAATGGGGAAGTTCTGGGGAAGTGGCAAGGGGCGAAGGCCAATGGAGGGAACCTGGAGAACTTTCTGGGGTATGAAACATATAAGGTAGCAAGTGGGTGGAGGGGTCACAAGCCAACCAAGGGAGCAGAACTGGGGTAGACTGACACAACAGAACAATGCATCCTTGGGAGAAGCCTTTCTGGTCACCCTAACCTGAGGAGGTTCTTTCGGTACTTGGGACTTGTCCTACCGTCAGACTCTCTTTATCCCTTGTAACGTAGGTTCACCGGCCTGCACACTTGATAGCACTTGAAATGCTTCAATTGTTCTCTAAGGTCGTATCAAAATTGTGCTTTACTGCTTAGCTGAAGTTCTCATTTCCAAATCTGCAACATGGCTATACAACCTGGCAAAAGCCATACTGCATGAATCCAAGCAGTATCACATGGTTTCGACATACCGTGTTTCTTTTTTGGTTCCCACTCATTCGCTCTTTACAAAAAATTGAGTTCTATCATCACTCCAGAGTGATTTTCAGAAGAGTCACTGTAGGAATTACTTGTAAAATAACCATTTATCTGTTTAATGACCTGTTCCAGCAATCAACATCCAGTTACATGAAATGCCCAAAGAAAATGAAGTACAGGCATTCCAAGGTTCACTTTCACAGCTTAGGCTATGTTATGAACTACTAGTGCCCGTTGTGCAATAAGCCTCTGGATTCCATTCCAAGGTTTATCATAGATTATCAAATCACACTGACTTGAGGATTCAAAAATCATCATTCAAAAAAGAGAAGATATTCTTCCTGGCATTTCCCTGAGTTGCTTCCACCCTTAAAAATTCCTGATATCACTGGAGCCACATTTAAACTACATCACATTTAAAATTATAAAATTAATCACTGAGTCTATTTTCTGTGGAAAATTTTGGAATATTCTTATTTATCATGTTATTTTACCTGCATAAGACAGAGCAAGAGGTGCTGGTCTTTATTACAAATTTTTCCCCCAAAAATGTGAAGCTGTTTGTATTATACTTCAGAAAAACAAGTTTTCTCAGTTCTAGAGATTTAGAAAAGATAGAATTATTACTAATTTTTATTATAATAATAATTAGAGAAGATTTAAGTACAGTTTTCTGATTTCTCAGCTTTTAACAAAAGTTACTGAGTGAAAGATTTTTTACTTTGTAAAAACCATTGTAAGCATTCCCAAGTTTTGGAGGCAAAACATATCACGCATTATCTGAGATACTGTCTCCAAGAGCAATGAGAAGTTATTGACCTGATCAGAAGTAGCAATCATAAATATAATTTGTACAACTGGAAATAGGAATTATGGATGTAACATTTCCTTATAAGAAGCTGAGAACAATGCAAGCTTTCCACCATGTTGGTGTTACCATGTCTACTTGCTGGGATGCTGTATATTGTGCTAGGTAAAAACCGTGAATATAGAAGGTGAATATCAGCTCCATGTTTTGTGCATTTCTACACTAATTTCAGACTTTTCAAAAGTAATTTTAAATAAGAATTTTCAAAGCTGAACAATTGCCAAACATTTGTGGAACATGAATAAAACTAGAACCAGTGGAGTCACTAAGGTTTCTTGCATTAGAAATATGGGGGTTTGAAAGAGTAGCCATAATAAAAGAGATCTTGTTAAATTTGATTTGATGGGAAATGCTGCCAAGGACCCAGTTCTATGTTTCATCTTGCTTTAATTGTAGGTCACGCTTCTGAAAAGACACAAATAGTCAGCAAACCAAAGTGTTCTTATTGGCACACTTAACAGTCACATTTTCTTTTTAGCTCAGTAACTAGTTGAAAGAGACCATAGAGACATACGGCATCTGCAACAAATATTCTTTTAAAATATTTATGATTTGTGTATTCAGAACTCAGGGTGATACTTTTGTTGGATGCAAAGTGTTGATTTTAGAGTTATTATGATGACAGCAGTGTGCTAACATAGTCATGTTTGTATTGTTTCTTACTCCAAAGCAATCTAGCCTTTATTTCATCATCTGCTTAGAAAGCACAGTCTAACAATATATTGGATATTTTGTCTCTCCTGTGATCATCTTATAAATTGCTTCTATACAAAGCAGCCACACCTACACCCATGCTTCTCAGTTATCACTGTCATGATTAAATGGCATGGTAATGTAAAACACATCTTGTGGCAAACATCAGAAATACTGTTGGTTTGTTTTGCTTATACTCACATAACCCACTCTTGATCTGCTTGTTTTATTCAGAATGGGAGTAGTCCTATTCATTCCTGAGTTGGACCTCAGTGTGTAAACTCTTGAAGATCCATGGTAATTAAAAATTGTAAGAAATACTGATAAGAAAATTGTAAAAAAACACGTATACTCTGCATTGTTCCTATTGGCATCATATGAAAGAAATTACTCTGCAGAGAGAATGACTGAGAAGCTAGAAAGCTTGTTCATACAAAAGGAAAAACCTCATCCTTCCCCTTATACTACTGAATAGAACAAAAGATACCAAAATACATCAAAATAGTGACCCTTACTTTCAAGGGACATAATCAGATATGTATCTGACAGGAAAAAACTGTTCTGTTTCAGAGCTGAAACTTGCATTTAACTCCAGCAATACTGCAAAATTGTGTAAAGTGTAATCAAATGAAAGACATACGTTCATAATACCTAAAATTCTTCTTTTTCCAACAAGAGTGGGGCATTATACTGAATTAAATTACAAGCATTTGTTTGACTAAATGAAAATTTCTTTGTATTCTAGGGTTTATCACAATGTTTTTCAAACTTATTTGGCATTACTAATATCCTGTGGAAATAATTTTTAGGTTTTAAGAGTCAGTGTGCTCATGAGCCCTAGCTAAACAGGACTAAGAGGGTTACTATTACAACATAGTATTTTGCAGAAATGAAAAATAAAGTGTTTGTAGAAGTTACCATGTTAAATCTTCACCTTACAAATAAGACATGAGACTTTCTCCTAAAACTATAAATACTTGGTTTGGTGTGCTGATAACTTTATGAAAATCTGTAATGCAATTATCAGCAATATAAACTCCAATGTTGGATAAAATACTTCTTTCTATCTGTATCATCTGTTGCACATATCTCAAAATTCCAAGCCAGACATCCTAAAATAAAGATCTATATATTATTTTAAATTCAAAGTTTATCCTTTTTTAACATGTCTTACATAGTATCTTCAAACTTTTACTTTGCAAACATAACTGCTTAAAATCCATTTATTTTTTGATGAAGACATCCTTTCAAAGGCAAAGATACAGGAGTATGAGTTTTGGATTTAGAATGCAGTAGTCAAAGACTGACAATAAACAGAGTTTGAGAACTTAAAGTGTCAATTTGAATTCCACTGCAAATGTGCACAGAAATGTTATACTTCTGACAGAAATTTCTGGCCCAAAAGACAGGAATTAAAGACTGTCTTCTTCTGAGTTACTGACTGTGGATATTCTCTTATGAATACCAGTGAAACACTGACAGCTATGCCAAAGAAATGAACCTGAGTTATGTTTTGGCTTCTTTCACGCTATTATCCCAGTAGTATATTGATTCACCAAACTTACAAAAATCACAACCAAAACTGGGTTGTGATCATCCAGACTTCTGTAACACCACCAATTAAGATACCATGGGACTGTCACAGAGCTTGAAATTCTGTAGAAACACAAAACGCTGCTGACTCGGGATGGTGATGAGACCAAGCTGTGGCTGCACATAATGACAAGAAATTTCTTTTTAATCCTTTCCAAACTGAATCCTGGAATACCAAATGGGTCTGGAAATGTGTATGTACATATTTGAATAAAGCATCAATATACCCTGAACCGGTGAAGACAACACCATTTTGATCATGTTTCTTCCCTTTATATTCAGTTGCACTAAGGTAGTGGCACGTTTCTGTCAGCTCAAGACTAGGTTCAGGCTGCTTCTCCTGCAAGGAAAAATCTGTCCTGTTTAAAATGGAGCACTCTTGCTCTAGGTGCTGCTTCATGCACATTTCAGCATGCCTCTTCAAAGAACTGAAATGTCTTTTCTGAACCTTTTTTTCAAGGGGATTTATGTCATCAGTTAATGACAAATAGTCTCCCCTCACACTATCAAAACACCAGTTTTGCTATTAGACTAACTAAAGTAACATCATGTTATGTGCCTAATGATCTGGAAATACATTCACTTTGTACTCCACTTGCAATGCAAACATTAAACAGCCATCCAGACCCATACTTTTCGACAGGCATTTATCAAAATCAATCTTAAGCAGAGATTAAACATTATTTATTTCAGCCTTATTAGATACTGTCTGTTTTCTTATTTCTGTTGTTACTTAGCTCCTAGACAAAACAATATGACCTCTAAGTTAATGGGCAAATGAGTAAGTGGTAAGTGGATTTAAAAATAATAGGAAGTACCTGGAGAAAGGGAAAACACTATAACTCAGACATTACTTAATGAAACTAAAAGCCACGTAATCTACTTGAACCAAAGCTTACAACTCAGATGGCTTTTAAAAAAAGGAAAAAGGAAGAGAAAAACTGAAACACAGTTCTGGGGCAGTTATGACACCTCTATTGAAGTAAAAAAGAGTCAGCATATCAGGGAATAAACATACTGATTCAGTGACTTGTCATGGCACACAGAACATGCTGATTAAAGCCCCTGAAGTTATTGGAAGAAGTTTTCCAGGTGTGATGTGCATCAGCTATTGCTCAAGCTGGGAATTAGTTAACAGTGTGCTGAAATACTCTTTTCCATCTCATCAAATATTTACCTTCCTGAAATTCACTTGCCCCCACCATCTGTGCTTATGTAAGCAGACAATGCTTGCTCAGCTATCCCAGTGTGAGGGTTTCCACTGTTCCTATTTCCTAGTTTAGATAAACAGATTTTTCATCCTCGCTGTCACACATTCAGCACTACTAATTCCACATGGGTTATGCCAACTTTAAGCTTTAAGAGCCAGAACCGTCTGTCTCCTCTATCCATATGCCTCAAAGAAGTCCTTCCTATATTAATTTACTTTTAATAGGTTTGTTTTAGTGGCAAGTGACACAATAGGGCCACAATTTGGGGGCTGAATCTGGTGTTCCAGTTGCATGCATCCAGCAACATCAGGTTGGTTTACATCTGTAGATACGTGGGAATTGTTTCAGAAAACCAACCACTGCTTTAGACCATTTTGTCTTCTTTAGCAGAGTAAGTTGTCATTGCAGTAAGCAACCAACCATCAAGATCAGAGAGGTTTCCATGTTTGTCACATCATAATCATCACACAGACATACACTCTATGAACTCGGGGACATTGAAGCAGAAATTTCTACATTAAAAGGTCTGTACAGAAAAAAAATTGGAACACTCCTGTCCAATGATGCCTTAGAATTTTAACTTTTATATTTTTCATATATTTGTAATTCTGCAATTCTTTAGGGTATAACTCTAAACTCCATATAGACTGTTAGCTACTCTTCTCCCATTTACCTTAGTCCTTGACTGTCTCAGGCCCCGAGAAATGTAAACAAAAGTGAGCTGGGGGGGAGAAAACCTGGGGTAAATTACTTCATTACCTGAAGATGTAATTGGAGGATTAACCGCTGATATGCAAATGGACCAAACTTACAAAAGTGTGAAAACCTGTGACCCGTCATCCATTTTTGAGTGTAGCCCCTGGGTGGGCTTTGTCCGCCCTAAATGTACCTGAAGGCCCTTCAAGAAATATAACCCCCTTTTATTCTCTTAATTTTGTCTAGCATTATGTTTTTAGGTAGTTGCAAAAGGCAACACCATGGCTTACCAAGTCTCAGACCTGAAACTAGTACTGCAGTGGAGGTATTGTACTAAAGTACCTGTATCAGGACCTGCTCAAGTGTCCCAGAGTCATAACCGGACCTGTCAAGGAGCTAATGAAATGCCAGCAGAACTTATAAGGAGGAATCCATAACAAAGTCCCCAAAATTTGCTTAGTCTCACCAGAAATCTAACTTCAGTCCGTGGTGGCATCTGTAATGCTGAAGATTGTTTTACTTGGTCCAAGTAAGGCCTCCGTATATTCACTCGCACTCTGTTCGTACCGCAGAGCTTCCCAACGCACTCAGTTTTGCAGGGCATTTCATTTCATGTCTCAAGCTGCTTGTTTCATGTCATGCCAGATCAGATGAACAACAGAAACTGCCCAAGCAGATAGCTGTTTGTGCAAGACTGAGCTGGAACAGAGACCTTAAGGCTGGGATTCATCTCACTGATTTGAGATGTCTGCAACATAGATTATGACTTCTGAGATAGCTGTCCGCAGCTCCCAGGTGGGGTGATTCAGCTGACCTATTTCTAGACATGTGCTTTAGGGTAGCATGACTTAAGCTCCAGGAGTGGTATCTGTCCCTCAACCGAGTATAAAGGAAGCGCATGGTGACTAACCCAGTGGGAGATGTTGACATTATCAGATGTTTTCTCTGACTTCTGAACTCAGCTCTTTCACTCCCATTTAATGAAACACATCAGGACAGGAACTAGCACATGATTTCTTTTCCCCTTCTTTCTATAGCAGGACACATCTACATTTAGTTACTCCTGAGCATAGTCAGTTCTCCCAGGCTAAAACAGACCTCCGGAAAAGTAGCTAATCTCTTCTATATGCCTACAGTATTCAGAATTATTTTTATTGAGCAATATCTTCCACCACTACCACAGGTTCATTGCTTTTGGTAATTTTCATCTCCTTTTCCAATTAAGAGGTTCACAAGGTGATAGGTAAGGAAACTATGAGTGCCATCTTCCTCCTGTCTCCAGTATGGTAAACTGTTCAGCCACACTGACTTTGAGGAAGACTACTTTTGTCCTAAAAAAGCTGCCTTTTTAGGACAAAAGTAGTCCTTGTTTTAACCATGTTAAAAAAACATTCCATGTTTTAACCAGTGGGTCCTCCATTGACAGAATGACAGCCCAGCACAACTGATTGCCAATATTCTGCTGTTTAAGTATGTATCCAGCTAAAAGATACAAGAGGAATCTAGTTCCTAGATGTTAGATGCCCCTGCGGTGTTAGAGACGATGGAATATTTTGGTTGAAAAAGGATGTAAAATTTTTAGATAAGGACAGGTTTTATAGGTCCCTGAGCAACCTGGTGTAGTGAAAGATGTCCCTGGCCATGGCAGGGAGGATGGAAATGGATGATCTGTAAAGTCCCTTCCAATCTCAGTATTCTATGAGTCTATGATTCTGTGATTCTATGGCCAAAGACAAACAGCCATGACAGCCTAACATTGATGCTAATGCAATCCTGGCTCTTGCATTAATTCCCTTCCCTGGAACTTGCCGGTGACTGCTAACTGTACCTTATTCAACTCAGACAGGGACACTGTGAAAGGCATATGCACAGAGACTCAGAAGAACACAGACTGTTCTACTTAGGCTAGGAACATACAGGCCTGGACAGAACATGCTGGGACATCAAGTTCAGTTTCTTGGAAATTAAAGCAATAGTGAAATATAATGACCCTGCTGTACTGAAACATACTTGTTAGACTGTTTCAAGACCGAAAGGAAAACAAAGCTGAAAGCCCCAAGAATTCCTCAATTTCAGAAACAATCACCACCTGCACTGCGCACATCAGCCTAAATAAAACAAGTAGCTCTTCACTTCCATAAGTCAATTGCTCAAAATACTTATTTTCGTGCATATACTACCCAGCTGTCACACTCTATCCTAATCTTGACATGATTTAATCTGTTCTTACAGATACTGGTATAAACAGACACACAAAAGACACAGCCAAATCCTGCCAAATCCCAGCACAAAATGACTGGATCATACTCTGGTGTTAGCAACACAAAATTTACTGCAGGGCATGATTTTTAATGATAGCAGTTAACCACATGAGGGGAATTATGCTCCAGTTTCAATGGTCGTTACACTGCCTGCATTTCTTAATTTTAGGGAAGTACTTAACATCAGGTATAGGCCAAAAGCTCATAAATCTAGAAAGAAAGTTATGTTTCCTTCATGTAGAATGGCAATTTGTGTTGTTTTCAATAACTGCTTTATACTTGCTTTATAGTATCACTGTTTTCTAAGAGTTTATAAGCAAAATACATTAAAAAAGTTTTGTTTTTTTAAAGTAAAATACATGATGTAAAGTGGTAGAAAAGGAAAAGAGGAAAGATACCTGACTCATGCCATTGAACTTCACATGCATTTTAAGGGAATTAATTGCATATGAAAATTATTTATACTGATAAAGATGAAAACATAAAGCATCTCAGTTACAGGTGAGAGAGACATTAAGGGCGTGATCCTTCTAACTGCTGCTCACACAAGATCTTACTCAAGACTCTATGTTTTTCATGCAAGTGATAGGTGGAAAAACACAACACAGACATCACTTTTAGAGATGAAAACATAATCCAGATCTCACTCCAATTAAACCTAAAATTTAGAGACTTGGTAAGCAATTACAAGAATGCAAGCATAGCACTGTGGGAATTCTATTTCAGAGTTATATTGTCTTTTCTGAGTAAACACCTAGATAACTGTCTTTCTCACCACGCTACGTTGCCCTGTGATCTGTTTCCATGGGTTGTCTGTGCTCTTTCATACTCTAATTAAGAATGTGAAATTGCAGTTCTTTGTGAAGCTAATACTCTCCTGAAATGTACCTGATGAATATGCCAGGAAAAGGATGCTTAAATATTATCTTGTGAACACACTCACGTCTCAGACTTCCAATCTTAAGAGTCCTGGTACCACCTACAATAATTTGGAAAAGATCTGTTACAAGAAATATCTGGACTATGCTTTGATACTTGGAAGGAAGAGAAAAGTCACCACAACATAAGAATTACAATGTAAGAAGGAAGTTTTATAATTAGTTCTAACTTGTGGTTTAGATTTTAGATAATATGTTATTTTCAGTTTATAGTTCAACAGCTAATTTTGTAGTGAAAGAAATACCAGAACATGCCAGAGTACTAATCCATCTGACTGAAAACAGATACACTATTCTGGGCCCCTCCTGATACAAAATGAGTCCTACTTATACCAGTTATGAGTCATCAATAAGACTGGTTTTGGTCCAGATCTTTAGTTGGGTAATAGACCCCACAAACCCGAGAGTTTTTAGAATGCATATGCAAGGATGGATTATTTTTTATTTAATCTAATTATTTAATTTGAATCAATTACAGTTCAATACTGAAGACAAAATGTTGTATTATGGATTTTATATTATGTAAATCCAATCTCTGTTTCAATTAATATCAAACTTTTTTTTTTTTTAGCTTAATACACAATTATGATCCAGAACATCAGAGGACCTAATAGGGTACCACCTCCTACACGTACATGCCCAGCCAGCTCTTAATAATTTACTCTTGGTTCATTTCTGGGAGTGGTAAAAACCATCCCGTAAAGATGACAAGAAATAACATGAAACAAGGAAGAAAACACAAAGGAAACAACTAAAATCAAGAGAAAAGATCTGATAATTGTGCAAGAAAAATCATGGATCTGAGAAAGAAAAGAAGGATTGGTTAATCGTTAGCAGCACAGACTGAAGTTAAGCAAACTTTGTAGATACCAATACTTTGGGCACTACCCAGCTTCTCCTCGGTGCCACTCCTCATTCCTAGTGCAATCTCATCAAATATCATTCCAGATAAAGAGCAGCTCTGGAGTCAAGCATGAGAACATGGTGAAAAGTCAAACAGTGGTAAACACAGACTCATGAATTTTGCCAATATGACACACTTCAGTAATAACTAACTGAACTCACAGGCACTGCATATTTAATTTTCAGCTGGTAAACTGAGACATAAAAAAGCTACTTTTTGACTTGATAAATTTTTCCAAGTATTTTTCAGTTTGGTATCATTTTCTTACAGTCTTACATGGCCATGATTCTTCATAATGAGTGTAGCAGACTCCTATTCTCAAAGTCACAGCTACTGTAGGAGGTTACTAGAAGTCACATGTTACATTTATGTAGAGCTATCAGGTCTGAAAAACAGATGCTGTATTTCTGAACTGAAACAGATGCATTGTCAGTCTCACTGCCACACACCAAAGGTCTGCAAACAGCTGTACTGGATCAAACCGGACAGCCTCCAGAAGCGGATTTCTAGAGAACACATAGCAAAAAATTAAACACATTATGAATACCTTCCCATGCATTTACAAATACTGCTGCTAGTGCTCCTGACAACCTGACAGTTTCTTACTGAACACTCTGTTAAGGGCACTGATGGTCAGAAAAGTGTGTGTCAGCTTCAGATTAACCAAATATTGTTATTCACAATTTTCAGCTTGTTACTTTTAGAGCGTACACAAACTCCCTGTGTCTAAGTGTTTCCCTACCAATTAAGGAACTGATTTATTTATGTACATGACCAACTTTGTTCATGTGAGGAAGAACACTTAATGGAAGATAGGCAGTATTATTCATTATGTATTACTATGCCTTAAATATGCTGTCAAGTAAAGATAATATTCTCTTTGTTTTCCTGTACATTCTTATTGCCTCAGTATTCAGCAGTCAACTCAATCTTATTGATGCATATAAGTTGCAGTAGATATCATACACTCACATTTACTATGCTAACAGTGGTCCTGTGAATGCAACAGAACTAATATTATGTAAAATTATCATCAGTTTCTGGCAGAGCAGCCAGCTAAAGCCACCAAGTAATTAAACATTTTATTTTCTCAGTGGGAAAAACAATGGGACTGCCATGCTTCATTCTTTTCTCCTTACTATTGTTTTATCTTGAACTTCGTGAATGTCTTTTCCAAACTTCCTCCAGCAACGCACCTGTCCTGGTTAGCACAGGTGTCAGTAGGGTCTGCTTTGACCTGCCCTGTTCCCTACCGTGTATGAGTCAGATTTACCCAGTGTGTCTTCTGGCGATGCACTGGCTTTCAAAGGTGTTTGCTGGTGCATAGCAGGAGAGAGTGCCTGTGTAAGAATGGAAATCTCCACCCACTGCTTAACGACTAGCCAAGCCTATTCTCACAACCAGGTGAAGCTCTGAGTAAAAACCAGTTACTTCTTAGGAGCGTATTCTTTAAGAAGACCTGTGAGGAGTTCAGAAAACAGGACAAGACATAACCAAAACTGGACAATGAAGAAAAATTAATGGCACTGTGTTTTCCTTCTGCCCATGTGATCCAAAAAGATTCCAAAAGGGTTAGCACTGGAGAGGAGAAGGGAAGGAAACTCTACACTACATCTGCTCTAATAATTCCTTGACTGGGGAAGATAGCACTCATGACGATTAACATATTTGTCCCAAATGTTCCAAAATGCCTTTTTCAATGAAAAACTGACATTTCTCTCTTCAGTCTGAAGGCAGTAGTCTGTACAGTAGGCCACACTACACCAGCTTAGTCCACCGGAACACTTTTGGAACTGATCCAAAATAAAGGAAGAAAACAGAAGTCTTTTTCTTGTTGTAAGTGGCCGCTAGGTGCTCAGACCTAAGCTCACAGAATTACACAGTGGCAGAAGAAAGGTGTTACACAATGAAACAAAGGCAAATATTACCTTATCTGGAGGCAAGTTTGAGCAGTCCCATTAACCAGTCAATACAGAAGTTCTAAGGTCTTTAAAATGCAGTGGTTTCCTCATTTACACAAGCACAAAGAGAAGAAGAGGCTGCACTCATCCAGTCTCAGGGCTCAGGTTACTCGACATAGCAAGTTTCTTTGACTATTTGAAACATAAATGTTCTTCTGCAGTCACTAAACTAGGTCAAATCAGAACAGCCTTTTACAACAATCTCCACATGTGCTGTGGATACTTCTTAGGGTTGTAAGTGATCTCTCCTTCAAAACCAAACATTGCTGCTGTTATCTGACTACTTTTAGAAGTTCCTGTTTTCTTCTTTAGTCAACTGTAGACTGTTGTGCTCTCAGTCCGTGCTTGACACATTGCCTCTGGCTGTGCAGTAGGGCCAGCAACTTGTCATTAATGGATTTATTATTTAGGAAATTAGTGGATACTCTTAAGATGAAAGAAAAAACATACCTCATTCTTGTAATGTTTTCATAGACTAATGTGTCTTTGAGGCTTGGAACTGAGCTAATTCTCTTTTATTTATATATACCTGGTAAAATGCAAATAATTTGGAACCAGAAAGTGCTGGAGGGCTTTGGAAGGAAGGAGGCTATGTCAACAGTGTGTGCACACAGCCAGCTGCTCCAATGCCTACACGCTCCCATCTTGTGCAGGGAGAAGCTGCAGGAGGACAACAGGATAAAGAATTCATGTTAATGCAGGTTTGGACTCTGATGTCACTGGAGAATTAACAACTGTATGATTTCTTTGGCTGTCCTTTCCATCACTATAAAAGTTAGCATGAATGTCACAACAAAAGCAAAATGGCCCAGTTCAAATCAAAGCCAAAATTATATAAAACTGGAATAAACCTGTGCCAGATGATCTTCATCTACTGTAAGCAGATTATGTTGTATTTACTCCATTACTCTTTAGTCATGATGAATTTTCTCTGCATTTAAACTGATGAAAATTAAATAATGAACTACCCTTAATGTGAAATTTACAGGAAAAAACGTGTCTTTCCTTCTGTAAAATATTCTTCTTTTTTTTTTCATATTTTTCTTTTTTTGTGGTCATCAGCTGAAACAGGCAAAGCTAATGAAAACCACAAGAATGTAATTAAAAATTTATAAATGTTTATTGATATTCATTTGGAATATACTAAAAGTAGTACTTTTTTCCTTTACTTCAGTATTGCGCACACCCATCACTGAAACTACTGCTCTGTACATACAGACAAAATAGCTGCACAGAAAGACTGTCATGGCAAAACACCTTTTCCTTGTAAAAATGCGTTTTTATACAATTTAGAAAAATGGTGCTGATGTACTATTAGAACACTTTTATCAAGAATTGAGTACTAGGATTGCAATTTAAACAGTAAGTGAGGTCACAGGTGACCTCATGTAATCTAATTCTTTACAGGCAATTCTGTTACCCTTGCTCCCTGAATGTGTTTTATGCAAGCCAAGACAAGGGGCTTCCTACCTTTGATGATGGATGCTGGTATCACCTCACAACGGCTGGAATATCTTCATTCAGTTCTACAGTGAGCAGCAATTTCTACTGTGTTGGTTCTTCAAAGCTGAAGGAGGCTATGATACAAACAGCATGACAGAGATTGCTGCCACCAAAGACATGTAACTTCTTGTTTCTAACTTGTGGTGGCACGAGAATGGAATATACACACTGTGTAAATACAGTAGCAGGCGTGTTTAAATTTTCTCGCGTTTGGGAATGAATAAAAGTAATACAATAAGAGTTTTCTTGGAGTGATGGGAAAATGTTACTTGTTACAGAAGAATGTTCTTGCACCATGGAGCGATTTCCTGGGGATGCAGTGCATTCACAGCCACAAGGCTATGGCAGTACTGGTGTAGTTTGTTTCCAGCTGTATGTAACTAGGGGTGGCATTGCTGAGCACTTTGAAGAACTAGCAGCAAATGGATGTCTGATTCACCAGGTTGAATCCATGTGGAATATAATTTTAAAGGCTTTTAAATGGCATTTGCAAGTTTTTGGTGGTGGAATTACATTATAATGCAGCCTTGTTTAAGCTCCAAACTTAGAAAATCTAAGTCTAAGCAGAGGTTACCGACCTGAATGAGAGCCTTTCGTTGGGAGACTAAGCTCTTTATTTCCATGGTAAGGACTGTTTTGATGTGAACACTGAAGACACTTATCACTTTTTCGGCTATATAAAAAAGTTAGGCAATTCAGTGTGCTTACAGGGAGCAGCACAGAGAAGCCCTCTAGGAAATAGCAGATGATATGCATCACTGCCTTGGGATTTGGTATGCTGAGTTCTGAGAAGGAGGAGAACAACCCTTCTGCAGAGTGTGCTTGGGGTCAGAGAGAGGCAGATGTAGGTTTAGATCTCTACTACTCAAATAGGTTTGGATCCAGTGCTCCCATGTCAACACTATTTTTGTTAACCGAGACTATAGATATACATATGTCAAAAAACCAAAAAAAGTCTACCAAGAGGATATAGAGGAAAAATAGCCCAGAAGCATGTCTTTCAGATTATTAATTAAAAAAAAAAAAAAAAAGTAGGTCTACAATAATGTGAGTTAAGGGCATCTTGTATTTTAAACATTAAAAAGTAACCTATGAAACATGTACTAATCCCTTTATTAGTTCAATTAACATTCTTGGTATGGAGCTAAGGAATATGTTGAAACCTGTAGGTACACTGGCTGTAAGATGAGCTCTAAAAGCCACTGACCCAGGATAATAATAAAATACAAAGATACCTTAACTAGATGTTCTGTTTGAAATAGTACTTTCCCTGAGGATATTTCATTAACATAATTACGTCTGGCTGTAACCAAAAAAAAAATCAGACTACATGGAGGTGAAAACACTACTCTGCCAACTTGAAGAAGAGTGTGTTCACACTGAAAATATGGAACATCTGATATTTATGTTTGTATACAATATAATGAGCTCTGGAGCCAGATGGTCTGATTTTGTTCAGGGTGCTGGGCTTCTGAGATTTAACAAAAGCCAGGGGAAAAAAATTAACACCCCAAAATCTTCAACAATGTATTTTCTACTAAGTAAAAGCTGAACACTAGATATTTAATGCTTTTCCAGTCTAAGCATATATAATTCCTATACAAACTGCATTTCTAAAACCCTCTAAAATAAGGTTTTGTTTTAATGATACTCTATTCACATCTGTAAAAACATATTTCTGATCTAAAGTGTAAATTGTATAAAATAGCAAACTTTGACTTGTTTTCTGGACTGTTATACATTCTTGAAAAGCCAGAGAAGAGATTTTGTTCTCAGATTAAGAAACAACTCTTGACCTGCTGTGACAACAATGCATTTTCCATGTGCATTAGTATTTTCTGCCCTGAACTCTATCATTTCAACTTTTAGAGTGTTTTTTCCCACAGGGATAAGGCAACTTCGATCATAAAGAAGTTGCAAAGCTGTGTAAATTCACATTACTTGATATTCCGGTTATTTGGTACCAACTGCTTCCCTTCTTATTTTGTTTAAGTTTCTTTACTATGTCAATGTGAAATACTTTTTGCCAACATGGGAGGTTTTTTCAAGGGACTTTCTTTCCTTGTGACTTTTAGCAATTGTTGGAACAGAATAAACATTGCTGTACACACTGTGGTCATGTCAATATTTCATGGATGCATTTTTCAACAGGGGATGCTATCCAAGACCATTTCTAGTCATAATAAACTGAAGAAGTATAGGATTAAAGCTGACCATCTCAGACACACTGTACTCAAGACCATAATCTTGACTTTGTAAAACTTCCCTTCCTTGTAAGAAACATATTGAGGCTACCCACCAGAAGCCACATTTTTGTGCATTTCCATGTGAAGCTGATTTCAGAAGAGATGGGAGACTTGGTTGCTGCACCGTTCCTCACTCACAAAATTGGTCTGTTTTTCTATTTTTTTAGGCAAGGTTCAGCTCTCCAGACTTACTATCCACTCTTCCATCTTATTCCAGGTTTTACCCCTGTATTGCATGTTGCATTGACTTCTAGAAGCAGAAAGGATATTTCTACTCCTTCAACTGGTTCTGCAGAAGGGTAAAACTTCCTTGTGAAGCTCTTCATTAACAACATCATCTTTCAATGAGACTTTCAGAGAAGTATGGTCTTAAGCTTTTACCTTGAAAGGTAACCGGCAATTTTTTCTTTTTTTCAAATATAAGGGAAACATAAATTTCCAGAGATATTTTATTGTGCTATGTTAGAACTTCCACAAATCATGGTATGTCATAGTATGATATTAGTCCAAACTGAATTATGTTTCAGAATTATTATTAAAATGGCCCATATTTTGGCTATAAGCATAAAAATTCACCTTTTTCTCTACTAAAGTTGAATATTTAATATTCCCATTTTCCAAACTAGTTTAAAAAACTAATTTTATATCTGTGCTCAACAACTCCACTGTAGAGATGATACGGTTGAGGAATTCCTACTTATTTTAGATTCAGCAGACAAGCTCCACTTCCTTTCATATTTAAACAAATAACTTTGAGGCCAGAATAATTATCTCTTTCACTCCTGGCTAGGCGAGAAGAATGGGAATGATTGTTTATTCCAAAGATGTTCAGATGTAATGAAATTCAGTTTACTGTGGAAACTGAATTACTGACTTTGATACTGGGTAATTGTTGTAAGTCTACAGTTTCCAAAGTTTTTTTGTATGGATAAGTCATATGCAATATTTCAGGCCTGGCCATTCTAGGGGATCCATGTGATTCGTAGTTGCCCATGGTCCCAAAACTCAGCTTTAGTGCTGGTTTTACACATGTGGATGATAAAAAAGGGAGTTTACTTTATAGTTCTGTTTGTCCTTTGCTGCCTTTTTTTATCATAAATAGAATTCACCAAATGATCCCTCACTTTCAGTTCTACTGTTCCTCTGTCTATTTTCAGAGCTATTACTAAATAAAAAATATTTCCAAAGGGGACAATTGGAAATCATACTTAAGAAGAATTGAACACTTGTCTTCAAAGCAAAGTTTGCATAACCCAGAATAAAAATAGACACAGTCTGGGGTCTCATACACAGATACAAGAAGAAGATACATTTATGCCTGTTGTTAAATTAATAAATGTGGATTTTATTTGCTTTCATTAAAACTGGAAAGGCGTGGAGCTCAAGACCATAACAGAGCAGTTAAAATTGCCCTGCCATTTTCAAGTGTTAGCAAGATTGTCAGGGTTCTTTTCATAACTGTGCTGAGGATTTACATTACTTAAGAGAGTGAGCTCTTTATCTCATTTCTCACAGTAAGAGAACAGTAAATTTTCATCTAAAATAATAAAAAGAATTTACAATAAAACTACAGAAATATAAAACAAATCCGAACTTTCTGATCAAGTGGCTAAGTCAGCACTTACCAGGTGTAGAAGACAGAAAAAGATTAATCCACATCAGTGGAGAACGTTGATGGTTAATACAATATAAATCTTCTGTTCATATTGCTGCCAAAAAGTGAGCGATTGGGTCTACATGCAAGAGAAGGCCTCAAGAAGATACATAAGGCCTTCTAAATCAGTGGAAATTTTGAGTAAATGTTAAGATAACATGAACTGTGTTTAATAAATTAATTTGGTTTATGCTGAGAGCTATTTCAGACCCTTGACACTATTGCTGATGTGGAAAAATAGTATTTATGGCTACAAACAGAAGTATCTTTTAGTCTGTGCAATTCTTTTTAGTATGAGGGTGTCCCTGACCTAGCTTATGATGTCAATACACTATAAAGATTTCACAATGACAAGAGAAAGCTAAATGGCAACAAAGAAAGAGAAATCAAGCCTACAGAGATGGCAGGCAATCTTTCACATCTCCTAGGTCAGTCAAGAGTGAACAAACATATCCATGTGCAGTTGATATAGAAACCGTCTAGATTATCTCTAAAAAAATTGCTCAGTTTTGCTTTTTTTGATAAAGCCTAGGAGGCCCATTCTGACTTCTGATCTGAAGTAAAGAGAATGCAGATAATGGCGAAATTCTAAAAGATTTTTGAGCAGGTCCTTAGGTAATTTCAGATGCTGTTTCTGAGGATAGATTTCAAATTTGATAAGTTTAGGGAAAGTCTTGAACATATGATTCACTAGTACCTTCAAGTTAAAACAAAAACCAACCAACAAATGAAATACATAAAAACCCTTCCAACCAAACTTCGCTACACAAATAACTATTTTTAAATATTACTGAGAATTTCTGAGATTGGTCTTTGGACCTGGAGGGCTCAAACAGTAAAATGCTTGGGTTAAGCTATTACTAGGCTCTGAATACCAACTAGGAGATGAAATAGAAGCAGGAAGCAGATCTTAAAGCTGGATGTAGATGTACCTTTGGCAACTGTAACTCTTACTTGGAACAGGATTTCAAATGTAGATTTGAATTAGATGTTACTGTCCCATTTGGAAACACTTCCATGGAAATACAAGGAGGCAGCTCTGTTCCTCCATCCAGCCTTACCGCATCTGGCCAGAGCAGTAAAATCAGGAAACAGGCAGGGATTTATTAACTAGAAAGTAGGTCGTGAACACTACCAAGAGAGAGGAAGACAGCCTGTAGACCGATGATTTGTTCTGTTGTTTACACACTATGATGCTTCTGAAGGAAAAAGTGGATGAGGTACACTCTTCTTGCTTATTTTTGTTTTGGCTGAAGCTGAATAAAAATCTCTGTGAATAAACTTGAAATTCTGGGACGACAACGTTCTCTGCTGAACATGAGGCTCCCACTGAGTTTACATCTAGCTGAGTGGCCCTGACTCAGACAGAAGGACTTTTAAGACCTCTCTGTCTACATTAAAAAGTCCCTGTAGCTGCTAAGGCAAGAAAAACCAAACATCGGCCACTGGCAGCTTGCCAAGAGCCAGAGGGCTACATACAACAGCAACACAGAAAGGATAATCCAGCTCTCCTTTTCCGTGCAGAGTCTCTTCTCTGAAAAGACCAGGGCTGTAATGCTGGGAAAAGGACTGTGAGTCACCAAGAAGAAACTTGTGGCATTGCATGTCTCCACAGGAGGCCCCTGCCAGAAATGGGCAGCACAACTTATCAGCTGACAATACTTGTATTAAAGAAGGAAACAGAACATCATCAAACTTCAACTGCTACTCTGACAGGAAAATTGGATAGTGAAATGATCTAAATCAGAAAAGTTATTCACTTTAGCTTTTATTTGCTAAAGTAATACTCCTAAATCTGATCAACCAGGCTGAGCAAATCACTGTGCTGTTCTTTGTTGATAAATTCTTCCAGGAAAATCACAGTTTTTATTTACACCAAGTTGCCCAAGGTTTCATAATGTGATAAGGCAATGATCAGAACACTTCTGATAACTTAATCTAGGAGCTAAATCTCATAATTTATCCTTATTTTCCTTTATTTTTACACTTCAATTGCAATTTGATAGATAAAATTCTATTAAGTTTATGTTTTATCCTGATAGTGCCAATCTTAAACTGGAAACCACTAGTAAAAGGGAAAGGAATAATAACCCTTGCAAATACATTATTTGGATATACATCACCATACAGCAGAAGGCTCAGACACCTGGAGAGGAGACAATACAGCTTTTGTCAATTAAAAAGATAAAGAAATGTAAATAGTAAGGCAGAAGGTTTAAAACAAAGCTTATTTCAAGGACAAGAAGAGCCTTAAAACATCTAGACAAAAATTTCCATGTTCCCTTTTACTGTTTTGAGCGCCAGTGAGGAGATAGGACAGCTAACATTCAGGTCATGGCATTGATCAGAGGTGCTGTGAGACTGGCATTTAGAGGGATACACAATCAGTCACTGTGTGTTCATGTTTGTTCAAAAGTATTTCTGTCTGGGGCATGTCTACTCTGTAATGGCAAATCAATTAGTACAATGTGTGACATGGACCCATGAAAACATTGATGACCTTCACACCCAAATCTTGATCCCAGCTCTTTCTTCGTTTTCACATAAGGAATTGAAACACAAAATCTAGACTGAAACTTGATTATTTGGATTTCAGCCTAAGTGTAATAGATTATTCAGATAAACAACAACTCAGAAGTCAGAAATCAAATGCCTAACAGTGAAGAAAAACAATTTAAACTGAGCGACAATTGAAAGCATATGTTTCAAAATGAAATGAAAGCAAAAGAAGAAAATAAAAAATAGTGGACTCTCATGGGAAAATAAATCAGGAAATTGAAATCAGAAATTAGAACAGAAACAAGGAATGTGTAGTACTGAGAACTTAGGAGGAGTGATAATGCAGGACAAATGTTCAAAAAGCTCAAAAGTCAAGTGTAGAACCCTGACTCAGAGGGATAAAAAGCAGGTGAATAATTCATGGGAGAAAAAAAAAGTAGTAGTAGTATCAGTGCAGTACACTGATCAGGAATTGTGTGGAAAAGGCAGAACACCTTATATTTACTCTGTGTATTTTTTGTGTCTTGTGCATTTAAAAAGCAGCAGTGTAAAATAAAGTCCTGTCCAGCTCATGGGTTAATAAGGAAGATACTGCATTCAGCATCATCTTTGCAGATATATTTTTTTTTAATTATGTGGACTTCCACTCAAGAATCCTAAAGGAGATAAATTAGAATACCACATTGATACTAGTTTTATATATATCTTAGAAAACTAGGGACAGGTTGAGAGTTACCAATCAGTTATTGACAACAGCAGGGAAATGACCTAAATACTTATCACTAACTTAATCCGGGTGAAGTAGAAGATGAGTTAACATGGAATGCAAGAGATAAAAGATGAAAGGATGGGAATATAATTAATACTTGCTAACATCATGTTATAGAAACTGGATCTTGTCAAACGAAACTGCTTTCACCAATCAGACTGCATGTTTGGCGGAGGCATAACAGAGAGGCAACATGCTTGGAGTTACAATAAGCTGTTTGACTTAGAGCTGCATAACATTCTGGTTAAAAATAACACTATGCAATATCCTTAACATGCCAAACAAGCAGTTTAAGAAAGCTGACTGATAGACATCAAAGTAGACGCCACTGACAAGTAAATATGGAATGGGGATGTTTTTAGGTGACTACAGGGACTGTGGCTGTCCAATGATAATCAGAATTTTATTAATAACCTGGATGTAAATAAAAATGCTTCTGCCAATAAAAGCATGTCTTCCTAAAGATGGGTGCAGGGATAAAAATGTTGAGCTGCAACCCAGTAATGTCTTTCTCTACTTGCCAAAGTGCAAAACACTGTGCCACCCTGAGACCACAAGCGTAAGGAGTCTTGGAATGAGATTAACAGGATATTGATCAGAAGAACTCATTCTGCAGCTCTGCAAGTTTGCTCTGTCACCAGGATGTCACTCTGCAAATTATTCCTCACAGCAACTTGTCAAGTCACTTGTCAAATCACATGTCTCCATTCCTGCAACTTGACTTTTTAGGACAGGAAAAGCTAATGCTGTGTTGTGGTGCCTCGGCCCACCTCGGGACAGCCCACTGCCCGTCAGCTTATGTCCATCCAATGGGCAGATGAGTCTGAGTCTGAGGGGCTATCCGCGGGCGAGGCCGAAGTCTAAAGCTACTCCCCCATTCTGGAGAGTTCCCCGTTATTCGATTGCTTATTGGTCTGGGTTGGTTGTTCCCTCCTCTGTGCTCACCCGGTTGGTTTGTTGGTACCGGGTTCCTCCCCCTACACTGTTACCCACTGGTCCGTTTTGTTCGCTCCGCCCCTTTCCCTTTGATACTTAAAGCGCTCGCCAGACCCTGTTGGGGCTATTTTCGTCCCTGACCCCTTTGGGAATAAACTCCTGGAATTCGTACCAGAAGGTCCTCTCCTGCCTCCTTTGTTCCCGGGAGCTTGGGATTGCTACACCTGCTCTCCTCGAGGTGTGCTTGCTGTGCCTGGAGCCGGTGCAGCCGCTTATCGGCCGCCGAGAGCTGGACAGACTTTTGTAGTCGTGTCTATAGGAAGGTCACTGAAGCCTCCAAAACAGGAGAAACACTCCTGAGGCTGACCCCAAGTGACACTAATGTAAGTGAAGCTGCTTTTCAGACTCTCACTGTGGGGGAAAAATATCCAGCAGTCCACTATCCTTCCTCAGATCAGTCTAAGGAATTTCATAAATGATTTCCATTAAAATTCCAGACTGTTTTGAAAATCCAGAGGTTCAACACATAAATTATCTCAAAGGGTAACAAGTTACTGCACATTAGCTGTCTATATCCTTTGAGGTACCGTCTGAACTTTCAGATTTCCATCTGCAACTATCCTATAATCAGGACGATCTTTAGGCCTGTAATTAAGCACTGTCAGACTTCAAGGGCACAGTATTTTTACCCTAAAACAGCTGGAATTTTTTGTGAGCACTCTCCTGAGATGGAAGAGTGTGCCTTTTAGTTCTGGAAGAAAAAAGGTGTTATGGGAAGAAAAAAACAAGCCACATGTCTTGTTCCTAAGAGGTCAATAACAGTAAAGATAAACATGCTTATAAACGTACTTTTCTGGACTTTGCTCTCAGGTGTGTTTTCTGACTGACTGCCTCCTCCTGAGAAGTCAGACTACATTCTCTCTCAGAGGCCATGCCTCCTCCCTGCAAGGAAGGAGTTTAGCTTTTGCTTTATAAACACAAGACTTTGGCATGGATCTTGGCTAACAATTCGTAAAACCAAACTTCCTAATTGCCAGGTCTTTTAAAAATGCAGCAGTTCACATCGGCTGATGAGAATGATAGCTTTGTTTTATCAAGCATATCTAATTGCTGTCTGTGTCCTGTAGTTTGCAGAAAACAGACCTGAGTGTGGATCTCTTTTTACTTCATTTGTTATTTACAAACTGAAATGCAGTTTCAATCGGTGAAATTTGTATTTAATTTTCTTCAAGTTAATCACCACATCTTAGTCTGAATATAGATTAATTGTATTTTACAATACAAAGTATTTATCTGTTTGTTTTAACTTCTGCATCATTCAGACTGATGGGTGCTGTGGCAGGATTGTACAGCTGCATCAGAAGCTATTGCCTCAGGAGTCTGCTGCTCCTTTTAAATGAAATAAAGTTAGCAGGGAATAAAACCGAAAATGGAGGCGAAGTAAATCATGGCCTTCATGATAGGAAATGCTTGCCAGAACTCTTAGTCAGTGCCTAATTGTTTTCCTTTATACACAGTGCCCTAAAACTTCAACAATCTTTAAAAATTAATTTCTGCTAATCCCTCTAGCATTAAATAATAGATCTTTTAAATCCATTTTTAAAGAGCAAATAGCACACTACACTTTAATCAGCAAGTAGTCATATCAATTATAACAAAGAAATTTCAAGTATTATAGATTTTATGTAATCTGTTTCTTCTCCAGGAAGAAACTTGGATATAAAAATTGACTTAACTGTCTTTCAACACGAAGAGAGAGACCAGTATTTTGAAGAGAGAGAAAACACCTCTTCTGTGCTCCACCACTCTGCCTTTCACACTGTAGTCTTAAGGCTTGTTAAGTGGATATATTTAAAAGTTTTAAAATAAAAATTTAACATTCAAGTCATGGCGGAGCAAGAGAAAAGAAATACAGATTTTCCTGCTCCAAGTAACTTATCACTTTCATTGACTTTTTCAACTCTACAAGATCATTTCTATATAAGGTATTGTTTCTTTAGGGAATGTATCTTGCTATCATGGTGCAAGGGCAAGTTGTAGTCATCACAGGGAAGAAATTCTCTTGGTAGCCACCTTGCTGCTATCGCTTTTCATGGAACATATTAACATGATCAGTCTGCCCTGTTCTGCATGAAAGCAACTCCCATCGATGGTGTGATTCGTCTATGGTGCAACTCCCAATATTGCATCCACTTTATGATAATCACACTGTCTTATGGTAACTTACGTGCTCATTGAAGTGTACAGCAAAGCTTTGATCACAATGGTTCACCTACAGAACCAAGTTATCATCTCCTGGTTGCCAGCATTTGCTCCATGTATGAGATTTTTCTAACCCTCGCAAAGAAGATAGGCAAGGCTGCTGGAGAAACGTGAGTAATGAAAATTGGAACGTAGGATTCATATTACTCATTACAGTAGGCTCTCTGTGGGTTTGTGGTCACTGACTGTGTGTGAGCTAGTTGGAAGGGAAAACAGTTTTGAATTTTGGACAAAATCTTCTAGATATAGCAAGGACCTTACAGGCAACACCGTCCAGCACAGAATCCATATGGAATGTAAGAGACCATCCTCTTAGGATGATAAAGAGCACTTTGTTGGGACTTGCATGGTTTTACATCATTGGAACACTAAAACACACTGTTACTGGTAAGGTAAAGAGACTCCAGGCTGAAGACAGTTTTCTCATCCTTCTGCTGCTATTCTCATTCACTTTTCTTCACAATTACTTGGTTTAAATAGTGTAAAACTAGTGCCTGTAACGATCACAAAGTTACAGAAGAGGGGGAAGGCACCGCTGAAGAGAAACATGTTAGATCAGTGCATGTGAGAGGAAAAAGCTCAGCTGAGGGTAAAAAGGATGGATTTTAAAGACTTTTAAGTAAGTTTTGTTATATGCCTGAATTTCAAGTAATCACTGTAGTCTGCAAGAGACTGAACATGTTAGGGACAAGAAAGTAGAATTAATGCTTGATATTACAGTTCTTGTTTTTCTGAAAGAACACAGTGTTGCAGTCATAATCAAATGTAATGAATGATTCATTAACTTAATAAGAAGTATAGGCATAGAAACTTGTTACTGAAGACAAAACTCAGAGACAAACTGAGGATAGATAAGGTGGACTTTGAAATTAAATATCGCATGCTAATTGTCAGAGTAACTAAGGATTCTATTAGCTTCCTGGGGAGGTAAAAGATTTTGCTTCATTGGAAGTTTCAAAACAAAATAAAGGACCTTAATTTTCAGAGTCATAAGTTATTGATCATTATCAAATCAAAATGGAAAAGAAAAAAAAAGACACCTGTACATCAGTGTCTCACAATATACACCTCCGAAGATAGGAAAAGTTATCTAATAGATTAGCATGGAAAATTAAAGTCAGAAAAAATTAAGAGTAATTAAATCTTCCCCAAGAGTCTTCTCAAAAATCTTTCCAAGTTCATATCTTCAGATTATCAGATCAACAGAATAACAGATCAACGGCTGCAAAAACTTTAACATAAGGCTATAAAGAAAAATCTAAAAAGTGTTTATTATTGGGGATTTTCAATGTATCTGCAACTCATACAAATATTCATGTGACTGTTAGCATATAACGAGTCCCCACATGTGGAGTGTTTGCATATCAGACCTGTTAGTCACAAGCAGGGTCTCCCAGTGGTCAGTACTGGGTTACACTGTCCAGCATCTCCGTAAGTGAGCTAGTTTGTTGACCACACCAAACTGGTTGGTGAGATGAACACGTTAGAAGGGAGAGCCATCTTACATGGGGAGTTTTGGGCAGGCTGGAAGAGTGGGTGAGCAAGAATTCTATGAAGTTTAACAAAGATGTGTGCAAAATCCTGTTCCTGGGATAACATAACCAAAGACCCCAGACCAGCCTGGGGTCTGTGTGGCTGGGCAGCACCTTGCTGAAGGGGATCTGGGTTCCTGGTGGACAACAAGCTGTTCAGGTGTCAGTGCAAAGGCAAATCAAACCCTGGGCTGCATCCACAGAGTCATTACTGTGTGGCAGAGTCTGGAGCAGGACTGAACACACTTCCAGTGGCCATGCTTTGATGAACATGAATTGCCGGGAGCAACAGTGGATGGGTACAATATATCAGCACCTGCTGTATGAGACAGACAACTTACTACTTCCTTTTGGCATTACAGTGCAACAGGCCTTTCACACCTCTTAAGACAAGACCAGTTCCAGCTCCCAACATTCCCTGCATTCGACCATACATCTATTATGTCTATACGGTGTGTTAAAAAGCAATTCCTCACTTAAGGAGGTAGCTAACAGATATATCCAGGAAACCATACAAAACTCAATCTATGGGGTCAACACTTGACCTTTTAAAAAAATTTTATATAGGAATGCAAATAACTGGAGGCCTTCAATGTGGTTATTTAGGATATTGTTCAGAGAACAGCTTCTGGCTGACTTGGATGACATGACCAGAGAAACTTGATTAATATTTTTTTGTAATTTACATGAAAATTCTTTTGATTTTTCATACCAGTTTCCTGCCTTGATCATTAAACAAAAGTCATTTAAACTGCTCACTCACTAGTAGATGTTACCTAAAAAACATTCTAGCATTCCTGATTTTGTGCTGAAGAATTACATGGATGTGTATGGCAAATAGCAAGCTGTATCATGGCCAAGTCTTTGATTTTGTAAGTTAATCATCCTGACTTATAAAGGAAAAACACATCGCTAAGGAGCAAAAAAATGAAGAGGTATATCTTTATTAAGAGTCTTGATGCTTGACATTGCATCTCTCCCATATTCCTTGATCATTTATTTCTAAATTCACTTTCTTTTGAAGTGTTCTACATTTGCTGTTGAAACCCAGCAGATGTACAAGTGCCTGGTATTCCAGGTTAGGGGAAAATAAACTCATTCATGTTCTGGCAAATGGAAATATATATACTTTAAATCATATTCTTCCAGATGCAACAGTCTAGGGAATTCATAACCTGCCTCCAGTGCTTGTTCTTTTCCTGCAAAAAAGCATAGAAAGAGGGGTGAACCCAGCACAGAATTATTAAGCCATTTGTTGATGCAGTAGTGGCCCATCTGGTCATGCTGTGCAACTCTTCTTTAAACAATGTCTGCTCCTGTTGAATTGGATCGTGTCAACAGGGCGTGTGGTGCTCTAGAAACCTTTTATTAGAGGATTGAGGACAGTGTGAAAATATATTGCAACATCTAACTTACTATACTATTTCCTCTTCTTTTATTGTGGTCTTGGAGCAATGTTTTCTTCAATAGATTAGCTGCCTAAGCGAAACATGTTAAAGTGTTGTGGTGTCCCGTCCTTAAGGGGAGGAGTGACCCAAGATTCATACATGCTTGTGGTAGAAAGGAATGACAGAATTCAGAGGATCCACAGAAGCTTACAAAGTTTTATGAGTAGATTACACACTGGGCATGGGCATTGCTAGAAATCGGTCCCTGATCTGCTTGTCTAAGCACACAGAAGTGGGTTTTGAACAAAAGAGTGGGGTGAAAGGGAAGAGAGGCAGATGGATTAAAGAGTGGAAGAGAGATAGATGGATAAAACAGTTGGAGAGAGAAGAAAAGGAAGAATGGGAGAGAGATCACCAATCCCGGCTCCAGAGCTGACCCAGTCGATGGGGTGTCCAGTGTCCTGGGGCCCATGTGCACTCAGGATTGGTGGTGGTGCCTTTTTACAGATAAGTTTTCCCCACCCTGGAGATAAATTTCCCTCTTTCTATGAAAATCAGTTCTCATGTGCAGTTCATTCTTTCAGACCTTTCTGGAAATGGGTCAGAGGCTTTGGGGGTCTCGGATGGTCCTGATCCCCCCTACAGTCCATGGCCACATCTTGGCCTCATTCCTGCTGTGCTAGGCTGTGCTTATCTCCAGGAGCTAGAACAAGGACATTTGTCCAAAAAATTGTGCCCTACCTGCTGCAGAGGTCTACAGAGACCTACATGGTCTCTTCTCCTGCCATATCCTGCTCTTTCTCACACCATGTCCTTACCAACAATCCTTGCTTGGCTCCGCAGCCATCTGTCTATAGGTAACATACACACTAACCCCCTTATATTCTAGGCTTCTGCAAATGTTCCCAAAACATTTTTAATGCTGAATCTCCTTAGATAAAGAATCATTTGGTTCTGTCAGATATTTTCTCAGATAAAGTAGAAGAGAGATAAATTTAGCAAAAGCTTATCAACTATCTTGTCACTTGAAAAGTTGAAATAGATTATGCTAAATAAACCTCATTAACAGGCTTTATCCTTTACATCTTAGAATAGCAATTATGGAGAGTCTTTCCTGTGTACCATACCATCAGGGTTTCCGTTTGATAAGGCTGTGGCACCTGGTGATTCCCAGCTACAGAGATGTACCCTTTCAGATAATTAACAAATACCACAGCCAAAAAAGTCTCAGTCAGCGTCTAAACATTCTTCAAAAGAAATCTACTTGAAATAAAGCTCTAAGGAGGTCAGTGTGACCTTTCCATTTACATCAGGTGTCAGATTTCTCTTCTGCCGCAGCATTATCTTCTCATTCTATGCATTTCTCATCAATTTTCCTTACCTTTCCATACTCAGACCACAGTAATAGCATTCTGGGGGAACATTTTGGGAAACATAGATGGAATATTATCACTTCTTGCATTCTTATTGCCACAGAACAAAACATAGGAGGCCACACTTGAATTTGTGCTTAGGACCTGTACTGGTCTTCAAGCAACAGAAGAAAATATTCAGACATATTCAAGAACCTGGTGACTTCAAGGCTGCATTTATGACAATAATACAATCTGCTGAAAGCAGTAAGGTCTGATGACTGCTGCAGAGATCGCTGTTGAACTCAGTCAATGGGTCAACGCAGAAGAAAGGGAGCAGGAAATACAGGTGAGATTTGTCAGGGTTACTATAAGGTTCATTTGAGGTCTTATCTTCCTGGAAATGTAAATACTATTAGCATGGGAAACATCCTAGGAGCAAAGTCCTGATCCTGTTATCAGCTGCATGGGTTTTGTAATTAAATTCAATGTCTTGAGACAGGTTATTCATTCTACAAAAATGGAAAAGTATGTGAGGTCATGAGGGAAGAAGTAGAGAAAGAAGAACACTTTTTTCAAGCTCATCTACCGGTCTACTCTCTCTTCAGCTACAATTCAATAAAGCTGATATGGTTCATTATAAAACACCTTTATGGGCTTTCTCAAATACCCAAAGATTCACAAGGATTTTATTTCTTTTAGATATCATCCCCCACCCAAGCTAATTCTACTGTGCCCCTCATGTCCCTTACCCACAGTACATCTTTCACAATAAGTACTCTGCCAGTTGTGCAGTTCCAACCACACCATTTGCTGTTGAAGGTCCACAGGAAAGCTGTCCAGAAACACTTTTCTCTCTTTGTGCCACAAAACTGGCCTGGATGAGGTTACAGTATAAGATCTTTGGCACTGGTGGAATAAGACAATTTCACTGTGTATCATTTTATGCTCATTTATAAACTGCTGTATAATTTAAAGATCTTCCATCAGACACTGCACACTTGGCAGCTCTATATGCTCCTGACCACTCTTGAGAATTTTTCTTTCCCTTGGGCAGATAAATAAAACCACTAAGTGTCCTGAGGAGTGAGACATCTGTGAACATCTGTCATATTTCAACCAGTCATGGTGGCTTAATCACACTGATTATGAGTTTATCTCCAGATACAACCACGTTTAAAAACATGGCCCATCTCTTGTACTTTAATCGTATAAAAACATGCTATAAGAATTGAAGTCAGAGAATATTTTTTCTAATACAAATTTTATCAAGATGTATGTAAAACTGTGTCCAGACAAATTTATCTGTCCATAGCAGTGCTGAGTTTTTGTGGGTTTGCTTCAGTCCCCTGCAAAGTTATACACAAGGGTTATAAATAGCATGAGGCGCACACACACAGAGACTCGGGTGAGAATGCCAGCTCAGATCAGTAGGAAGGCCACTTGTTTGTGTCAGGAGCACCCACAAGGGCTCATGTTACTATCACTACACTCAGAGGTGCATAGACATGACAGCAAATGCTGAGAAAGAGGAAGTTTAAAAGCTTAAGAGCGAGGCACTACCAGGTTGAAACTGTACTTTCTGGAACTCTCCGTACTGACTTAATGTTGTGCCCATGACACCGCTGACTTCACAAAACCAGAACTGGGTCACTGAACACTGAATTTACCTGCGACTTCCAAATTAGCTTATGCACATTTAGTGGTAAAAAACCACAGAAGTCAGGTTGACTGCTTTAGAAATCTGTCAAATAAACCCAGAACTTGGAGGGGTTTTAATGCACGAAAAAGCAGACAGTCAATTATGCGTTAGCCCGGGGTACTTTACAATTGCCTTTATTGCTTGTCTTATTTTATTTTCACTATTATTTTTCAGCGTATTCAACTTACTATTTCCTTCCATTTCACATGGATTTCTAAAGCAGAATGGACAGAGTATCTCTTCTTGAAAAAAAATTCTCAGTACTAAATAATGCACCATATAGGTCAGGGATCTCTGTACACCTGCCAGGTGCTTGACCCGAACTGACTTTGTTTTTCGCTCCTGCACAGTTCCAGTCTTTGGACATCTGGCCTCTCTCCCCGCGTCAGTTTTCTGACGTATTTTAGACAAGAGCCTACAAAGACAAAAGAGTCATTTTCTCAAGGATAATTACAATAACTAGAATTTTATACAGCTGCGAGTTAATTACGTATATCAGAATGATAATGTTTCTAGATGGGCTAAGTATTTAAAATTCCCCAGAGCCTGAGCATACTTGTACACTGGCAAAAATCAGCAAAAAGGTAATTTGAAGCACTAGAAAGAGGCCAAAGGATAATTATTAGTTCCCTCAGAACTTGAACTAGGTGTTACGGACCATGCACATCTTAAAGAGAATGTGATTACTTTCGTATTTTTCATCTTTAGGGGGAAAAGGCTTCAGTCTAAATGCACTACATACCACCTTAGGTGAAGAGCTCTAAATGTACATGGTTGTTGGATTATGTGTTCCAGAATTCACTGCAGTAGAGACTCATCACACTTGTAATTTTTTGCATTACAGTGCGGAGGAAGTGAAATCCCAGCTTTGATATCTTTAAAATTATATATTCTAGGTCTGCAATACTGACTATGCATTCCAGGTTTGCAATACTTACATTTATCAAACATGTTTTAAGTTGTTTAATGTATTATTAAAGATACTTAAATTATTTAAAATGTTGCTGTTGTTGTTATTATTATTAGATGGCAGCTTTCACTGAATGTTTTTATTTCTAAAGACATGTTACCACCCTTATGGTATCTTGGTTTCTGAAATTCACTTCTTACATTATTCTACCAGAAGCAGAATTCATAAATCTTGTGGGTGTGCTACAAATTCTCACTTTTACAAGATGCAAAGGGCATCAAGCAGCCAAGTCAGATGGTTTGAATGCTAAATGTGTATATCATTCATTATTGTTAATTTAGTGGTATTACCTTTAAGGAGATGGTTCTGGTAAAGCAGCTATTTGGTGGTTTTGAACTTTTCTAGATCTGTATTTTAATCTACTTGGGAAAAGTGGTGATACTTAATAAAAAAGCTAATGAAGGGGAGCTGGCCAGGCCAACATATTAAAAATAGACTTAATGGGGAAAATGGATTTGTAGCAAACCAAATTTTTCATCATCTGAGCGCTCTTTCATAGCCTGTGTAAATTCAGTTGGCTCTCTCTGTGTTCTGCACATCCCAGAACCACAGCTGGCAACAAATCATAATGTTTTTGTTGGAGAAAAACAGGTCTGAACACTGAGTAATCAGAAGTGCAGCATGTGTAGCAATCCTGGGAAGACTGTGTCAAGCATGTCTCTGCAAGGCTTTTCCTTTCAGCTCCATGTTGTCCTGCCCTTTTTTTTTTAATTACCCGTATCATATGTGTCTGACTTAAGATAAGCTGCTTGAAGCAAGAGCCTGTTCTAGTTATAAAGCACAGAGCACTCTATAAACTCTAAGATGTGCTGTGAAAAGTAACTACACTGGTCACTAGTTATGCTTTCTCTTTAGTTCAAAGCAGAGAAATAAAAAGGTAGGAGATTCCCAAGAGCTCAGATGAAATAGATGTGCTCTGTCCTTACTCCTGGATTGCTCCATATTAGCTTAAGGAAAACAACCACAATTCTTTTGCAAATGGACTCGATGGAAAAACAGGGCACATGTTGCTGACAGTCATCTGCATCACAGGGTCTGGAAGCTGTGTGTATATAGCAGAAAGGGAAGATTAGGGACAGCTGAGCCATTACAACACAGCTGCTAATACTTCTGAGCCAGGCTGCTCCCTTGAGCTTCCCTGCTAACCATGGAATAACTCCACTACATACCCTAGGAAAATGTCTTCTAATCCCCATGAAATTGCTCTTGGTGGGGGCTGTGGGTTAAGTGTGAAAGGAAATTATCCAACAATGCAGAAGCAGGCATGCTAAATCAAGTGCACCCTGTGGGAAATTGCATCAGCTAAAATGAAAGGAAACTCAACTTGTCCTTCTTTCTTCAATGAATGTATTTTAAACGCTGTACAACAGAGTGTAAGGTTGATGCTATAACATCAAAAAATGTACAAAATAACTGAAAGATGAGGTAGAGATATTATAGAAATATAATCAAAATAGAAATTTTCAATTTCCCATATTAATTGTTGTGTTCAAGTAAAACAATGCACTTCATGTTAAAACAAATCCCTGTTGGTATCTGTCTGAAAGATAATGCAGGCAGACAGGTGCATGAAATTAATGTTAGTGGGAGACAAAATTATGATAAATAAATCCCAATACTAGAAAATTACTTCATAGGGAAAACAGTCTTTTTACTACAAGGCTCTATGACAATCTTTAGTTAATAATACACAGACTATAGTTATGCCCGAACACCTTCATGCCACAGAGTTATGTCTACATCAGAAAACAAAGTGCAGTTGTTCCCTTTGAATGCATCTCAAGACTATCTGTGCCCTGATATCACTTGCCCTGCTCACTCTGCCAAGCCATACTTGCTGCAGCCTTTTTGTTCTCATTCTCTTCTTTCTGATGGCATCACAGTTGCATCTACACAGTCCTGGTTTTTTATTAAAATGTATTCATCAATATGTTTTAATAGCTGCCTACAGAATTCTGTGTATTTGCAACTGCATCTCAGAGGGACTTAGAGTCATTCAGGGGCTCAGCCTGCTGTCTTCTGTGCTGATAAAAAATGCTATTCCTGCTGCTTGAACAGTCTAAACAACAGTTAGAGAGATAGAGTGCCCCAAAGCATGGCAGAGGCAGGGAAAAGCTGAATAAAAGGGAGCTTACCTGTTAATACCAGAGGCAGACTTGGCCTTTAATGTGCACAGTCCACAGGTATTTTGTTCTGACAAGGCTACAGGTGGGAAAAGTTTAGCTGGGTGTCTCAGGGAAATGTTAGCAGGTGTTAGGAGCAGCTAAGGGTAACCAAGGTGAGGAGACCACTGAGAAAGTAGTGTAGCAGTGAAGCTATACGTGACACTACACAACACACAGTTATCAGCAATGAAAATTAAAAGTAAATGGGAAAACTGATTTTCTCAACAAAAACTCAGGAAATCTGTAAAAGAAATTACATTGCAGTTTTAAATTCTTAAAGGCTGTCTTATATACTAAAGAATTATTCTAGTGAAAGTTGTGGAAGGAAGCTTTCGAAAACAAAATCTTCTGGGGATGTCCATCTGGATTTCTACGGGTTTTTAATAGTTCTTCCACCCGAACAATTAGGTTAGTGCAAAGCATTCCTTTGCTGTCATGTAAAGACTCAGTACTGGTCCTGTCCTTTGGGGGCAGGAAAGAACTTGAACCAACCACCAGTAGTAAGTGCACAGTACTAGTTAGAAGGCAGAAAGAAGCCCAAAATCTAAGCTTCAGTGACACCACTGTCATAGATTGTATGGATTTCAAAGGAGCTGGGAGAATGGCCTGTAGTCTTAGTCTGAGTCCTGGGCAAGTGTTTTAGGGAAAACAAGATGTTCACTGTCCATCTCTGCTTGGATACAAGGTGCTGTTTCTCTACCGTGAGCCTTGGGGAGCAAGCCAAGGGCTTGGATTGCACTCTGGAAGCAACGAATTGGGGAGCTGGTGTCCTTCTTAGAAATCAAGTGCTAAATATCAGCTGGCGCATATGAAACCTCCCAATAATAAAAGTAATCATGAGTATGATAAATGCTACTCTCCAGTCTTTCTCTAACCTAAAGTTGCTTTTCCCCCTTCCTAGGTGATAAAAAAAAAAACTATCTGTAGTTAAGATCTCTGGTTCACTGAAAGGAGACAGAATGAGGGTTGGATGTGGCTACGTATTAAACATAAGATAATAATATTTTGCTGCAGATCTGATTAGGACTCTGAGGACACTGGCAATCTGAGTGGCTTAATGTGATTTTCCAGTATGAAAATGTAAGGTACTCCTAGGATTAAGGCCAGCATTTCTGGTGTATTGATTTGCTCTTTCTGTTTTCTTCTGCTTTCTGCCTTTTAGATAGATGGATAAGAAGAAAACCATAAACACTCAGTTAAATTCCACGTCTTTTGTATCATTGAACATAAATTAAGAAATAAGAGATAAGTATGGAAAACTTTCTTAAGGGTAAAAGTTTATCCTCTCCATGGATGAATTGTATTGAGTCATCTTCATTATGGCACAACAGAACATTACTTCAGACCTAAAACAATTAGTGTTATGAGTCAGTTCATCAATTGTTTTAGACCTTAAACTCATGTTCCAGCATTGTCATGTAATGCAGTAGGCTTAACTAGCTGAGGAATCGGGCAGAATGGTTGGACCAGGAAACAAATACAGCTGTCATGAGCATTTCTTCTGAAAAATAACAAATACCAGAGCCGTATGATTCCCGGTTCTGTGTCATATCCAAGTATCACAGCTCAGTCAAACACCTCTCTCTCTTTCATGAAACAGAGTCTCCTGCCTACAAGCAGAAGTTAGGATCAAAAAGACAAGTACAGTTCCTACCATAATATATACACTCCCACTACCTGTCTCAAATAAACCCTGAGACAAACTTCAAAATAAGTCTTGGGAAATAGCAGCTTCTAAGCAGAAAACCAGTACATGGCACCTTGTCACTGACACGTAGCTGAGTCCAGCAGACTTCAGCAGGTACATTAATTTGGGGTTACAGCCCCATGATTAACAACAGCTAATTTTGAAGCACAGGTTAGACTCTTTTCAAGTGTTAAGCCCTGAACAAAGCCTTATTTCCAAGAGTGCTTCAAGGCAGGAAAAGAGCTCTTATTCTTACTGCCCTTGGAAATTAGGCCTTTTCATTTTAAACAGGACATAACAGGATTCTGACCATCGCTCTTTTGTACTTGAGAAAAAGTGCTATCAAATTACTCATGAGGTTTAATGTAGCTATTTCAAACATTTTTTAATATTTTGACAACACTGTAAATTTGCCAAGAACCCTGCTTGAAGAAGGGAGCAAAGAAATGGGCCTTTCCTAAAGAGCTCACTGTCCCAAATCTGAGGCAGCAAAAGCTGCAAATAAAAAAAGCATGCGAGGAAGAGTATAGCATAAACAAAAATATTTAAAGGCTCTGAGTTCACAGACACTAGACACAGAACTCTTGACAGATCAAAGTCAAGTAATCTTCTCATGAAGTGTTTCAATTCCTACATTTAAACCAGTGCATTTCTTCTAGGTAGACTAGAGATCTCTGAATTGCACCCATTTGTGATTCCCCTTGCAAATGGCTGAATTAAGGCAGTTTTATATATAACAGTATACACTTGTCAAGCCTCTCAAGGTAATATTCAGCAAAAGCAGGAGCAACTCAGTGCTCATTCATAACTATACTCCCACTCTTACTAAACCAGTAAGATTATCTTTGCAACTTAATTTCAGTCGATTCTTAGCTGTGATAGTAAGACAGATTCCATTCTCCTCAGCCCCTTTTGCATTCACTTTAAAACAGGATGTTTCAAGTTGTTTCCTCGTGAGTAAATTCCACTCCTTGCCTGCAAATCTCCACATACTAGGGTGTGTCTCCAGGTGAGGCTGAAGATTAAGATAGGAATTTGCCAGAGCCCTAAGGCAGCAGGGTTGATCAAACAAGAACACATTTCCTTAGCTGAGATCAGAGCACCACTCTCTGGACAAATATTTACAACATTTTCTTACCACAACATGGTAGTTATTCTTCTGCAATTATTCTTTAATAGACTGCATCATTTCCAGAGTTACTGATGAGAGGATGTCATCTCTTCAGCAGTGGCTACTTTTCTCCCAAATCTGCTTCCTTTGTGTAGCAATAATCTTGAGGCAGAGATCAGCAAGACTAGTAGGAACCATTGACTTCAATTAGTCAAGCCTTTTATGGAGAACTATTGTATCATCTGAAAGGTTTGGCAGTTAGAGCACAAATTTGAAAGGGAAAAGAATGCTTTTCCCTCTTACCCTTGGAGAATGACAAATTGTCCTCAGTAGATTCAAAATATTTTTCTTTCTCAGCCTGATGCTAGGATGTATTAAAAGCAGATTGATCTGCAGCCATAGGTGTTGAATGCTATACTTCTGATGTTTTCCTATATATATATTTTTGCTACTAAAATGTCTGAAAAAAATTACGGTTGACTTAATTTTTCCAGGGCTGTCTGTGGAATGATTTCTGCTGCACTGGGTACAGCTCCTCAACTACTTGTGCACGAAGGGCAGTGGTGCAGCAAGCATTCATTCCATCAGTACCACAGCAGGGTTTTGGAACAGAAATTGCCCTTTGAGAGGTGAAACATTTGGAGGTGAGATGATGCGTTATGGTAGCAATCCATTACAGCACCATGAAGAGCAGACAACATGAAACACAGAAAGGAAGACATGAAAATAGGAAAGTCAGTGAGAACACCATGGTTGAGTTCATAGGCGATATGGGGTGCTTTGGGAACAAAAGAAGATAACAGGCCAGTTCTTTTTAATCACTGAAAAAATATACAATCATATTACAGTCAAGGGAAGTATAATAGTTCTTGTCCTCCCCCAGTAATCTCACCCAGGATGTAAACCAGATTGTAGAGACAAAGCCTTGAACACAAAACAAAGAGCTTAAAGTCGAGGTCAATGGATGAAGAGCCAACAAGACTGCTGGAAGCAGGGACGTGGCACGTGCAAGCACTAGAGGAAGCCTGTCTCTCTCTCAAGGGACAGCAGCCTTACAACTCCATTTTAACACATTCTTTTGTCACACAAACTGTAGAAAAACAATGCTGCAAGTGCTGTGCATCCATGGCAGCAGAGTAATGGGGGATGTTTTCCATAGAGCATGGCAGGCAGCAACACTGTGTAGTTGTGATTTAATTTTCTCTTCTCTTGAGAACAAGAAGGCTAAAAAAACTCTTGTAAACCAAGAAGCACTAACACATGTTCAATAGGAACTAGCTGTTTATTCCAGCTGTTTATGACTACCACCTCCAGACCCTGCTTTCACCTCATCACGCACCCAGTTGAAAATTTATACACTAGTTTCATGGGGAAACTTTTGAAGTCTGACTCAGAAAAAAAGCAAATATCTGCTGCCAAACTATGACTGAGCTTATAAGTAAACAATGAAGGAAAAGCAATCTACCTCTGAAGATTATAAACGAGGATATGAACCAAGGACTTGAAATGGTAATAAATTGGAGGGGAGGGATGTTGGGGGTTTTGGTGTTGGTTGTTTATTGGTGGTGTTTTTCTGTTTGTTTTAGTAAAATTAAAGCTTATTCAAATCTATTTGACACTGTTTTATTCAACTCAAAATTAATGAAAAAAATGTATTTGTGTACCAACTGTATGTTTGTTTCTTTTTAAGCATAACAAAAACTTTTATTCAATCCTTCTGCCTCTATAATGAGTTTAGAAGTGCTTGTTGTGTAATTTAAACTTTTTTTTTTCTTGTGTGTGTTCATAAATCTGTGTTTTACTGTTGTCTCAGACCTATTCTAATGTTCTGGAGTTGTATGTAAGAGGTGACAAAACCTCTTCTGATTAAGTACCCCTAGCTGCTTCTCCTCTGGAAGGAGGTAAATTAATTTATTACAATTCATATAGGTCAATAGATGTTTACCTATATGAATGAGGATCTAGCATCACACCCACCCCTCTCTTTCTCTGTGCTGAATCTGAGGTATTCTCAATGCTCAGTCCAGAACTGACAAATACTCTGCCTCTATTTCCTTGCATAACTAGCTACATTTCAGACTTCTGTATAAACACTGACAGACCAACTAAGAAACCTTCTTGGAAGCGAGGCCGCTTCATCAACAACTTAAACCTGAGGCCCAGGAGGAAAGAAGCAAAAGAATTGCAATGAAAACACACAAAATAGAAAGAGACTGCAGCTGGACAACTATCTAACTTGACAGAGCAACACCAGCTAGTCCAGATGAGATTTCTTACAGCAAAAATAACAAAATAGTTACGCCAAGAAAGCCTTTTCAAGGCTTACCAAGAAACGAGAGGTTTTTCATGAGCATATGTATGGAACTCCATGCTGCAGTGTTGTTACCTTAGCAGCCCTGCATTCTCAACACATGTTCCTGCTGCAGGGAGAGAAAGCCACTGCTGTTGCTCTCTCAGCAAGTGCTGAATGTCTGTGAAGAATTAGGGGCTCCATTTCTAGGTAACAGATCCCCTGTGTGAAGTCTCACTGAAGCAGCAGTTTAGAAGCCAGTTCCTCCCGGTCTCTGGGACCTCAGAAAGTGGAGGTCCCCGTGCTGCTTGATGCTTTCAGTCTTTGCACCCACTAAATGTATTCAAAGACCATGATTTACACCTGTGCCTGTTTGCTTTTTTCCATACAATTTCCATGTAGACTTCAGGAGAGAGCAGGGACCAGAAATAATGGTCCAATACGAAATCTGGCTACGGTCCACAGGCAGCATAGTGAAAAACACTGATGCAAACCATTTTAGGGCAGAGTTACAAATGTCACTTCAGGACAATCCTCACAGAGCACATGGTCTTGTGGAGCACACATTGTCCCCTGAAATCTGGATTTTGATTGTAAGAGAAATACAGCTTCTGTCTCTCAGAAAACATTGATATAATAGGCAGAGGAAAATTGTATTTACAAGCAGTGTAAACTGTTTTTCTCCTGCTCTCTAATATTGCCTGGTTTTTCTACTCCGTAGCTAAATATGCTTATTATTGACTTAGAAACTGAGCAAAATCTGTAAGCAAATACAATTTAATTAAATCCAATAGATCTCTTTTCCACCCATTCTATTGGTGTATTTGGACTATTGTGTCACAGATGTTAAAAAAATATTTTACCTAGCATTTTTAATTAATAAATTTGATTTAGTCATCTTTATACAGTGTGATTCCTAAAAGCAAAGAGAAATTGTTCAGGATATAATTCTGAATACTGCTTCACTAAGAACAATTTTCAAAATTCTTTGTTTTAGGAAAAATTACCTGCCAGAAGAGCTAGCAAAATAAATGAACTCAGGAGTTGTTGAGCCGCTTACAGCAACCACAGTATCCCTGTGAGTCCACAGCAGCTATGGGTGTTTGTGAATCATTTTAAATCTCACAAACTGAATTCATAGAGGGTTGGCACTGGCGATATCCCATACAAGCATCCCACTCAGCCTCCTGTCTTTTTGTCAAAAACCCAGCTCATTTAAAATGCAGGTTTCTGACTGCAAGGAAAATCCATGAACTATGATGATGTGCATAAACCTAATTCACTTAATCTGTAAATGCAATTCACACAGACTTCGGGGTAGATTATTCAGCAATGTGACATTGATGTGTCAGTACTGCCTGTTTCTGTTTACCGCAGATAAGGCAGAAAAAAGGGGATGTGTGACAGATTACACACTTGACCATGGACATCCCTCTTTGTTACATGCAAGGGGCAGGGGTGACAGGCAGCAACTTCCACAAAAAGAAACCAAATCTAAGGAGGCTTATAGAACCACAGGATTATCCAGTTCCCATCAAGGAGAGTCATGACAGCATGGGATACCAGCCCAACAAGAATACACTCAGTCTTACTTGAAATACTGGCTGAAAAAATGAGAGCAGAAACTTACCTAGTTCACATGCAAGAACTGTATTTTGGGACAAGTATTTGAGTGGAAGTGCTCCCTTGAGCTTTTTATGGTATTTTAACCCCTAACATTTGTCTGGGACAACAGATGGTTGTTATGAACATAAAGTACCTAGTACATTTTTTACAAAATATTTACTGCTGGCTGTACTTCTCCTTCAGTATCTTCAACAAAAACTGCAACTTTCCAGCACACGGAATAGAACCTAGCTGTGAAATTGAAAGCATAAGAAAAGACAAGGCACAATAATAGCAGGTCAAGTCTTGAAAATGCTTCTTCAAGGGAACAGCCTGAATCATATCAGAACAACACATTCAGGGATTTACTGGTCACTAAGGCTTTCTGCTTACAAGTGGTTTGAAAGGATGCCCACACCAGCCCTTCAGAAAATACATTCCCAGGCAAGAAATATTCTCTCTGTTACAGAGTTACTCTGACACTAAGTATAATTCTAGAACCTCTCATATTTTCTACCTCTGGAAAAAGGCAGGCCATGACAAGGTGCCTTTTCATCATTTTTATTGAGTGTTAAGCTGATATTAAACATCAGTTTTGAACTGGTTGCCTTCAGAAAAAATAAGCAACAGGAATGATGTGATGTCATGTCTTAGAGGGAGGAAGCAGTCATAAAGTAAAAAGTACTGTCTTGGTCTTCTCTAACTGGGGAGAGGTACCAAATACAGACTACCTTGTAAAAGTCCCACAGAACAAAACATTGACTCCAACACTGAAGCTTTTCTACTTTACTTAGAGTATCCTTGGAGATACTAAAAACCTGACAGGACGCAGACCTGAGCAATGTGCTCTAGTTGACCCTGCTTTGAGCAAGAGCGAGTTGGACAAGACAGTCTTTCAAAGACCTCTTGTACTTCAATAATTTTGTTATTCTGTTAAAATACTGTTTTAACTGAGAGTTTTCTTAAAACCTCACTACCTGACCACATGGTTGTACAAAATTCACTTTCGTGTCCAATATGGTTCTCATATCCCTAATAATATGGAATGGTGTGAGAAAGAGATTAATTTTCATGAGTCAAGAAACCTGACAAAAATAAAATTGATCCAAAAATAGTATTTTATGATCCAAGATGGCAAGGTTTTATACTCAAGATCTCTAAAAATCTTACGGTTTACTACATTAGTACCAAGCTGAATTCTTCTGTAACTAGTATAGACAAAAGTCAGAAATTTTACTTGCGACTGACTAGGGGAAACAATTACATTAAAAAGTGTGTAAAACAGACGTAGGATACTCCAAAGACTAAATGGGAGCAGATGTTTTAAACAATGCCTGATTATATGACATTTGTTGTCTCTTCTCTTAGACTGTCGTCTGTCCTTGGACAATCTGTAAACACTAGCCTTTTAATACTAACTTTTAAGAAAAAAAAAGATACATGTACCAATTTTTATGACCCAAACAATGGGAACACTTGCTTTGGGTACTTTGGAGATGGAGGTTCCACATCTGTTTGACAGCTGTCCTGCTTTTCTGTTCACTTGGAAAGCATATAGATTTGACAGTCATTCACAGACTGTTGCCTAAAGAAGAGTATTCTAGGGAACTTCAAACTGTGTCTTCATTCTGACACAAGGCTTTGCAATACTCTACAAGCAGAATACTTCAGCTTAGAAGCAACTTGTAAACTGTGTTGTAAAATGTATCTTTCTGTTACACAGGTACTACAGAACATAAATGCATGAGTTAGAAAAGGCTTTGTGAGAAAAATTTGCAATGAGTTATTAAAAGCACTAAAGCTTTTTATCCTAGTTCCTCTGAAATTAAGTAACACAGAAGCTGCAAACAGCATGAGAGACAGCTAACAGAGGAGTTTCTCTCTTCCCTGTGTTTGGAAGAGCAGCACTTAATCTGTAGGTAGGATAGAAAGCAGGAAAATCCTGGAAAATTATGAGTACTGTCTGCTAATCTCAGGTGTACAAAAATGACATGACGCCAGAAAAAATGCATGCCTTCCAGATTTAAACTTCTAGGAATTACATTTTGGAGTTTCTTTTACAAGTCTTGTGATATAGAGGACTCTCTGTGTTTTGCTTTTTTATTGCAATGACCATGTTACTCACGCCTTCTTTTCTTCACTCTCAGCTGCTGAATCTGATCTGCCCAAGGAACAGAACCCTTGAAAAATTCATCAAGATTGAAGGTAAAACTGTAGTGGGATAGATTCCAGTTAGCTCCATCTTCTCAAGTACCCAGCCTGTATTTTAGCCATAGACAACAAAATATGTGGTAGTCATTTGGTCCAAAGCAGGTTAATGTCTTTTCTCCTAAAGGCCACAAATTATGTTGAGTGCAGTTGCCTCAACAATAATATTTACAAATTTGTTAACAATAGCAACATTATAAAGTTTCTCTTACTCTTTTCTCTCTAAACATTGTTGCTCCCCTCAGTTTCCTTCATAGCAGTACTTCAGCTACTTAGATATCTCCATTTTGCATTTCTTTTCTGGAAAGCAAGATGTCTTTAAACTAAGAGGTGCACTAGATTCTTAGCTAGTAGCATCGTAGGTATGGCAGGTAGCATAAAGGATTAAATGATGCACAGTATCAGAGCTATCATATCAGACTCTAAAAAGAGTTATATTATTCAGGTGTCACAACTGAAAAACCAGCAGTTATTGCACTTTGTTATTGTTATGTATGAAATATTTCTCCATTCTTCCAAGAGTCCCTGCTCCTGGATCCAACAGACAACCTCTGCTCATACAACAGATTATGCAGACCTCTCCCACTGTGGCATCTCTTCTCTCTTTGAGTGTAGACCTGTGAGGAAGTGGGAATCAGTTGGACTCCAGAACTCCTTAATACCTTGTGCTTCTACCAATTTTAGGAGAATAAATCAATCAGATCTTCTTTTTTCAGATTTCACTACACTGAAGCTATGTCTTTGAAAACAGAAATACCAGATGAACTACCTAGGCCATCAGTATACTAATGAGAGCACACCATGTAGAAGATAAAAGATGCCCAGTTAAACAGATTTTTCACCTGACATCCCATTGAACATTCTGATGAATCAGATTAGCTTTAGAAGTCTGATGTATTCATTCAAATAATTTTAGTTTGTGTGAATTTTGATTAAAGTAAAAACCTTAAGATAAAATGCAGGTACACATTACATATCACACAAGTTTGTATGACTTGTTCATAAAGTAAACAAAGTAATCATTCAGGCTCCCAATATCTACAGCTCTGATGTAATCTTATTACTTAAAACACTTAAAGCAGCTGCAAAACATTTCTTGTAACATCAAACAATTAGTAGTTATAACCTTCTACAAATGAGAATGCTAGAAAGTTAAAGAAAATATTAAAGTGAGCTTCTTCATTCATCCCAGAGTGATAACAAATAAAGGGCTTTCAAGAGTTAATAAAGAAATCAGAGAGGGAAGCTGTGGCTTTGCAAGCTATTTCACCATTTCCCCTCCCCTCCCTTCCTCTGGATTGGATCGTGTTAGTGTATGAGTCAGCTAATTATGAAAGACTTCTCTGAATTGAATTAGATGAACACAGCATCTTTAACAGAAACAGATCTTGTGACCTGGCAGAGTTCCCATCATGGTCCAAATAAAGCCCACCCAGATGTGACCACTTCCTTTACTGTAACTCAAAGAACAGGGTGAAACATCAGTAAGAACTTCCTCACCTAAGCATCTTCTCAGTATTCCTGATGGGTAGGAAAAATAGCCATTTGCTACTCTCATAAATCAAATCATACATGGCACTAGACCCAGGGACAGACTAGTTCAATATTATTGAGAACCAATCTACAGTTTTCAATAAAATATGCCAGTTTACTATTGTCTGCAAAAAAAAGATTGGGACCTATGGACAAAGTAGGTATTTTTAAATGGCAGTCCTGATGGAGTTAAGCATTGTAAGCTTGTCCAAAGGCACTGTTATCCCAAATGTGATTTCCAGATTAAGTGTTTTGGAAAACAGTTCAGTTGGTGTACTTCACTACCCGGAGAAAAGATTCTGCACTTTGGTTCCTGGTCTGATATCTGATTCCTTCATGTTAGTGTCCAGATTCAGTTCAATGGTGACTTCAATAACCATTGCACTGCAATTGTCCTGTAGTTCACTGTCTTGAAAGAATAACTGAAAAATCATGAAGCTTTAGTTTGTTTTGTCTCTGTGATGATGTCAGTAAACCAAGAGATTAGCTTCAAAATTAATACAAGCTATAGCTCAGTCACAGATTTGCAAGTCTAAACGCCTGAAGATAGGAAGAAAACAAGGCAATATAAGTTGTAACCTGCACACTAACTGAACTTTTAATTAATTTAGCAAGTCAGATATGTCAGTAGAAGTGGCCACTTACCTGTTTAGGCAAGTGGTATTATACACACCTGGATAACATCAGCTAAAAGAGCTGGGGGAAGAAACAAAATCAGAAGTAAACGCAGAAACAAATTCCAAGCATCAACACCCAAATCAGATCGCTTTGACATTAAACACTCCAAAAGCATCAGAGCAAAATCAGACACGCTTCTCCATACTGTACAGCTACTTGCACTGAATTAGCTATGTACCTTAATGTAATGCTAAAGCCTGTTGGTCCACTGAAATTCAAAGCAGACAAGGCTAAGTTGGTCGCATCAGTCTCTGGAAGGCTTGCTGGTGAAGCTCAATTTTTCATTTCCTCTTCTTTTTAAAGAAAATGTTTTTTTAATGCACTGCTTTTTTTCAGTGGGACCCAACATTGTGAGAATACCAAAATAATAAAATATTACAAACTGACTTTCAAAGCCTGAATGATTAGCTTTACTTATGGGACAAAACACATGGCCAAAACCTCTTCTTTCTTATGCTAGTTAAAATGAACAAATACTATAAAGGAAGGCAAAATTTGACTTCTTATAGGACTCAAAAATAAGAGCAATTTAAAAATATTATCTTTATCATTATTAGTCTGTAAACTTGTTCCTCCCTATTAGTATTGCTAATCAGATTTTTCAGTTTGGTTTTTTAAGCATGACCACTTAATAGTTTCCTTATCTTTTTTAACTTTTTCCTCCACCTAGTGACTCTAACTATTCTATTTAAATTTTCCAGCATATTTCAGACATATTTATTGAGCTCTTCAGTTACATTTTATTGTGTGTGTGTATATCTATCTTTCTGTTCATTTAAGTGATACCCAGTGAGGTTTGCTGATGTGATAAGGGTCTATTTCCTTGGCCTTGAAGCTACCCAGGGGAATAATGCATATTCATTGGTAGGTCATGATTTCTAGTAAAAACACTGGATAATACCCATCACCAATTCATTTAATCGGCTTTCTACTACTAAGTCCAAACTAATGCCGGTTAGTTCTCTCCAAAGCGTGGTTAGAATCAAGCAATGCTTTCTGAATAAATGTTTCATTTTCACTATGTACAATGAATTTACTGCTGCACTTTTTGGTTTTTTTTAATATGAATTGTCGTACTTATTCTCTCTGACTGCGTTAGAGCAAGTTCTTGTGAGGGCACGTTCTCTAGTACACCAAACCAGAGACAGCTGGAACTAAAACTGGTTTAAAATCTGATTATATCTCTCACTTTCACTATCAAGCATCTTGAGCCTTGTAAAACATGTATTGCTTTTCATTTTCTTTCATTACTAAAATGTTCTTATTCAACCTAAAACTCTTTTCTGACAAAAATTATGAGAGGAAAAAAAGAGGCTTACTGAAGAGAATCTGTATAAAACAAGAAGTCCCACTTCAGGATTTTTCTGTGTGAAATTTCAGTTTCCAGTGGGCCCCTGGAGGATGCATTGGCTGTATTGAGCTCATGCTACATAGCCTAGGGGTTACAGCACTTTCTGAGTAATGGGATATATAATCTTCAAGCCTTCTCTGATTCAGAAGCTTTGAATGAGGTCTCTGGGAGACCAAACTGAGGACACCGTTAACCACAAGCATTTTAGAGCACAAAGTTGCTAAGAAAAACATCTTCTCTTTGCCAGTTCTGTCAGCAGTTGTGAACCCTCTTAATAGTCAAGTACCAAGAGTCTAAATGGAAGAAAAATATCTCAGGAATGCTGAAACTTCAGGGTGGTTGTTATGGCAAAATTACTACGCAATAGCAATTGAAGTATGTAAATACTTTTAGTGAAGTAAAACTGCATTTTTCTATATATAAACAGTGCTCAGAAAAATCCTGCTGATCCTGACAAACATCTGTCTGCACCATGTCATACATCCAGATAAACGCCATTCTGCATTTCAGTATCTTTTTTGCTTGAATTATCATGTTTTTGTACAGAATGGAGATGGTACAAGAATCACTGCATGAAGCTATTTAGAAAAAGAAAGTCTTCCCTTTTCAACTAATTAATATTATAGAAACTAAGTTACTCTGTGCCAGCAATAAAAAAAGCAAAGCCTTTTTAACATTCTGACAATTTTAGCATTTTTCAGTTTAATCCAGTTCCTATTTGTTTCATGCAATATTTCTTCCTCTTATATAATATATTTTTTCTCTCAAACCGCTCTCCTTGTTTAAGAAGAACCTTCCCAAGTCCTCTGTAATTCTACTTTTTAAACTATATCATGGAGTGGTGGGGTCTTTTCCTAGAAAGAAGTCCTATTACACTGCCCTACAGTTTTTAAAATTAAAATTAGTCAAAAGTCATGATTTCTTTGGGTAAATCATACTGTCAAACAACCACTACCAAGAAAATCATGATTTCAGTCTGGTCATATGCTTGTATACTGATTTGTCCCAGTATCCCACCACAATTTCATCATCAGGGCACAAAGAGCTGGACACTTCTTTGCACAGCAGACTGCACTGTACAACGCAACTCTGTATGGACATGTTTAGGTGTCCAGCCTGAGCAGCTGTCCCCATGCATAGCCCCTGTTCTTGCTCTTTTTGCCAGACAGCAGAACTTGCATGCTTTTTCAGCTCCCAGAGGAGACAGCAGCTGTCTTCTGCAAGGCAAGGGTAGGATAAGTACGTTAAGTTCTCTGGGACTTCCCTCCAGCTGTGTCCCAGACCAGTCATTTCTCCTATTCCCCGACAACAGTAGGAAGACCTGCTGAAGAATGAAGGGGTGAATGTAGGCAGCTACTAGGTACTTGTGAATGCCAAATATATGGAGAATGAGGAGGTGGGCAGTGAAGCAGCAGAAGCAATAGATTCACTGAAAAGACAGAATATATATCCCTTTCCTTCCTCTCAGGGTCCTCTGAAATCACCTAGTACATTCCAAATCTCTAATGACTGCTTTGTAGTCCTTTTGCCCAGGCTCTTCAACCTCTTCAACGAAACCCACCATGGCATGAGCCCAAGATTCACAGAATCACAGAATCATAGAATCGTTAAGGTTGGAAAAGACCTCTAAGATCACAAGTCAAACGATCAGGCTATCATTATGTTCACCATTAAACCATGTTCTTATGTGCCATATCCACACATTTTTTAACAGTTCCAGGATGCTGATTACACCACTTCCCTTGACTGCCTGTTCCAATGTTTGGAAAACTTTCCATGAAGAAATTTTCCAGATATCCAACCTAAATGTCCACTGGCACATCTTGAGACCATTTCCTCTCATTTTGTCATTTGTTACCTGGGAGAAGAGACCAACCTTCATCACACTACACCCTCCATTCAGGCAGCTGTAGAGAGCAATAAGGTCCCCCCTGAGCCTCCTTTTCTCTGGTCTAAACACCCCCAGCATCCTCAACTGCTCCTTATCAGACTTGTGCTCCAGACCCTCTCCCAGCTCCTTTGCTCTTCTCTGGACATGTTCCAGCACCTCAATGTCTTTCTTGAAGGCAGGGGCCCAGAACTGGACAGAGCACTCAAGGTGCCACCTGGTCACAGGCTACAGGTGCAGGCACTGTCAACCAGCATCCCCAGGTCCTTTCCTGTGGTCCCAGAGCCGCTTTCCAGACACTCTTCCCCAAGCCAGTAGTGCTGTCTGGAGTTGTTGTGACCCAAATGCAGGAACAGGCACTTGGCCTTGCTGAACCTCACACAGCTGGCCTTGGCCCATGGATCCAGCCTGTCCAGATTCCTCTGTAGAGCCTTCCTGCCCTCCAGCAGATCAACACTCCCTTTTGATTAATTTTGCCTGCTGAGAAGTTTTGAGCCAGTTCTGAGCATGAGAAAGGAAAACATATCACTTGATCCTGTCTTGGTATAAGTAACACTGGCCACAGCTAGTCCAGGATCTAGAGTCCTCATTTTTAAAGGAGAATCACCCAGTCTTCAGAACAAGCAACAATGGCATGGGTCCTAAAGAACGCTGACTCTAAGAATCTGTTCTAAATGTAAAATTGTGGTACAAGAAGAAGATCCAGTATTTCTATTCACATCTATTCTACTGTTCCCCCACCAAGCATGTTTTATCTGTAGAATGCTTACTGTGAATATGAATGTGGATATTAATAACCTTCCCAGGAGAAACAGCACTGAGCTTCTTCAGAGCTATCTACAGATGCAGGAATGTAGCATTTGCTTACACTAGCCTTGTTTGTTCTTGCAGCAAAACCATAAAAACTTTAGATTTGCATTTTCTTAAATGCAAAATAGGGTTCTGATGCAATTCAGGTACAGAACTCCAAACACGCAGCTAGTATGTACACATGAATCCAAAGTCAATTCTGTGCTTGCTTCTGGAAAAGAGCTTCTCCTTAAGCTTACTTGATACAAAAAAATGTTATGGCACTAACTGCTTTTTGGCACAAGAGCATTTAACTATGCAACTAACACTTGTTCTGTACTAGTCATTTCTTGTCCAGTTTTTCATGGATAAGGTATTAAAAAAAATGTGCCGCTATCTGTTGGTGTTTATAGCTTGCTGTCATGGCCACCTTCAAAACAAATAGCTGTGCCAACCACAAGCACATATATAACAATTAAGACACTGAAGTTTGTCATAATGGAACATACTGAGCAATCAGTTCATCTGTGGCCTCCAGGCTCCCTTCTTATAAAAAGCAAATGCTTGTGCTGTGAAATGAAGATCAAATTGGGCATGTGCATATAGGCATGTTCAACTTCAATTTTAGAACCCATGTCTAAAGTTTCAATCCTCAGACTGACCACACAGTTGACATTCAGTATGGAAATAACCTAAATTACCTGAACATTTATTCACTTGATACGAAACCACCCTTATTTAAATGTAAGGGTTCAGACAGTGATATCAAATCCTGAGATCAACAAGATACTCAGGATGCAATAATACCTTGACTTATGTTTCTTGCCAATATTGACTTGTTAGTGGAAAAAATAATAGGTGTAATCCACCTTTTACTCTACAGCGAAGTAACTCCTGTAATCATGTCCAAAGGAAAGAAACACATTCAAATTATCCTTTCCCAAGCAGAACATTCACTTAACCTTAATTTTTCCCACAAACAGGAAAGATGAGCTAGCTTTTATGATATCTAGTGTTCAGATGTGTTCAGTCTCTCCCAGCCATGTGGTTCCATTTTTTATAAAGCTTGTAGGTGTGTACAAAAGAAATTATGACTGCATGGAATGTCGATTAGGGCATAAATCTACTGTTAACTGGAAGATCTGGAAGTCACTGAAGAGGTTTTATGTTGGACTATCATCTCCAACACAAGGAGATAAAGAAATGAACCCAGTAAAGGACTAAGATGGTCAAGGACTAAAGCACAGAAAATACCAGAGGTGGAGAGAACTGTGTTTTTTCAGCCTTGAGAAGTGAAGGCAAAAGGGAGACGACATCGTGGTCTACAAATGCCTGACTGGAACAAACGAAGACAGAGCCAGATCCTTCTCAGGGTTGCACAGTGGATAAGAGGATAATAGACCACAAAACTCAGGTTGGAGCCTGGCTTGCCAACCTGGGGGACCCTGCAGTCCTCAGGGATAACCCAGTTCCTGCAATACCATGACAAATTGCAAAGAATCTTCCACAGGAGGAAAGTAGCAGTTAAAATAAGGACATATATTACAAACCCTATATGATATATAAACCATAATCAAAAATACACGTAAAACCCAAGCTTATTAGCTCCATGCTTTGACTGCCACTACAGTCCAAAATGAAACATATGCTTCAATATTTTATTACTATTTTATGCATTAAAACTATTGTAAGATTTCAATATTACTCCATTAAGTAGCTCTGGCTGCTTCTTTCTCTTGTTGACCATGACATGATCTTGGACTTTTCTCCTACAGCAACCAGCAAGTGTCAAAGGATATAAATTACAGAATTTGCTCCCATAGAAATGTTTGTTCTCTTAAAATTGCAATCTAAAAATAATTTTCTCCCTGTTGAGACTCTTTGAGGCAGAATTGACTTGAAATTAATTTCTTCATCAGATTTTACAGAAAGAAAAAATTAGCCAGATTATTTTAAACTGTTTAATAAAGCTAAAATATAAAGCTAGTGAAAAGAGAGCACTGGGCTGTTGGATTATTAATGCTCATCAGAGCATTTTTCTGTAATGTATAATATTCTGACCATTTTGCGTAGTATTCTCAGTTGTACTTCAGCAAGACGTTCTTAACTTTGCATTTTCACCTGATTCTTCTCATCGGAAAAGCAAATTACCTCAAACAGGACGCTTTGACATTTAGAAATTCCGACACAGAGAACTGAGTTTTTCCCATAAAATAAAAAATTACAGTAAAGCCCAACTCAAAGCCAGAGCAAAGGGCAAACATCTTTGACCAGCATTCCCTAAGACAAAGCAATATGCACACCACAATGTTCCAAAACAAAAATGCCACAAATAAGCCTTGTCCCCAGAGGATGGCAGAAAGAAGAGACCATATATAACACTTTTCTTAGCTCAATTAACGCACAACAGGTTGGTGATTAACAATCCAAGGATAACTCCTGAAAAACCAAAAGAGAATGGACCCAGTAGTCCATGCTCACAGCCTGAGGCTTCAGTGTGACCCTCCAGTTGCTGTCTTCCGCTTTCCTCCCTGCTGAACTTCAGTTCTCAAGGCAGAGAGACGGGAATCCAAAACCCCAGCTCCAACATACTTGACTAACTCCCATTTCACACACTAAGCAAGAGGCAATTCTTGTATTCTCTCACTTAAAAAGCTGTGATAAAGCCCACTGAGAATATTTCTAAACTCTCATTTTTATTTGCAGCCTTTACTTTTTGCATGTGCATCTGCCCAGCATTGTATTGTTAAGTAAACCATGGATTTTTAGATGTGTAACAATAGTATTTTCCCACATGCATCTTAAATGAGGTTGAATGCAAACCAAATCACTGTCACCTAAGACAAACTATTATTTAATTGTTATCCAAGGTGTGAACAACCAGACAGAATTCCAGAAAGAAATTATAGACTAGTGTGACCATGTGCCAGTCAAAATATAAATCTTCCTTCATATTACTTCTGGCTAATCCCCACAATCCCCACAATATTGGATGATAGGACCCTTTTTGTCAAAACCTTCAAATATAAATTGACTGACACAGTACCAGGGAGACAAAAGTAAATGGTTGTCCTTATTTCACTCAAGCAAAATAAGGGATCAGGGCAGGAACAAGTGGAGAGCTTTCCATCAGCTGTCAAAATAAAGCTGGGATAAACAGAGATCAGACATGGAAAAAGCTTCTGTCAACATAGTTAAATTTGGGCAATATGAAGGCACCTAAAATAAAGGCTTCCTACTGGCTCTAACTATAACTGTAATGGCTTGTATTACATACAAACATCCACTACAAGAAACCTGACAGGAAAATCTTATGATTATGCACATATAAGCTAATAATATTCCTTTTGCCATGATCATAAAAGTTTCAATTCTGGATGGAAAATGATGAGACTAAAGAGACTTGACCTTGAAGAGGAAAATTGACTAAATTTAAATATTTTTCCTTATTCACAACGGAAAAAACATGAAGTAGTGGGAAAAGTATTTAATTCTCAGAGTCCATTTGAAGGTCTACTGAGAAATAAATCACTGGGACTCATTAGAATGTCTCTCGAGCCATATCTTTTGGGAAAACACAAGGAGAAATAGTATGTTAGAGAAAAGACATCCATAAATGTCAAAGAGATTCAGAGTCAAGTCAAGCTGATTAGACATAAGGTAATACAGCAAATCACACCACCATCATTCAACTCAATGAAGGAATTGAGCACAGGACAGTTAGTGGCATATTAGACAAATTTGTTAATGTTTGAACAATCTAAACCTCTCAGCCAGAGTACTTCATGTCTGATTAAATTTGAGTGATTTCAGCTTTCATTGTTGAGCACCTAATTACACTAGGATGTCATTAGCCTCTCTGAAGAGCATGTAAAGAGCTAACTGCCATAATAAAAACCACTGTGAAAAGATTCCCCTGATTAGCCGTTTAATGCAATGAGACTCTGGTGTTTCTGATTTGATAAGACTTCAGCAGTCACTGCAAAAACTGCTTTAGATCAAAAAAAGAAGCTGTATTTCTGGTCTTCACCAACACTTTCAATTTCTTCATCCATGCCTAACTGTTGATGTAAAATCCTTTCTTATCTACACTGCATAAATAAAGAAATAAAATGTCATTTGTGTGCAATGATAAAAGACTTTATCCCAGCTTTATGACCAGATCACAAGTAGACTAATAGATTATGTTCATTTATATTTCTTGTGCAATTTTGAGATGAGAGGGTATTTTTATTCTTTATCTTCATTTTTACATGGCTGAATGACAGTGCTCAGCCAAATTGCTACTCTATAACCACAAGAATCCTTAAGCACTAAAATCTCTCAGGTGGACAAAAATGAATACTTCTTCAGATAAACTAGTTTTCAAAACTCATTTTCAAAGGATAGACAGCTAATTATCAGAAGGGGTTCATTTCTGGTGCGGAAAGAGGACCAGATGATAGAGGATAAAGAATTCAGCCTTTTCCTACAGTGCAGAAAATGTGTCCATATCAGAGGAAAAAAAAATCATTATAGCTGTATTAACAAGCTTGAAAAGGAGCTTTGGATTTGGGTTTGGTTGACTTTTGGTAAAGTGTCATTCTTACACAGAGATGAGGTAGAATTTATGGTGCATGACAAAGTTACCAAACTGGCCTAGACAGATTACTTTATCAAAACAGTTGTGATGCTGTGAGATGTATCCCAGCTTATTTTAAGTCCTTGTTTAGTATCACTTGTTGAAGAGCAGCACTTGCTGTAGGTACTATTGCTAAGCAGATAACCATGTTTGCTCTGCCAGTGCATCACCACTTCAGAGGATTCACATCTCTAAGGCTTGCTGCTTGTCTGTGCCCTGCAGAAGACTATGCGAGTCTGAAGAAATACAATCATCAATTGCAGCATTTTGAAAAAACCCTGTGGATTACAAAATACATTCAGAAATGGCAAGGCATAATAAAACATTCTTGACAATAAATTAATTTAAGCAAGACTTTTCTGCATCTTACTGCTGTGTCTGTTGTGGTATGGTAAGTTTTCTTTGATCTACTGACTCAAAAATGCAAGTCAGCTGAAAGGTTTGTGATAGCGCAGGTAAGTCACAATATGAGACAGGAGCAACAGTGAGACGGGGTAAAAGGGTAGATAGAATGATGAAAGTCATCACAGAGCACCCTCAGAAGCCTACAGAACATCCTGAAGGTGACCGTGGAGCCACTGAATGGCACCTAATGTGCTCAGCTGAGGTGTACAAGACCAAGCATCTTCCCCTTCAAACCTTCCATGTCTGGCAGTGGCAAATGGCCAGATTGGCCAAGGTGAGGAAGAGGTCCCATGTCTTGGTAGGGCACAAGGTAGGGACTCTTTAAGTCAAAAGGTGTGAGAAAAAGCTTAGCAAGAATCTCAATACAGAGTTTTGGAATCTGGTACACTTTTTGTACCTGCGTTATATCAATGCAGTGGACTGAGAGGACATATTTTACATAACATTTGTTAAGATTGTTAGCTTCCAAAAGTGATTTTTGGTTGGTTGGTGGGTTGTTTTTTTATCTAGCCTTATGCATAAATAGAGGATCCATCCAGACACTTTGTCATCCATTGCCAGTGTTTCAGAATTCCAGCGACAGACTGAGGGGTGAGTAGTCACAGAACTACAATTGCTTTAATACATGTACATAATCACAGGTAGTCAAGATAGGGAGCACAGACTATTTTTTGAAGGAAATGTTGATTTAAACTAATGTTAGTAATTTAAGTATTAATCTCTGTATAAGAATGATACTTTTTCAAATGTCACTCAAATCCAGAATCAAATATATTTGCTCATATATCTCATATATCTATGCCATATCTTTTAAGCAAATTAAAGATCTAGGCACATGTTTGACTTCTTTTTTTTTTTTAAATCGAGAAACGGACTGCTCTTACAGGTTTTCTGAATAAAGCTAAATCTGCAAATTACCAATTAGATCAAACGTGCACAATCCCAGGACCTCAGAGTGCATTTATACTCCAAAGAAAGTTTTTTATACAGTTTTTTGGTTTTTGGCTTGGTGATTGTGGGTGATATTTCCTCTGCAGGAAGGATAAAAAACTATGAGGTTCAATAGCAACTACTGGCCCAAGTTCAAAATAATAGAGTACATTTAGGTCAAGCTAAGCTTGGCTGGTTGTGGCTGAGTACAAGTTTTATCCAGCCTGAAATGAGAACTCCTTGCTTCGCTTTGTATCTCTGACATTCCCAACTGTATCAATACAGTCAGTCTGTTACATACACAACTGGCAGACTCCGTAGGATTTAGATCTACAGCCTCCTCAGTTTTCCCAACAGCTCTTACTCTGTATGACTAAAAGGAAAATGCTAAAATTATGAGACGAGTGAGATATTCTCAAATTACAGAACAAAAATGCAGATCCCAGTGTCTGCAATGATTGTGGTACCATCTAGTGGAATAACAATAGTTGTACACACAGTAACTGCAACCTCTAGGTCAAAGGGTAGGAGGAGAGTTTGAATGTCTAACTGTGCCAATGTATCCATCCAGCAAGGAAAAGTACACTGTACGTGAATATTTTGGAAGCTCCATGGGGTCTCTAGCAGTAGTTGTGTTACAGCAGTAAATTGGTGGCACCTGAAAGGATGGTTTCCATACCAAAGTGGTGGTAAGTACCAATAGAGTTCCAAGGAGGGGAGGGGAGAAACAATCATGCCCACTGCACCTCAAAAATATTTGTTTAAAAATGCTGCTGAAAACATCAAGGAGCTGATGAATGTATTACATATATATATATATATATCATTATGTAATGATGAATACATCAGCCAGGCAATGTATTATGGAATGATTACCTTCTCTGCTGGCTCAGTATCAAAAGTTTTAAGACCTGTAAGTCACTGTTTGAAACAGATAACTGAAAACTGAATTGAGTACAGCTCAATGTGGAGTATTTGGGAGAGGATTGTGCCAAGCCAGTCTGGTAACTGGACTTCCAGGGGGAAAAAAACGACTGAAAACAAAAAGCAAAACCAAAAAAAACCACCCAAAATATATTAAATCAAACACTGGAGTACAATTATAGCAAGTAACCAAATAGATATAAACCACTCGGGAGTGCATCGTGAGCTGCAGATGTGTCTAACCCTCCAAGGCCTGGGATTGAGGACGGACTTCCTGTAGAATGGAATGAGAAACGATCTAACTAGCTCTAAAATGCTCACGTAATATATCTGTCCATGAGTGATGGAGGTTGGAGCTGCTGATCTAGGAAGTCTCTTCTCTTTGTGTCATATTTCCAGATCCTTCATTTTCATTCTAGATTTGCCATGAATCTCTAAGCAACATCTTAGAAGGAATAATTCCAGTTGCAGAACCTGTATCTGAACTGGTCCTACAGTGAGTATATAAATCCCTGATTCTGCTTATTAATTTTCAAGCAACTAGTTCTTTTTATATTGCATTTGATTTTCTCTCTGCTGGAATTGTTTTTCAGTATGGTGATGCACTATCTCTTCACAGGTTTACTTTCCCAGTCTAAAGGAAACGTCCCAGTCTGACCATCCAGGAGGCACTTTGGGGTCACACTTGCACCACCTAGACACTTTACTGGGACCGAGGCCCCTTCACCACCTGCAGCTCCAGTGACCCAACAGGTGCCCCTGTTACTCTCTACTCACTTCACTCTCACAGTCAGACCAGGTTTCCTTACTGGCTAGACCTCAGGTTTCCCATAGCAGAGTCTCAGATGTAGTTAAAATAATTTAATCAAGGTGCAAAAAAGAATAACTCGAGTTGCCTTGAACAAAGGACTACGTGGGCTCTTACCCCCTCACAGTCTATGTGCTGCGTTTTCCTGCTGAGCCCTCAGATTCTACCATATTTTTTGAGTGTCTGGTGCCCTAGCTGGGCCAGAGGTCCCCAGGACCTCTGTTGTGCAGTGTTTCAGCTGTTCACAGACCCTTGCCTCTGGCTGCTGCCACGCAGAGGTCACCCTGCAGCTCTGCTGCAGCTGCACCAAGAGCTACCTTCATACATTTCTTTCTCATATGGAGCTTCATGCTCGTGTGATACAGAAATAAGTTGTATTAAAATGATAGGTCACCACTAATCTGTCTATGTGATTTTCTTGTCCATGTTAGCAATAAAATTCTTACAGACTGTGATCAAAACAGGGGGGCAATAATCTCAGATTACTCATCATCATTATAGAATGTTCTAAAGGACAGCAACTTAATAACCTCTGGAGCCCTGACAAGATAGGTTTGTACAAAAGGAGACAGAAAAATGTCTCCTTTCCTGATCTTCTACGAAGATAGCTATGCAAGCTGAAAAGAAGTATTTGCATTTCTCATTACAACAGGTTGATTTATAAAATAATCAAATAGAAGTGCATAGGTTTGAATACTCATGGATTCTTTTGTGTACATTAATTGCTACTATAGAAACATCAGACTCAGAGTTTACCTGGTTTTAGCACAGCAGTGGGAGATGTCTGCAGCAGCACACAGAGAGAAAAGTGCCTTGACAGCCCCTCCTGAAGATTTAAAGTGTCAAAACGTGGCTCCCATCCCTTCCCTGGGGAGCATCGTTTGAATCTGTGGAATACAGAATACAATCAGTTCTGTCAAGCTGCAGGAATGTCCTCCTTTGTAATGCGTTTCCGTGTGTCTCCTGGCTGTGCCTCCTTTTGCAGTTGCGTGGCGGTACCCACAGAGGGTACTCACGGATAACCCAGAAGGCCACGATGCCAGGGTGCTGCTTCTCGCCTATCTGAAGAAGCTGCAGGAATTTTACTGCGCTTTTCAGTCTGTAAATTTGGTTTGAGGAGGATTAAACAGACTTATCAGTACTCGTCAAGATTTTTAATTCTAGACTACAATAGTCTCCCCTAATCAAAAAATACGTAGTTTGGAAATGTTGTTGCTGTAACTTACTTACACAGAACTAAGTGGATTGAGATTTGCTCATGCACCTTGTGTCCCCTCCAGCTCCTTGCATCACCTTCTCCAAATGAGCCAAGTGCCGAATCTTTTCAAATCAGATCCCGAGCCACTTACATCTCAGAGCATTAAACAGAAAAGAAACTTAACGGGCTATTGTGCCAAGCCCAAGACCTGTATTCAACCTTCCACTTTCCCCAGAATCTCCAGAGCACACACTGATTTTTGAATCTCCAAAACCTCCTAGTAACCATTACAGCATAACAAGGGGAATGAATTTCAGAGGCTCTGCCAGGTACTCTTTGAACATATACTTGTGTATATTTTTTTTAATGTGGTTCTGTGAAAAGCAACAAAGCCTCTCTAGTCTGTATCCTCTGGCTCCTGGCTGATTCAACCAGGATACCAGAATCTCTTCTCTGGTTTTTTTTTTTTTTTTTTTTGCACAACCTGTAGGTTCTCTTTCTCTGTTCCAGCAAGGAAAGCTTACTACAGCCTGCTACAAACAGCTTCCAAAGCGATTTCTGCTACCCTGGAACAAATTAATGGAGGTGATATGGAACAGTATGTTGCTTCAGCTCAAATACTCTATCCAGAATAAAGACCCTTTTGACCAGAGCTGTTCCTTATTTCTTCTACGAATCTATGAAATCTTATGTCCATATAGAAAAAAAATTGTTGACTGAATTCATGACAAGCATTAAATAGTTCATAGTTGCAGACCTGAACCTCACTGTATCAATGAATTTGTTCACAAGGGCTACTACTCTACACGACTTTAACAGGGTCATTGCCCTATCCATTCCCAGTGAACCTGCTGAGGCAAAGCTTCCAAACCACAGACAACTTTACAGGCATGGAAAAAGAGTGGATCAAACACACTTGCCTTTCCTCAGGCATTCCCTTTGCACGGAACAGCTGGGATGTCAGCATGTGGGTGGCACATCCCATGCTTTCCTTTTGCTGCAAAGGAATGAATGTCAAAATGAAATAGACAGAAGATATTTATATAATTATCCAAAATCCAACTTCTTGAATAAGTAGCACCCTACCTTCAGCATAACATAGTCTAGTTGTTTCTCAGATGCTAACAACCCCAACCACAAACGTTTCTATCCTTAAAAATCAGGGTCTCAATCTATATAAATCATGCTCTTGAGTTTAATCACAGGGGAAAACAACACGCTTAGTGGAGCCTTTGTATTTTTATTATAGGAAAAAAAAAATCCCTATCTGCAGCAGTTGGAATCTTTAAATTAATTATTTCACAGGTGCCACAGTGGGCCAGACTTGTAAGAGTATTTAGGGACTGTGGGAAAAACTTCAAAATAACAGAAACTATTGTAATTGCCTAAGGATATATAAAATGAGATGTACCAGAAGTCTCAAAAACCTTCAGATAATTGAGCATCTCCCTACACCATTCTCACAGGCAGTTTAAGGGCTGCAAAAGTGGGGGAGTAAGTAGAGAGGTAGTCTATCTCAGCCTTCCCAGTAAGCAGACAGAAAAGGACATCGCAGGGTATCTTTGGCCTTCAAACACCCATGTTTGGTCTGGGAAGGACTGATAGATGCAGCACCCATGACGTCTCCCTCACAGGGCTTCAGACAAGGCTGGAGGAACACGGAGCGCTGGGTCAATGTGATATTGCTGGGTCAGTGTGGTACTTGCTGGTTTGAAGGCATCACAGAACGAAGTACAGAGGTTAACGTGGACATGGAGGCCGCAGACACACCATGCGGGGAAACTTGTCTGCCACAGAACTATGCAGCTATCAGATGTTACAAGGTTTCTCGTCTACTCTCCACAGGCACTTTTGTGGTCAGCATCTTTTCACTGCAAAGGCAAGGACAGGGAGTGATGCTTGAACTCTCACCCTGAGCGCAAGCATCCAGAGAATTTAGGCTCAGCCCATCATTAGCACAATGGACAAAGAACTGAAATGTCCCATTTGGTGACAAGTGTCTGCTGCTGAGAAGCTGGATATCCCCTAAATCAGTAGTTTTAAGTGTTTACCAAATATGCAGAGCAGACAGCTGGAGTTTGTAGACAGGAGAGTGATGTGGGTGTATATACAGGTGCTTGGCCTTAAAGATCAGCTGCAAGCAGATAAGCTCAGCAAGCCACACTCTTGGTTGAAAATAAAACAGTAGAACAAAGAAAGCTGTTCTTGTAATGTCAGCACTGATTTCTGATGGAATAGTCAAATACTTTGATTTTATAACTAGATTACTTGACTTTTGAAGCTCTCAGGAGATACCACATCTTGTAGCTGGCTCTGTCTACATAAATGCATTATTATCCTCTTGGTAGAGCCCCCTAAGTAACTCCTGTATCCACACAGGACATAATGGCCTGACTTCCACTTGCACATACTTCCCAGTTCCTTTTTGAGCACCTAAGTTAATATAATTAGGGTTAGCTAATAGAGAAACTACTACTTATTTTCAAGTCTAGACTCCCTTAAAATTAAAGCAAATCCACTCTTCCTGCAGGAAGTTGAAGGTTCTTGCAAGTCAGCCACAAAGATAACATTGAGCAAAGGCTGGAAACTCAGAGCTCAGGCAGGCCAGGTCCTCAGTGATGTCTCTTTTCACGACAGAATCAACATCTGTCAGAATCAAATCTGGCCTTCAAATTTGCACCATCTCACAGGCCCTATACATCGCTGAAAATGTTGACTTTAGCCCTAACTATGTCTTTTGGGAGCAGTCAGCAGCCAAGTCAGTGGTCCCAGTCATTGACTGAAAATTTGGGAATAAACACTGAACTCAAGGTTTGCTTACCAATCTGATAAAGCCAAAGAGTGAACATAGTCTTGTTCTCTGCCACAGCTCATGCAAATGATCAAAAGCAAATGATCAAGTTGGGAAAATTCTCATGAGATCCACACATCTAAAGTATGTACAGAAACAGAACGGCAGGGACTTTGAAATATGCTGGTGCTGCATATTGTCATGTCACATCACACTAACTATTGAGATACAGTTTGAACATGTGGATAGTATGGTGAGTTAGGAACTGGCTGCACTGCTGGGGCCAGAGGTTTATGGTGGTGATCAGCAGTAAAACCTGGTGCCCAGGCAGGAGTTGAGTTCCTCAGCGTTTGATACTGTTTAGCATTTTTCCTAATGAGCTGGACAGTGGGATAAAGAGCTGTGTCAGACATGCTCACAGTGTATTTGAAAGAGCAGTTTAGACACTGGAGGAAAGGATTTCTACTCAGAGGAATCCTGACAGGTAGGAGAGAGCAGCTGACAAAAACCTCATGAAGTTCAATGAATGGAAATGCAAAGCCCTGCAGCTAGGATGCAATAGCCCACACAGTGGCATGGGAGGGGAGCTGACTGGACGGAAAAGAGGTTCTCAGGGAGTTGGTGAACAAAGGCCAGGACAGGTCAGTGGTGTGCCTTCACAGTGAAGAAGGCTGACTGTGGACTGGGCTGTCTGAGCAAGCACACAGTCAGCAGGATGAGGAGGAGATTGTTCTCCTTATTCAGGCCACCCTGCTGCACTGATGAGCCCAAAACTGGAGGAAGCACAAGACAGACATTGACAACTTGGAGCAAGTCTGGAAAACAGCTTCAAGATGGTTGGGGCCTAGAACATATGACATACAAAGAGAGGCTGAAGGAGGTGTGTTTGATGTCCAGCCGTGAGAAAATTCAGTCTGGCTCCTCACGCTCGCTACAAGTCCTTAATGGGAAGGCATAGAGAAGGTGGGGTTTGACTGTTCTCAAGGGTGGAATAAAAAGCCAAGGATGCAAGTAAATATGAATTCTGTTTTTATATTACATATAAGGTACTGGCACTTTTGGTCTCATTGGGACCAATTTTTCTAATTGTATTTCTTCAAAATTAGCAACAAAATTTGTATTATGAAGATGCCACTCAGCAAGAGTAAAACAATCAGAGCCTCATGCTAAATTGAGGAATGCTATTTATTGTAACTACAGTTAGCTTATTTCTTTATGAAGCACGAAATAAAGAAAGAAAAGTTTCATGAAAGCTCATGATAACATTCACATATGAAGGACAACTTAGTCCAGTTGGATTTATGAAGTTATCACAGTTTAATTAAGCTCTGGTCAAATGTAGCTATTACTCAACCAAATTAAAGGGTAAATCCCAAATAATTTTTCCCTAAAAATTATGCATTCCTTCTGCAAGAAAGAGGCCTTGTTAAACAATAATAGGTTCACGTATAGCAATTACATCTGTATTACAAGGACGCTATTACTTCGTGAAACAAAGCAGAAAAGCCTGCTTTTAAAGCCACATCACATATGCGCAGAGAACAAAACAGTGATGACCTTTAATATATCTCTGTTCAAAAATAACCTCCAAGACCAAGGAAACACTGCTGAACTGTCTTACTAGAGGCTCCCATGAACTCCTCCTCCATTAACAGAAGCAAACGGGAAGCACGTCTACAACACTTTGGCTCTTTTCACAACTGTACAGATGTCTGGGGTACCCCTGGCACATAATGAAATGAGGTTTTGATCCTCAGCACTAGCTCTGATCATGGATTTACTCTAACATCCTCTCTATGTGATCCATTAGACTTAACACTTCTCTCCCTCACAGCTAATACCTGCCCCAAAGAGCTTCCTCCTGAAAAAACAGACCTTTCTATTCAACAACACATACACAGAGAAGAATGTTGTGCTTCTGTATTGTATAAATATCTTCCTTAAATGCTGTTATATGCACAAACTGTTTCACATCCAGTTCCATCTCCTTTGCATTAATGCAGGAGCAGCGAACAACACACCATGCATGTGGTCTGTGCTGCTGACCAGAAAGACATTTTTGTTTCACTGCTGCTGGCTGCTGCAGTCAGTGTTTCAGAACTTCTGCATGGTATTCCATAAAAGACAAAACATGTTGTAGTCATCCCCACCACGTGCACACACACATTCTGCTTCCCTGGGCCTGCAGAGAGTCTGCACAATACCACAGGAGCATCTCTTCACTCTGTTCACCGCCAACTTCAGAATCCCTGCTGCAGGGTAGTACAAGTTTCATCTTTGTATGCATTTAATTTTTAACATACACATGATTTTTCATGCATCAAACCAAAGACAATTTCCTTCATGAGAGGTTTGGGTGAAGAATTTAAGTTCTGTTGCAACAGTGCTTATGCCTGCATTCATAACACATCTAGAAAGAGTTCTGAATTCAGTATCAGTCCCTATGAAATGAGCCTATGGAGGAAATCGAGAAGTCCAAGAGCTTTGACTGACCGTGCTTACAAGAAGGAAGAGAGGAACTCCTCTTCCCCAAAGTGTCAAACCTCCTCAATACATAGCATGTTCCATATGTGACGTCCCATGCTTAGTAAAGTAATGTCAAACTCTGTAAAAGCAGAGCCTTTTTATATATCAGTAAGAAATGTGAAGTATAGCTAGATTTTCTGTTGAAGCAAAAGTATGAATGTTACTTGCTCACTGTTTTCTCAAAGGAAATGCAGTTAGTGGTGCCCTTCACCAGCTCCCTATGATAAAGTCAGCTTCTCACACTCTGGTTTATTCAAAAAAAGTAATTTCTTAGTTCTCATTTGAAGCAACATTTCAAAATATTCGTTTAACAGGAAGAGATTTGAAACACACTTTTGAACTTCATTTCACTGAAATTCAAGTGGGAAAAGACTATTATTAACCCCAAGTCATCAGTCTGCCTATTTTAAGTCTGCCTATGTGTGTCTCCTTGTTACTGTAACAAAATTTTGTTCTCACTAGGTGTGTCTGCTTCATCTGCTCCAGGCATAAATTGGAAGTTTTATTTCCCATATATCCAGGAAGGAACCTTCATCTTTATACCAGCTGAATGTTTGCTACCGTAAATGAAAATATACAGAGGTCAGGCACGGGCATATGTAGCTTCCCTACCTGTACTCAATCTCTCATGGACTCACTCATGCAACAGGGTCATTTCTACTGTAACACAAATGAGGAGAACTATCCTTATTTCAGGAAAACTACTCCAGAAAAGGACAGATAGCAGGGATGCTTTTTATAGGTAGGTAGAAAGGGTGGCTTTTGGACTATTTCCACTTTTGTAAATAAAGAAAGAACATCTAGTCTAGGCGTAAGAACTTGCAAGTACATACGAACAAACATAAAAGGACTGAAATATCAAGAACAAGAATGAGAAAAACAATCTGTTCCTAAAACCACTCTGAGAATCAGGGAAATTCAAAATACAAATTTAGGAAAAGAAATTTAGGCTAGCTGGTATTACTCAGCTGCAGTGGTATGACTCGCATGACTGGATATTAAACTCATTGGTTACAGACTATTTAGGAAAGACAGTGGGGATATTACATGGTTTAGAGCTGCAGCGAGTTCAGAAAGACAGAACGTTGATTGTATACTAATTCACATACTAAATTATAAACCACAAAATGGGATAATGCTTAGACAGTATAATAGGCTATTGAATAGCCTGAGGAAATAAAATAGTAATCCTCTTCCTCGTTAAAATGTTGAGGAAAAATGTGTTCTTCTACAGACTGTCAATTTAGGAGGTTTTGGTGCTCTACAAGTACAAATACAAGTAAATCAAGCAGATGTAATTACACTGATGTTTTCCCCATGTGGAAATAGAACACAGTTATGATCAAGATACATACTGGGTGCTTTAAAAGATCCAGTCTCTCAAAGCTGAACACAAAAATTGAATAAGAAAAATATATTTAAGTACAAAGAACAGTTAGGAATTACCTCTGCTTCTGCATGGTCTTTCCAGCAACCAAGTTCTTTAGTTAGTTGGGCATGCTTCACCCAAATATCTACTCCACCTACTCTACATATTACAGGCAGTACAACTTCTGCCAATCTGATAAGTATGGAAATTCTTTCTTAACTGGCCACCTGGAGGAAAAATTAATTTTTAGTACTTGAGAAGATATTAAACACCTATAAGGTCTAGAATAATAACTGCACCTTGCCAAATATAACTCCTGTAGTTGCAGTCATTTAGTAAGTATTTAGATGATGGCATTCTTTGCCTCTTTCTGCAGCTCATAAACAACGAAGAAAGAAAAATTGTCTCCTACATCCCAGAGTGATCAGTAGAAATCCTGTAGAAATCTTGGGAGTGATATAATTTGGTTTAATAACCAGAATGAATGCTGATCAGGAATCCTTCAAACCTTCCTTGGGATGTCAGAACAGATGTGAAAAGGACTTGAAATTGGTCAAATAAGGTTTTTTTAAATGTTCCAAACTGATAATGATTACTGAAGATGTCTGTAATTATAAAAAACAACATCAAGAGGAATGAAGCCATTTATAATGGCTGAGTATGTATGTGGTATGGGAAAGACTGGGCCACTAAAAAGGATAGTATTGGATAAATACACTGATAAAGGAAGGAGGAAGTTAAAGAAGTCAGTGAAATTCCATGGCCGTTGAATTAAAGACAAAAGGGTAGAATTACTTGAGAATGTCACAGAAAAAAAATTTTAGCCAATAGTTATTAGTTTGGTAAAACTATTGAGCACTGGTGATAGCCAGCAACAGAATAATTTATACATCAATGTTTAAATTCAGCATCTTTTGCATTGAGCTTGGAGTGAAGATGAATTTGGAATAAGTTCATATTCCAATGAAAATTACATAATTTTTGTTCAAAAGATGATCGTATACACTCTGCAAATTGCATTTTTGTGAACTTCCAAAATGTCAAGCTAACAGCAACCACAGGTAAGATCAAGGAAAGTCTGTTCCATCAGAAAAGCATTGCAAGGTTATAACACAATGAATGCAAAAAATCTTTGCTTTGAAAAACTTGGGTCGCTGATATATCAGCAAAAATATCAGAGAAGAGGAAATGGGTGTTTCTAAATGCAATTAGTCCTTATTGAGGAAAATATACAAATTCCTAGCAATATCTAGCATTTATCAGTATAATTCATTGGAGGTGTAAATGAGAGGTGAACCTATCAGGTATATGGGCTGGCCGTGTAACTTCCTAAGGTACATTTGTTTCAGCAGCATCGCTTTAACACAGCTAAATTCTGTGCAAGATACCTGGAAACACAGCTGCCAGGTGCACTGTTGGGGTAGGAGATTGTATCCTGGAAAGCAGCAGTGCTGGAAAGCGTACTGGAACTGATGCCTGTGCAAGAAGCTAAATGCAATTCACAGATGCATTAGCAGGAAACCTGAAGGTGAGAGTAGGGAAGTAATTTAATACAGAAATTACAGAGCCTCTCACTGCAATAATCTTACCAGATCTGATGTCAACACTTTCTTTTAAAAAGGAAGCTGACAACTTTGAAAATTTACAGAGAGGTCTGCAATAGTGATTCAATGACTTACAATAAGAGACTGAGGAAGCTCAATTTATTTTGCTTGTTCAAAAGATGTTGTAAAATAGGTGGGGCAGAAAACTTTCCAGTAAGATCAGAGCATGTGAGAGCATGGTACATCATGAAATACACAGTCTGTCCAGGCTTATAGCACATGGAAAAATTACTTCAACTGAAGGCTTGTGAAAACAGGATTTCTGAGCCATGTATTGTTTCCTAAATTTCTGTTGGCAACTCAAAATCAACTATGAATGTTTGGCTGGAACAAATCAGGAGGCAAATTCTTCAAGTCCATTTAAGTATCAGAAGAAGATCCTTCTGGCAGATGGTGACTCTGTAGTTCAGGGTAAAAAAAAAGAGTATCCTTTGATGTAAAAGGGAAGAATATTTTTTTTCTTTTGGCCTAGGTTTTAAAATACACAAAATTCTACCAACCCTCTATCTTTTGAAAAGTTCCCTGTCACACATCATGAGAAATGGAAGAGAATTTTTGTGAACAGTTGGTGCATAACAAATCAATTTATACTCTGATAGTGTATTATCTTTATATTAAATTCAGAACTTTAATTTCTAAATACAAAGCTGCATATTACCTGAGTTAAAGAGAAGTAGTTACTAGAGCTTATCTTCTGATCCTTCAGGACATGCCATTAGCAGATGAAAAAAGCACAGTTGCTTACCAAGTGGGTCCTGCTACCTTTCCTGCAATGATGAAATTGTCCCACCCCACCTGTATCGTTACTTCACTGAGTTTTGGTGAGCTAAATTTACTTCCATTGTTAAAAATGTCTTAATTTTCCCTGCAGTGGAATTAAAATGCCTGTAGCAAAAGAATTGCAAAAGCATGCAGGAAGAATATGAAGTCTCTCATTTTAGAACTTGTAAAGGAGCCGTAGGATCTTGGATTTGCAGTCAGATGCCTGGAAACATAAGTAATCATAATCCACAGGGGGAAAACAGGAGAAAGCAGTCTTTTGTGGATGTCACAAAGGAAAATCTTGTAAGAAATACTTTCTTTCATGTTTTTTCCACTCTCAGGATCTGAAAGCTAAGTCAGGAATTAATGGTTTGAATTCTCTTATGTATGTCAGCAGCTGCTCGTTTAATAATCATTTTCACAAGCAATAAAAGAGTAGTGACTACATATTCTCAGAACAACAAGTTAGCTTACACCAGAATTTTTATTTATTGGAGACCTTTGTTGTTCACTACAGAAATATTTGACCCATACAGTTGATTTTTTTCAATATAGAGAAGATGCACTTCTTTGTAAAAACATGTGTTGTCATTTAAAAATACATATGTATGATGAATGGACTGTTCATTGTCTCTGTATACAAAATATCCATGGTTTTTTAAGACAAAATCTGAATTGATTTTCTTTCAACAATAAGGCAGCCTGCTTTATATGGCACAGCATATGAAGTCAGTGATGGTGAGTCAAAGTCTTGTGTCAGGTACAGCAGCATAAATTATGGATTGTTTCAGTTACAAGTCAGAGTAACTGAGAGCAGTGTTCAGTTTATCATGCTTCTGTTTCTGAGAACTTCCTGTATCTCAGGAGCCTTTGAAAACGGCTTGAATTGTTTTCTTAAGAAAATGTTACTGTAGAAATGTAAGATTCTATGAGGGCATAGTAGCCGTGTCCTTGTGAGGGATTGCACAAACAAAAGAACACAAATTCTTCCTGAAAATTGTATCATGTTGGAATCAACTGTCTGATACTACAGAACATTTTCTGTGATGACTTTAAACTGTGACTTATTTCTGTTTTGGTAGAAAATCCCAAATTTTCTGTTTAACTATTTTTCATTCTCTATTATAATGAAGTTCTTGATTAACAGCTTGTTATCACATTTATCACAGTTTATCTTTTGTCCTTTCTTGCTTCTTCTAAGGCATACAGTTTTCGATAAGCTGAAAGGGAAGAAGACATATATTAAAAAAAAAAAAAATTGAAGATGAAAATGCTCATTAGTAATCTTTTAAAGTGAGATAACAGGACGGTTTTCCTCTGTAGGAAATACCATAAAAGAATCTATAAAAAATTATCCGCTGAGAGTGCAATCACATGATTCCCACGGGGAAGGAAAAGGCCTGGTTGTTTAAGGTCACAGTTCAAGGGACAGAGCAGTGGATTTCTGTATCCCATCAAATCTGAGAGCTTGAATTGTACTTATAAGACACTCTAAACTTATACCACAATAATAAGGTGTGGCTGCACGGTTGGTCCACAAGACTAAGGAAAAGTACCAAGCATTTTGTGTGTCAAGTTGCTTCTGGGGAAAACAAATTATCAATAATATATAATATTTTAATATCATGTAATATTTTTTTCCCAAATTTCAGCTGAAATATATTATTGTAAGGAATAATGTTTGTGCAACTGGCTGTGACAGCACTCTCAGAGACATTTATCTCCACTTTTCCAAATGGAGCATGGTAAGAAAATAGTTTCAAGTGTCAGCATTACAAAAACTTGAAGAACTCCTCTTTTTAAATAGTAGCAGTCTGTAAAAGAATTGGGAAAAAATAGGGAAGTTATTTCACATCATTTCCTCCGTATGGATTTTAGATGACACTGAAGCTTCATGTAACTATATATTATAAAATTAAAACTGAGGACAATGTGGTGTTCTCATCAGTTGTTTAATAGTGTAGAACTTCTACTTGAATAACAAAGTAAAGTCATGACAGTATGTTCCCTATGAAATTTGTTAAACAAGAATTAACATTTCCACTGAAAATACACCAGCAGATCATGTTCAGCAGATCCATGGCTGGTGGGCCGGAGCTCATTTGCTACGGAGGCCTCTGGCACACATTTTCCTGGACCAAAGACCCATGATGATTATTTCTGGAACTTTGCAAAGAGAATGCGAAGGCCTGGGGACACCTCCGTTCCCTGTGTCACCTTGAAAAGTCTCACAGCACTCATAATCTCAGAGCAAAGGTAACTCTGAAAGATGAAGTTCAATTCATGCTTATTCTCTTAACCTGATACAAATTCCTACCTAATCCAAAAGAAGAATTATTTGTCTGATTATAGTTCCTTTCTCGGCAATGTAAAATATTTATCACGGCGTCTCAGAGCAAAGGAAACTCAGAGTAACCAGTGAAGCGAGATGGTCTGTGCAGGAATAGCTTCAGTCCAGCCAACATCTCTCAGCCACTAAATGCCCGTCTCCACAGATGCAAATCTGCAGAGAGCAGCGTCCTTTACCATGCATTCTCACCTTGCTTCCATTTCCTTTGCATGGCTGTAAGGGATTTATGAAGAGAGGAAAGATAAAAACCCACAACTACAACGCTGACACCTGGAATGAAGGATGTTGAAGGGTCAGTTTGTGATACAATGAAAAAGTTGGAGATCTTGCTTACATAGCTAGTGGGTCTGTTCCGACAACAGGTATATTAGTTTGCTGGTTTCAGTTTTGATTTTTGCATAATTGCTAAAATATTTTCTTTCAATACCTCCTGCCAGTTGTCTCAGTTCCACACTGTATAAATCCAGTGGTTAAAGTTGCACCCAGGGTGTAGAACAACAGATTCACAACCCCTTTCTTTAACTTGGAGGAAAGTTATGATATCTTATTTGTTAGGCAAGCATCCTAGATTTTAAGTATGAAGTGGGAGGCCTATCCCAGTCTTCCCCACTGAAGGGACAGCAAAATGATAGGCTGAAGCAGCACAAATGAAATTCAGAAGGGATATGAGAAAAGAAAATGGAAATACTAGCCTGAAAAACCCAAATTCCCCCATTCTTGTGGAGGACTCGGCGGTCAACACTGCAAGGTGGCGACCGACTCCACGGTGACATTGACACTCGTGCACTTACACACATAACCGATGAGCTGACCCAGTGGGCGTAGGGGAAAGATATTACCATAGGGAAAGAATGGTGTATAAAAGATGGTCACAGAAGACTATGTTCATTCCTTCTTTCTAGCATATGGATCTGGCCTTTAAGCTCAGTCTTTGCCTCTGTCTTTGCCTCTGACCTTTGAGACTCAAATCACAACTTCTTAACTGAAGGAAAAATAAAATCATTAAGAGAAAATATTTTTAACAGTGATCTGAGGAACACAACACCACCAATGAGGAAGGACTTATCTAAAAATAAAATAATCAAACATCCTAGAATAACTTCCATACTGTTCCATTTTATAAATGAGGACTACTGGCAGAATGTCTGAATTTCAAGGCATACTTTTTACTAAACACAACTAAATAAACATCAATAACATCTAGCCTGACATAATATGAATAGGAAGGCCTATGCTGGAACATTTATTTGATATATTGTTCTACTTTTTTTTTTTTTTTCTGCAGGTGATATTGGCAGCTTTGCTTATTCTGAAAGGAAATTTTCCAAAAGTCACTCTTGCCCTACCAGCACAATGTTTATGTTCATGCTACAACTTGTTGGCATAGAATACTGAGTACTAGGAATGATTATGCAGTATTGCATTTTTTCTTAGTGAATGGGGCACATTCACAGAGGATTTGGGACACTTTAATTCGTGTCCCAAAGTTATTTTTAATTTTATTTTTGCAAAATACAGGAAATTTCATTTTTTCGGCAGGATTCTGCTTACCTAACAATAGCCATCTCAAATTTGCAATTTACTATAAACAATTTGTTTAGTTTTCCCTTATAATCAGTGATCTATCCATCTAAAAAGGCATATGAGGTGAGTTTTCTTCCAACAGGTCCCATGCATCTTCACTGTAGATAGATGAAGCAACTGGTTCTGAACTGTTGAAGTTAGGCGAGACAGATCCCAGCCAATGGCTGGGTAATCTGTACCAAGAGAAAGCTGCAACACACAAATTATATTCACTACCTCAGGATAAGATGACTGATTTCCTTTCTTGAGGTCCATCACTCTTTGTTGGGTAAATTCCTACAGAATGTCAGAATTTAATGTGGAAAAATTCTGTTTTGAGTTCATGGAGCAGATCCTCCAAATTCAGCTACTTTTTTAGCAGATCGAAGAAATACAACCATGGAAGTATTAGCATTATATAGAGTGAAATAGCCTATGGAGTCTTTCTGGCACTTCACAACAAAAATAGTGTTTCCATCACCAAGTTTACAAAATACCAATGTATTATCTTGGAAAACACATGGCTAGTCTGGATTCTTTGGCTCCATAAATTACATGAGAGCAATGGGCAATGCTGACTAACTGATTCTTTCATGGCAGTTCCCCAAAAGAAGTGATACTACGTGGGAAATTAGAATATTTGGGGAATAATTGATGTCTAGATGCACAGAGGCAAAGCAAGTAGCCAGTGGTATTCAGCCTGCTCTCTCTCCTCTTAGCTGAGTTGAAATGGGCATTTGGATATGAAAACAGAAATAGGTAGAACCAATTGGCCCTTTTCATGCTCACAGATAGTAGCACTAAGCCATCATGTATTTTCCTGATAGCCAGAGCCCATTCTGCTCTCATACACTGTTCCTTTACAACCCAACAGAAGTTGATGACATAAACATATCCTTTTCCTAAACACTTGGGTTGTGTGTGATTTAACCTTTAGCTCCCACTTGTTGTTATAGGTTAGATGTCAAATATTTCTTGCGAGCCTTTGGCAAGGGTTTGAATATGTTTTCGTCACTCTTCCCCTAAGTAGTGTAGGCTGCAGTTGCAGAAGCATCATAGGAAGGTTTCCCTTCCCCCTATCCCTCTGGCCACTTCCTCCAAGCTCAAACAGGAAAGCGGGGACAATGCAGAGGGACCAGCCATGGGCTCACAGTAAATCTGCAGTTACTTGAAATGTCACTTCCTGTTTTTGAAGCCTACAGAAGAATAAATACCCTTCTGGGCCGTGCTGTGAAGCCAAGGGGCCCTGGTGGGTATGCTCCTGGCGCTGCTGGGGCTGGGGGCAGCAGGAGCACAGGGACGTGCTGCTCGGCCAAGCACTCCGACGCTTCCAGGTGTGACAATCAATCTTCCCCTAGGGACTTATATATGCTACTTGACCTGTGTAAATGAGATTTTTTTTTTTTGTCCCACAAAACTGCTACTCTTGCCTTAGAAAACAGGGCTTTGATGTGGAAGGAGTTTTATACATATCAGAGGCCAATTTTCACTGCCAGTATTTATAGAATCTAATTTGTCAGAAGTCCCTGCTTTGTCCTTCAGAAACATCTGTATAACTGTTTTCAGTAGATCCTGCTGAAAAGTAACCCACCACACAATTCTCCCCGTAACATGTGGAGTGAATTTTTCAGCTGTATGCAGTCTTCGGTCAAGACTTGAATGTAGGTTGAATGGACTTGGATGTAGGCTGCAGAAAGGGCAGGAATGAGTTAAGTCAACAGTAGCTTAAGAGAAAGCTACTTATGGAACTGTGGTGTTAGTGTAAAGGATATTTCAGCTCTGTAAGCAGTATTCAAGCTGTTGAATAAGAATTTGCAGTAAGTTTTGGCATCACATGAATGCTTTCCCAACCCTATGTGCAGACTAACTTCTGTTCTTTTGGAAAATGCAGAATAAAGATCTGTGAAATACCTCTCTTCTCTCAGAAACATGGCTTGGTGCACTTCCATGTCTAGCTGATCATGCTTTGCCAGACTGAAATATACTTAATTCACAAAGTGATACAGTTGAATGTTTAATTGTACCTCATGACTTGAGAACACCAGATCAGGCATAAAAGGGAAGTGAGTGCTGCTGGTTTTGAAAGGCTGACAATGGAAAACGCGTTGCCAAAGTGAGCAGATGTTGCGTAAAGTCAGAAAGTGTTCTGTGAAGTAAGTACTGCCTAAACTATTTTCAGAGAAACACTACTTCAAGAAAATTGCATGAATTTCTTCAGAAGTATTTAAAAATGCTTTCTTGATGTTGTTCCTGAAGAACCCTATCGAACCCAGAAATTCACCAGAGTTTGTAATTCTTGCTTTTTTCTGTATTTACCACATTTTCTTGCTGCTTTTTTTCTATATAGTCAATAATGAAGGAGAACAAACAGAGGGATCATATGAAAAATCTCTATTATTTTGCTTTGTTTGGGGTTTTTAGTCATTGTTGTTACAATGTGATTGTTTTTCTGATATGAAAATTGCACAGGGAAGAGGGGCTGGAAAGCTGTCTGATGGAAAAGGACTGTGAGAGACTGAACTGTTAATAATTAATGACAGAAAATACTTGCCTATTTGTGGAAGTGGCAGAGCGCTTTGCTGAGCCCAAGTTTGCTGAGGAGGAGGAGGAGGTGAGGTTTTGGGTCTGTAGCAGCAAGCATCTGGTCCTCTCGAGAGAGAAGTGAGCACCCACCACGGGAGGCTAAAAGCCAGAAAAGAGGCAGACCCTGCAGAGAAGGGATGGTGCCTTTTATCATGCCAACTGTCTTCTCTCACAGAACTCAGGCTCAGTTGTAAAATTCCCACGCTGCCCCCAGGGAAGGCCACATTCACAGGAGTCATTCACATTCACAGGTTGGCCTGAGAGGATTCATCCTTCTGATGGGGCATAGCTGGCTTAACTACTTCGACTTGAGAGGCAGCTGTCACATCATAGAAGGAGTCATAAACCACCAAAGACCCCCAAAGTGACCCGAGATTCATCCCTTAGGCCTTCCACCAGAGAACTGAAAGATGTCCCCACCAGGGGAGGCACATGGGCAATCCCACCCGAACCTGAGCATATATTAACCCATGGGACTTTGTGTTTTGTGGGGTTCCCCCACCTCTAATGGATTAAGACAGTGACCATCACTTCAACAAGACAGTGGCCATCACTGCGGCCAATGAAATTGCTACAACCAAGTCTCATCAGTGGACCCATGGGTGGTGGCTATATACCTTTCTTACCCTTTCTTTCTTTTCTTCAATATATTTCTTTAAGTGTTATTTTAAGCTTTTATATTAATATATCACCATAGATAACAACCAAAAAGACTACGTACCTGCTTTCTATTGCAACCAAATTGTTCTAAAATAAACCCTGCACATATATACACACTTATAAAGACCAATCGTTCAGTGTCATTTCACTCTAATACACCCCAAGGGATTTATTAACAAGAAACTGGGTTACCTTTCCCTTCTGGGGCAAGTTGGGGTTGCTGATCAACGTAGCTGAACATGAGCCAGGGTGTGCCCAGGTGGCCAAGAAGGCCAAGGGCATCCTGGCCTGCATCAGCAATAGTGTGGCCAGCAGGACCAGGGCAGGGATTGTCCCCCTGTACTCAGCACTGGTTAGGTTGCACTTTCAATGGTAGTGAGGATGGAAACAGAGTCAAGTTGCTCCAGGGTGGATTTACATTGGATATTACGAACAATTTCTTCATGGAAAGGTTTGTCAAGCGCTGGAACAGGATGCCCAGGGAAGTGGTGGAGGCACTATCCCTGGAGATATTTAAAAGACATGTAGATGTGGTTCTAAGGGACATGGCTTAGGGGTGAACTTGGCAATGATGGGTTAACAGATGGATTTGATCATCTTTCCCCACCTAAACAATTTTATGATTCCATAAAGCTTGCAACAAACCCAGTTTGGTTCCCGTTTGAAGGGAACTCATACAGGAACGTAAGAGATTGATTCCCTTAGGGCAAGAAATGGAGGAGATCACCTAACTCCTTGCAGGTCCCCTGCCTTCTCCAGAAAAACCCAGCAAAGCACTTGCCAGGGCCTCAGAGCTGCCAAATTTCCAAAAAAGTTCCGTGACTCTCCAGGAGCAGCTTGGACAGGCTGGTGACCTGGTGCTAAGGGGTGAGTTGAGGGCATGGTGAGGGAGGCAGGACCATGGCCTTGCAACAACAGTCCCATCCCACAGCAAACAAACAAGATGAGCGGGGAAGGGACCTGTGCATTTAGAAACCTGAGGCCTTCAAACACAAACTTCCTCCTGTAACACTGCTTTCTCCAGCTGCATGATTTTACAGGTGACCAAGGTAATAAAGTGAGACTTCCATGTCCTCACAACTGGATCAGTCAGGAAGGACTGCCACTGGCACTAGAAGTCCATCGTGCTTTCTCCTTCACTGACAGTTTTGGCATTTTGGGGTTTCATTCCGTGCTTAAAAGAAATCAAATTTCAAAATATTAAGTCTTCCACACCACAAATATCCTTACAGAAAACTCTAAATTATATAACACTGTAGAAATGCAGCTGACACTGCTTTGAAATGGAGCCCTACACCACGTTAGGCATTCGTATTTTCATTTCATATTTTCTACCCTACAATCACATTTTATTCCCCATTTTTTTAGATATACAGTTAATTCATTCTACCAGTACTCCTCTGATACTGTTAAGACTAAGCCTTTTTTCTGTAGGATAGATTTTCGTGTCTTGAACACATCCATGCTGGGAATCCAGAGTCAATAATGCCTTACTTAAATGCCTGTTTAGCTTGTGACCACAACCATAATAGTAAGAGCAGAGGTGACTCTATCAGAAAATCCTCAATGTCATGTGCTTTTGCAATTAAAACCAGTCATTTAGAAATACAAGTGGAAGTCTTGAAGACATACTAATGGTGCTTTTTTTGTTATTATTATTTTTTTTAATGGCATAATTTTCATGAACGAGTATTCCTGCCAAAAATATTGAAAAGGCTTTTTTTGAAGCCTGCATTGTTTCCTGCCAGCTCATCTGCTGGCTCTGGAGCCTCTGTGTTCTTAGACAAACTTATAACCAAGATCATGTCAATGTTAGGGATGCCAAGGTTTTGATATTATTAGGGGCTGGAGCCACGGTGCCACTGAGGGCTGTCAGGGTCCACACTGAGCTGCAGAACACCTGTGACAGAGTTGAACCTAGGGATCCTAGGATTTCGACACTTTCCACACCTTAGCTGGCAACCTAGAAAACCATTAGATTCATAAATTAAATTTGAACCCTCATCATGTTAGAAACTTCTGTTCCCATTGCAAGATCCTTCATCTCTGGCCTTTCAGTTTTAATGTCACTTATTCAGCCAGGACTCCAAAGAAGTGGGAGATCTGAGGGACACCAATTGTTCCTGGTTTCTTTTTGGAAAAAGATTTAAAAAACAAAAATATATTACATTTTTTCTATAAAACTCAGACATTCCCTTTCTGAAGAGACTACAACAATTTCAAGAAAATTATATGTATCTGTTTCTAATTAAAATAATTTCCTAAGGTCAAGAAATGCTAATTGACTTCTTCATGGCTTATACGCTTTAGACTTCAGGGGAGTCTTCAGATTTTTGGGGTTTTGTTTGCTTGGTTGGTTGTGGGTTTGTTTGTGCTTATTTGGAGGGTTTCTTTATTTGTTTTGGTTTAATTTTTGTGTATGTGTGTTTATTTGGTTGGATGGTTTCTTTTGTTTCATTTTGTTTTGTTCCATTTTGTTTTTTTTCTATTATTGAGTAAAAATTTAAAATTAGCCAAGCCTACAAAAGCAGATGCATTGATAACCTTAGGTACCCAACATGGACGTGCTGAGTCCCAGTGGGTTACATAATTTTAGGTTGGAATCACTTATGTGGTTCCACAACAAAAACAGGTACTTGGAATGGTTAAAAATCAGATACACAAATAAAGCTAACAACTGGAATACTCACAGGAGTTATCTTTTGACTAAATGCAAATTATTTCCACTAGAAAAAGACATGGATTTTTAAGAAATGATTATTAGCTAAAAAAGTGTAAATATTAGGTGGAAGAGCAAGGTGGTATATTTTCACTCTAATTCTCACTACTTTTAACACATTAAAGACTACCTGTCTGCAGATTACACTCATTTACATAAGTGCCTTTGAAGGACTTGTTAGATCTTATTTCATTGATCATGTTTGGCTTTTTCAGACTCAGTAGGCTAACCTACCCATATTTATAACTGGCAGTAAATGCAGAGATTCATGTTTAGCCAGCCATTCATTTCTGGGGATTTGGTCAAACCAGAGTTCATACTTTCAGACATTTCCTTAAGACTATAATATGATCACCCTACAAAACCAGAGGATTTAAGAGACTTAGTGATTTAAAAGCCTTACTGCTAGTTTATAGGAATACAATTAGCATCTGCAAGGAATGCTAATTTTACTGAGTACTTTTATGCTAGGAATTTGTAAGACCAAATTCACTGTAATAATCACTATAGTTTTACATTAGTTCTAACTAATGGATTTAAAACTGTTCCTTTCTAACACACTGCCCTAAGTGCTGTCTAAATCAACAGCAAATTTCAGTATAATCTCACAGTAATGTTTAGTTATCCTTTGATTTAAGCAAATATCTAGATTCAGGAAGTCATTGACATAATTAAGTACTTGGTGAGTACTCACCAAGACAGAGGTCTCAGCTCCTGCTGTGAGCTGATCTATTAAAAGAAAAAAAATCATTAAATCTGGCATTTAATCTCAGATTTTAATGATTCAGCCTGGAAAATCTGTACAAATAATCAGGTGGAAATAAATTCCTTTGTTCCTCACATTTCTGACTACATTAAACTTTCCTATTATTATTATAATACCATGCCATAGTTTGTTAGCCAATATCCCCAGTTAAAATATATCCCTACCTTGATATTAAGTAGATTTAATTTCTTTGTCGAGGCACAAAGATTAGTAATATTTTCATACTGTTTTGTATTGTTTTCAAGTGGATAGGGGTGGCTTCTCAGATTTCACCATCTTCTGGAGAATATCCAAGGCCAGTCGTAAACTAGAAGATTATAGGAATTCCATAAATTATTAAGGGTCATCATTGGCCAACCTTTCTTCTCATTTCCTTTTGAGAGGAATAATGAATTTGTTATGAAAAACTTTCAGAAGTATAGGAATGTGAAGAATAGGCAGCCCAAATCTGTTTAATAAAGACAGATTAAAGTCCAGCTACACTGTAGTTTATGGGACAAACTGAATAGTATTGAATAAGCATTTATATAAACAACAGTCAAGCATAGGATATAACACAATTTCTCGAAATTTCAATTTGTTTGTCATTAGTTCATACTTGTGTTAAACATGAAGTACCTTAAAAAAATATAAAAGTGGTATGAAATGATGCCTACAGCAATTTCTGCCAGTCAAAGTTGGCCTTCTAGGAGTATAGGTTGTCTATTTTGCAGCATCTATCACACAAAGAAAGTAAAAAGCAAACTCCAGCCAGAACTCTCTATAAGAAGAAACAGACCTTTCTACTTTATTTGGGCTGCTGGCTAGGTGATCCAGTAGTCCTTAATTCGCTTGACAACTTCTGCAGACAAAAATAGACAGCAAAACAGGAGTTATCAGCTAAGACAAATTTTGAAAAGTTACTGGCAAGACAGAGTAGGTGGAAGCCCTCCTGTGATGTAACTCAACATGGCTCAGTTAAAATCACCAGCTGAGAAACTTTATAGCTTGGTGAAGATTTAAAACAAATGTCTCAGAACACATGCAGCCTTTATGAAGACTCTAATAACGTAAACTTTCCATTTAAAACCTAATATCACAGAATCACAGAATATGCTGTGTCAATAGGGACCCACAAGGATTATCAAATGCAACTGCTGCCCTGCACCAAGAGTCACACCATGGGCCTGAGTGTTGCCCAAACACTCCTTGAACTCTGACAGTCTTGGTGCTGTGACCACTTCCCTGGGAAGCTGTTCTGGTGCCCAACCACCCTCTGGGGGAAAAACCCTTTCCTGATATCCAACCTAAACCTCCCCTAACACAATTCATGCCAGTCCCTCATGTCCTGTCATATGGGTCTGTATAAAACTGTTCAGCTCCTGTTTTTTCCAGACTTGACAAACAGCTGCTGCACTTTTGTGGTCACTTGAAAGCGCTGAAGCTTCACCCAGTCTAATTATGAAATTGCTGTTATTTTATGCCTATATCTTGACACAGAGGCACATTTCAGGCTTTGCCATTGTGTCAGTTCATTCCTGTCTTGCCAGATTTCATTTCATCAATGTAACTTTTAAGTTACAGTGGCTTGCAGCCTGCTCCTAGCAGTGTGTGTGAAAGTCTATGTGAAATGAATGGGGCTTCCTGGGCTTTGAAGGGATGAGCACAACAGTATGGAGAGGTGTCCTACTGTAAAAGAAAAAAAAATTAAAAATACATATTCTATTTATTGTAGATTTTATTTCCTCAGTTCTGACATTGGTAATATTCTTCAGGAAACTAAGTGATGTCATTTCCTTTCTACAGGCAAGTTACATAAATGCTGGAATATAGCCACTTCAAACAGTGTTCAAACAGATGGCTGTGTGTATAAGTGCCAGAAAAGTGAGAGCAGCCACTTGCAGTAAAAAATGTTACCCCACACATGGTATAATGTTTATTTTATAACCTCTCTTGTGGGCTTACATGGCTCATTTTTCTAATTTTTCCAGGCACAATCCCTTAGGAAGTAGCTGCAGAATGCCAATGTAAAATAAATTAAAATTATATAAATAAAACAACTTGGGCAGAACAAAGCTTAATTCTCAATAGATACCAGCCACAACAGAGAATAGAACACAGACAGATCTTAATATCAAACACTTCATTTGTTTAGTTACACCAGGATTGAATTTTCAGTACTGAACCTGTGAGACTCAAGAAAATCCAATTTGGTTCGAAGTATTCGTAAAGCTTGGTAAGGAAGTTTAACTAGAGGTGTGACAGCCAAGTCCCTTGAACATGAACCCGTATTTACTGTAAAAGAAGAAAACCTGTCTGTAAGGCAATGACCTAAAGCCAGATGCTGTTCTCAGCACACACAGTGAGGAGGAGCAAACAGCAATTCGGTTCTTGGAAACACAGCCATAAGGACAAAATCCAGTACTACACGACTAACCTTCCCAGAAAAGCTCTCACAGGACTGTGAGTACATGGGAACAAGAGTGGTCCATATCAGAAAGGAGAAGAGAGACAGCACAAAGGAAGGGACCATCCTCCAGGACACGATGCAACCTGCCCCAGGAGACCTGCAGGCAGTGCAGCTGCTGGAGGTAATTCTGTTTCTGCCTTTCTTTCACATGTCCCTCCTCACATTTTGCAATGGTGGGATTTGGAATAAGGCAATACCAGTGGGTCAGCTGCAGCATCTTACAGAGTCAGGAAGAGAATCAAGGGCACCCTGAAAGTACGGGGTTAACATGAAGAAATCAGAGAGGCCACCTCCTGGTATTATAAAATGCCACAATTCTTTCCAGCACCAAAATCTTCTGACTTGATAAAACCATGCACTGAAAACAGTGGATAAGATGTTTTTAAAGGTGTTTTAAATCTTTCTGACTTTGCTAAAATCTAACACAATGGGAGAAGTCCCTGACTTCAAAGAGAGTGGCAGAAGGCCAAAGCACTGCAATTCTGAAGTTTCTATCCAGGCAGCTTTGGGGCTGCTTTCTTTCGTGCCTGCATTATGAGCAAAAGCTTTGTCCTGGCTCCAGAACTGTGCCTCCAGTGCTGTACTTCTGCCATGTGAAGATTCAGTTCTTGAATGTGGCAGACTGATTTTTCTCAGGTGGGAAAATCAGTGGCAAAGAGATCTGGAAATATATTTGCAGTTTAACTTGATTTACTCATTCACTGCAGCCTGGTAATGGAGGCAACCACAAACCCATTACAGGCAATTTCCTTTTTCAAAGGTTTCCACTCACGGTAGTGTCCAGTTCCCAGGAAGGTTTTCTGTCTCAGCAGTATCTTCCAAATGCAGGGAATAAAGTAAAAAAAAAAAAGAGTTCTTGTGGATGCCACAACTTATTTCAAGGACCTTTGCAAAACAACACAATACAGCTTATCTTCAGAACAGATAGGGGCACTGCCATTCGAATTCCTGGTAGCAATGATAACAAATTAAGTCTCATGATATTGCCTAGTATCATATTAAGCCTGTTGGACAAGGGTCACTGAAGTTTCCAGGGAGCTGTGATTGAAGGCAGAAATGTTTCATTCTCCCTGCTCTACAATGTCTCACATCTGAGACCTATTTTCTGAGATGCTTTACTCTATTTCAGAGGTTATTAGAAAAGCAGCATTTGTGATGTTAGAATCCCACAGATCCTGCATGACTTGCTAACACAGTACTTCTACGGCATGAGGTTGTAGTCCATCACTCCTATAGAAGTTACAAGCTTGCTAGCCTGCTAAGAACATAATTGTGAGATTCTGTATAACAGCACCACAACAGTCACAACCTACTATGTAACTCAGTTCTTGATACAATAACAAAGACTGCTCTATACCACAGCAGCAAAAGTCACCACCCTTACTTTAAAAGGTAACAACCCAGTTTTAATACTCCAATACGACTTTTTGTCTCCTTGCATTACAGCTACATAAAAAGAGAAATATGTATCCGTACTCCTTGAGAACGGCATCACCAAAACAAAGTCTCAGACTTTAGTTGTCTATCTTCTTACAGGACAGAAAAAGTTAGACAGAGAACCAAGATTGTGCCATAACACCCAACTGTATAAAAGAGGCTACACAAGGTCAGGATGTCCTTTTAATTGTTTGAAGTAGTGATCAAAGCTAGCAGCATGGTGTAAGATACCCTGCACAGGCCACAGTTTCATGCTCAGAGGACTGTCGAAGCAGGTGAGAGGAAGAGAGAGTACAGCAGTGCAGAGTCGTCCATCGTCTTCTAATTCTGTCGCCAGAGAAGAACGCCGTCTAACAGTCTGCTCTAGGAACACCCATGGAACAGCAAAATCCAGTGTTATCTCTTGCTATGGCTGCCAAAGCCAAAATTTAATCTGAGTTATTTGTTCAGTTTGTCTTATCATCCAACAGTGTGAAGGAAGATCTGCTCACTCTGGGGTCATTCTGTTCTCACTGTGCAACAGGGACAAGGAATAATTTGGAAGGTACAAACAGGTGCTGGAAAATGGCAGCTCATTTGTGTCAAATGGCTGCTCATCTGCAGCACTGTCTTTTTTCATCTCCAAGGAGACTGATTGACCCTCTCTGCCAAGGCACCAGAGGCACAGAAATCCACTGCAGTGAAACCTTGACTCAAGAACTCTTCCATACAACTGGAACTGTTAAAGAGCCAAGGATCAATACACTCTGCTGAGGAAACAGAACCAAACACACCAACCACTGCTGCAACCAAACCACTACTTTTTTTACTACTATTACAAGTTCTTTACTTAAGGTCTTGTGACTGTTTGGAATGTAAAATGTTCTGCATTCAGGATGTTTCTCCCCTGTATTTTGTATGTATTTGATTGCAAAAAACAGTTCAGTGATCCTATTACCTTAAGGTAAAATTGTGTCCTCAGATGTTTTTATGCTTCTCTTGGGCTCTGCTGCCTGAACTCCACCAAATAGTCTAATAAGTTCCATATGCCCATTTTTTTGAAGAGCACATTTTCAAAGCAGCAAATGTTTTGACGGATTGGCTCACAGAGAGTCTGAATGCTGTTATACACATCGTTTAGCATTCCACAAGGCCCCCACTGTTAAATTCTGGGAATGTGGCCAGAGTGACCTACCTAATACTGCACTAACTAGCTTTAAAAAAAAAAAAAAGAAAAAAAAGAAAAAAAAAGAAAATAAGACATTCTTAACCATTGTGCTTTACTAAAGCATATTTGGAATTTGAGTGTGTATTTGCTGCCCTGGTAATTTGTGTTTGAGGTGTGTGAGAATTAGGCTGACACATATCTGGACTCACTGAAAGAATGTTTTGCATAAAACTAAAAAAATATTTTTAAAGTGGCTTGCACATATCATCTAAAGCAGAAGCTGGGGCCCCTGTCTTGCAAGAAGTTAAACACCACCTGAGTGGCTGAGCCTCCCACACACAGTGAGTCCAGGCAAACACAAACCTGTCCAATACTATCTAGAGAAAAAAACAATTCGTTAGAGTGCTCAACACTTCATTCAGAGCAAAGACAAAAATATTTATGAGCATGCATCAAACACATATTTCCTGTAATTAAACTATATATTATAAGTGCATACAGGATTGGGAAAAAACCCACTAACATTTATTTTGGTTAAGGAAATGTCGTAATATTTTTTCGAAAACAACAAACCCAGTTTTGATTTTTCCATCTCCTTTTACTAGTGGAAACTTCGTGTTTCTCTCTTCATATACTACTCTCAGGTCAAAACATTCTGGAAATCAGGTGTGGTTCTGCTATTTTTTTACGTGTTAAAGACAAGGCACTTGAGCAGACTGAGAAACAAATGACCAGTTTAGTTCTGCAGCCTCTTATCCCCCATGGTGAAGCCAAATGATGCTTACTTCTTTTTTCAGGCAGAAAGAAATAAAGAAAGGAATTACAATGCATTTGTTTGTTTGGAAGGGGAAGATTCCTGACCTAGCACACTTATTCTGTGTATACAATCCAGACAAAATTCAGTATCTAACATTAGGCCAAAGAGAGAAGAGAGAAAGCAGTGAGGAGGGCAGATATATGGGTGAAAGATATTCTGTGTCTCTGAGCACCTGATGAAAGGCAAGGCAGGGTTCATGACTCAGGAGGGTTCATCAAGATCTAAATTTGGGAGCAGGAGTTATTAGACATTCAGTAGCTGGTGTGGAAATCAGATATGAAGATATCACAGGCCATATATGACATAATTTCTTTCACCCAAGCCGCTTGGACTGCAAACACCGTAAGAATGAAGTGTATTGCATATGTTTGTGTGCAAGTGTGAGTACATAAAAGCAACAATTTAATGCAAGAATATATGTACCTGCAAGAGTAAACTGGATTTCAAAATCTGTGCCACTGTTGCACCATTGTATTAGTGTCACGCCTCTAGGCTTGCTTCTTGAAGACATTTTTCATTAATGTAATGCTTGGTCCAACAAGATGTGCTATAGGAAGGAAATAATGCCTTGTAGTCTGAATGGCTCACGCAAAATCTGGTAATATCTTACGGGCTGATCCTAATGTCTGCTCCACTTCAAATATAGATTTCTGTTGTCACCAGCAGCTATGCTGACCTGTTACCCCAAAGTGTGGAATGCTGATAGCTCTGCCTGTCATCAAGATGCAGAAGGACTGGGAAAAAAAAATGAGACCTTTGCAAGCTCTTAGCAGTCTATAATGACAAATAGAACTTGTCTGGGACATGCTGTCAAAAATAAGACACCAGCTCTGGACAAAGATCAGTGGGGGATGCAAGTATTTCTGCTAAAGTGCAAAGGTATAAATGATGTTGAAACAATATATTTAAATACACGCAACAGCTACAAACTGGAAGAGGGAAAATGAGCAAAACTAGTTAATTTACAGTCAAACCACTTTTTGTTTGTAAGATATTCTTTACATTCTGCATACTACCTTGCAGTGCCTTATAGAATTTACTTTGTGGTTAGAAAGGACAAAGTCAAACTTTCATCTGTTAAAAGACAAAGTCTTTGTCATCACTACCAATGTAAAATACTCATATCCTTCCCATACATTTCTCATTCCCACCCTTTGCCACTCTCCTCAGTTGTGCTGGCACAGCTGTTTGTGCAGCACTGCCATAAGGCACTGTGAAACAGCTTGTAAACAGATCTCATTTTTAGAAACACTCCCAAAAAACTGTGTTTTCTGAAGCTGATGATGTCCTCAGTCTGATTCATCAACAGCTGCACAAACCACTGTATTGGAACATCTGAAGGGTTGATGCATTAACTGGTATAATTAAACCAGTATAATTGCCAAAGACTTCATCTTCTGAAGTCACAACCTGCTTACTATGTGTATTATAAGTTTTTTTCTCCAAAGAAACTTATTAGCATTTGTCCTTTGAGAACTGTCTGGAAATTACTAAACCATACTATAGAGCATTCTACATTTATGCAACAACCATTTTACTGTCATGTATTGCTTTCTACAAAGTCTGGAGAAGACACAACTCCTGTTGCAGCAGAAACCCAGGGTTTAGAAAGGATACCTCCTCTGAATCACTGATGATTCAATGGGATGCAATGCAGAGCAAATTCTGCAATGTCAAGAGAAAAAAATATAGGGATTATTCTAGAATTAAATTCAGGACAAAACATTGGTACTGGATTGTTCTGACCTCACTAAGCCAAATGAGTAGCAAACACTAATTTTCAGTTGGTTCTGCTGCTCCTGCTGCCATCGCCCCTTCAGAATTATTCTGCTTAGAAAAGTTTAAGGAATAACTTTTAAATTATTGTTGAATCTGTTCTGCATTTTGTCGGAATACTTACTTGTAGAAGAAAAAATCTCAACAGTGTATTTAAACAATCTACATTTCAAAAGCAAGCATTGCCACAGGAAACTTTTTACTCATCCAAATGATGATGTGACCCCAAATTGTTTGGATTTAGATTTAGATTTTGGATTTAATTTTAGATTTTGGATGTTCTAGTGTTAGACACAGTGGAAAGAATCTTAATCACATGTTTTTTTTGTTCAGCCATCTACTCACTCATGTATAGCAATGAGCATTTTTTAGATCACCCCTTAAAAGGCAGTTTTCTGTAGACAGAAGATCAAAACAAAGTTGAATAACTTTGTATATGTAATTACAGAAAAGACTTAGAATGCTGTTTTCATGCATACAGACAGCAAACACAAGGCTCTATATTTCAGATTTCTGGATGTGACTTTAGCTGACCTCTCACTTTAAAATACTGGTCTTTTTAAAGTCCTGCATGCTGCTGCTTGATGGTTTTTTTCATCATCTTTTGGATTCAGTAACCAGAGGTCTCCTTAATCACTGAGAAACCTTGAAAAGTCACAGATTATGGCCTGTGAGAATCCTGGGAGTCATGGACTGCCTCAGTATGAAACTCCCAGGATCCCACACTGTCCCAGCTCTTACTGAGGCTTGGGATTTTCCTTGTTACCTCATCTTTGGCCAAAGCCAAAGTCTTCCCTGTACTAAAACAGTTGAAGAGAAGACGATAATTCTCCACTGAATATGGACAATGTCCATATGTCACATAATGTAATTTAAGGGGCAGTTTGTGACAATCTGCTGCGGGATCATACATCCTGTGACAAAACTTTCAGCATGGAATACGCTTTGCCTAAGTCCAGTTCTGACTTTTTCAGCCTGGTCATCAAGTTAGTCCTCTACAACAGGCCCGCCTAAGAGGGGGCAGGATTGCGATTTACATACATTCTGCTGTCCATCAGAGTTCTGTCAGTAAAGGATCAGCTAAGACCCTCAGCTCAGCTGTGCTCTAGATTGCTGCTGATTTCGGGACTTCAAGCAGGTACATGGTTATGTGGTTGGCACTAGCCCTTCTATGGTCCATGCTCTCAGTTTTGCTCAACAGAGGTGAAAATGTGGTGTGAGTTTTGTAAGCATGCACGAAAGAGTGCAAGATGAAATATTTCTTTTGTTAAAAACTAAACTCATGATGCAAAAGTGTAATTAGGATACATTTGAGCATTAGTACAGGACATGTATGGAGCAATTATCTGTTTAAAGAAATTAACCTGACAAGGTATTTAATTGCAAAATCTACAGGACTTAATTTTACCACAGCAAGGCCCATTATTCCTTCAGCAAATGCTGTTGCCATTCTAGGAAGTCCGCATCACCTTTGCTGTTGTTTTTTGCAGTTGTTTGGAAAAAATATTTATTAACAGCCATTGGGCTACTAAGAAGTAACACTTAAGACTTCCCCATCTCCTCTGTCTGATACTAAATATTTCCCCTTAAAATAATTTCACACATTAATTTGAACTTGTCTGGGTGTTTAAAATGTCATTTGCATGTAGAAAGAATGGCATATTTCTAAATATCCTGTACAGCAAAGAAGAGAACCTGCAAGAAAAAAGCAAGTGGGATCTGTGTCCTCTGTGACCTGGTTTATCAGGGTGTTCACTTGGGCAAAATTAAATGTAAACTCTTGCTGTCAGTCTGAGTAATTTTGCTTGATCAGCACTAATATGGAAAAGGGTAAGAGGAAGATTAAATGATCAGGCCACGGAGGAAAATTATGTGCAATACTACAGCACAGCAAGAACCTATCAGGGATAGTATTTGCTTATTTCTTGAGTCTATTTAGCACTGATGTGATCTTGGAAACAAAAGCACCTGGAGTTAGACACATTTCACTCAGCTGCCAGTCCATTACATTGCCACATGGTGATTCCAGCTGGGAGATCATTTTGAAGTGCAGGGAACTGGGAAGAGATGAGGACCACACTAACCAAGTCTTTATGGAGGGCCTTCAAGCAGGGCGATCTGTGGCTGAAGGGGCTGGGATAGCAGGACAAGCTGGTAGACCCTGGAGGGGAGGCTGATGGCTTATTGTCCCTCTGCCTGGAAACCCAGAACTTCAGGGGGCAACAAGGAAAACTGTTTTCCTCTGTGCACCAGGATGGAGTCGTTCCTGGGAGGAGTCAGGTTAGCAAGGCTGACCCACATGCAGTCATTTGCAGGCATGCAAACTTCATCGTGGAGGCTTTGATTTTTATAAGATGAAGACATTGGTCTTAAGCCAGTTTCAAGTGCAGCATAATACTTCATTGCCCCACTGCAGGGTCACAGTCAGTCACAGTACCTAAATTTGTAAAGCCTGAAACACTCACAGTTTGTCTTTATACCAGGGGTGATACTGTTTAATTTTGCTGTACCAGCAAGACACATCCAAGGCAAGGGATCTTTGGCATGGAGGGACAACTGGTATGTGGTGAGTTCCAACGAGAAAAATGTTCTAGAGGGATCAATATTATTGCAGAGGCTGTCAAAACCTGTATCCCCCTCCGCTGCCGTAACATCCTTCTGCCCGCATGCTACTGCTTCTGCTTTTAAATTATAAAGTAAACTAAGATAATTAAAGGAAACTAGGATATGGAGGAAAATATTTTCCCAGACACAGGAAAAATACTACACTTACCCAAAAAATCTGCTCAGAACTACATAAACAAATATGAACATGTTCTCTTTCATGTGTTAAATACATATCTATCAGAACTTTGCAAATCAAGGTAAGGCACGTGCCAAGCCACCAGGGCCAAAATATAATGATCTTGTGACAGGGGCTGAGAAAAGCCTGTGCACTGGAATCCCATCCCCAGAGCCCAGGTGGCCTGACAGCACTGACCATGCACAAGTATATCCAGCCAAAAAAAGCCTTGCACACAGGAGATCAGGACAGAGAAAAGAGTAGGCGGCTACCTGCTTATGTAGGGCATGTGGTGAGACTGGGTGGACTGTGAGACTGCTTTCAGAGCTTGAATTCCCTCACAGTTCCTTGCCCCAGAGAGGCCTGTGGCCCTTCCTCCTGGGCTCCTTCCAGCTCCTGAAAACTCTCCTAATGCCCAACTCCTGCCAGTTGTCTGGCACTTACTTCTTCCAGCCACTCCCCCCTGCCAGCCCCTCACCTTGGATGATGGCAATGGAAATAGACAACTCAGACAGATTTTCTGATACTCATCACCTCCCTCCCTTAGAACATGACTATTTTTGCTGAACACAAACACTGAGCACTGAATGATATGGCCACCACTTTCCCATTCTTTTCTCCTTCCTAGTCTTTCTCTTACTGAGGACATCACAGCCTGCTCTGATTCCAATCCATAGTACAAGCCCTATCTGTCAGAGAACCCCATGGTGAGAAAAAATACTAAATGATATCTTTTTAGTATTTAATTTGCATTTCCCAGCTGGTCATCCAACAACCATATGCCCTTGGTGCTAATAATTAAACCCCTGTATTCTTACAGCCCACCAGCAAATGCCATGGGACCTGAATAACAGAGCCAGTCACACAGCTCCAGCAAAACTTGGCAGGAATATTCAGCTGGCTCTCTTGCTTGTCTTTTCCTCCTCCGCTTCCTTGCCCTGACTCCTCTTTTGTTAGTTTTGGAGACACTCATTGACATATGTGAACATGCCACAGAAATCAATACTGAAATTCCTCAGGGTTCTGGAGGAGCTAGAGAGAACTTGTAGTGGTGCCAACGTGGGCAGTGTCACCCAATCCCATCCATGTAGGCCTAATTGCAGCAAAATATAAAGTCAGCTCCATCCAAAGGATGGGGCTGGAGCCAGGGCCATCAGTCTCACTCCTCACCAGTCCCACTGTCCAATCCACCCCCAACACTGAGTCATCAAACTCGCCTTTAGCCTTCTTCACTGCTGCCAAACAAGCCAGATGTAACCAGGATGTTGCAACACTTCCAGGTCTTCATACTTCAGTCATCCAATCAGTGGAAAATGACAGGAATGAAGAGGCAATCATGCTTCCTTTTTGCTAAATAACATTCTCATTTAAAGTGACAGATACAGAAAGCAGGTACTGGTACCAACTAGTGCTGAAAAAGGTTTTGAGGTTACCACAGTGGTCTGGAACATTTGTCAGTAGGAGGAAAAGTAACTGGCCAAAATAACAAAACAGAAGTGCAGGAGGAAAGTCACTGGCCCAAGACTCCTCTTAGTTAAGTTGACAGAAAAGTTTCCACTGTTTTCTGCAAGGGGAGTGTTATTACAACAGGCATGAAATGTCTAAAACATCCTTAGATCTCATAAGACAAAGGAGACTTCATCATTTCTGATGAGCCAGAATAAATCCTGAGTCATGGAACACGGAGAGCAGACAGGGTAAGGCACTTGCATTTTGTGCCTGTGAAGCGAAGCATGAGAGCAGCCCAGGAGCCAGCAGATCTCCCTGCCATGATGGAGACAGGATGAAGGAATATTGTTCAGCTTGGCAGCACGTGGTCACCCCTGCAGTACACAGCACTCTCCCAGCACGCTGCAAGGCACACAAGGAAGCAAGTGCTTTGCTCCTCTTCCTTCCTGGCAAGAGCAGGACGCAGACATTACCTCAAGAGACGTCTCTCACAGCAGGGTGAGATCCCAGTTTGGCATGGTACTGAGGCAACAGAGGCAACCAAGAGGTTAAACATGGAATGCTAGCTGGATGCTCTAAAATGAGGAATAAATCCAAATATCTCCCCAGGGAACATCATCATTCAATCATGCATTGGTTTTAAAAGACCCAGGATTCAAAAGTCCCCAGGAGTTTCTTTTGCTCACCTGTAGTAGTGTAACTTAACAGAAGTACAGCTACTGAAAGACTTAAGCAGGTATTTTATTAAGGAAGATGCTGTTAGTACTTTGTTCTAATACTGAAAAAAATTTGCATTGATATCTGCAGTCATTTCCTCTTAAAAGTAGCGGTTTGCACCTTGTTATTTTGCTGCTTTTTCATCTGTTCGTTGATTCTGCAAGGAACTTTTAACTTTCTGTGCAGAATCCTTAAGAATTAATAAATGGCTAACATTAGAAAAACCTATCGAAAGTACAGATACTCACCTGCTATACACATTATTTTAACAGAGTAAAAGGTTTTTTGTAAAATGCTTTCACTGTCATGAAGAGGATCCTGTGACTCAGCCAAAGGCGTGCGAGACAGGGATATTTATCTTACTTCATTTGATGTTATTCAGCCACATCATTATGCTGGCTGCTAAAAAATAACAAGGAACGTCTTAGGAGAGCTGGCACAACATGCCCTGTGGGCAGCGTTCTTCCTCCTGTCTACTGGAAAGAATCCCTGTTTAAATATTTAGAAGAACAAATCTTGTATTATTAACAGCTGTACTTAAGCTAGCCTCAAGAGAAAAGGAAAGAGCAAAAAGGGGAAAGAGATACAAAGATGGATAGAAAAAAAAAAGATAAAAATTTAAAAATAAAACTAAGAAAAGATCAAAAAGAGAGAAAAGTGAAAAGAAGATCAAGGCTGCTTCAGACTGCCCAAATGCGTGTGATTTTTTTCACATTTTACAGTGCTTCTCACTAACATGATGGTGAAAGAGACACCTTAGATACTGATATCTTTAGGACACAAATCATTCACATCTCAGTAGAAATAATTTAAAAATAGGAGAGAAAAGGTTCAAGACCTGACGGAAAACAAGGCTGGTGCTTCAAACAGCAACATGATTACGATAATGTTCTGTGACTATGCCAGGCTTTGGGTCTATACCTGGAAGGCAGGAAATGCTCTCAGTGATGTGCTCATGTGAGACTTTGGGTAATCTAATTGATCTTCCTCCATTTTCCCAATTGTGAAATGGAAATAATCATAATTGTCTCCTTCCAAATATCATTTTGGATTTTAAAAATGGAGACTTTATGCCTGATTCCAATACGAGTCTTCTCTGCAGCCTGAATAAAAATACTATTTTCACGAAGGCAGAAATTGCAGCAGATTTTGTGGAAATCAGTGGCTGAATGAAATGGAGCTGATTCACACTGCAAGTGAGGCTCCATATGTTTCCACTGTCAGAAAATAAACCCTTTCCAGAATTATCTCTGGTTGAACAAATATTTGTTATATCTATGGGTACAATACATTTCATTAAAATATGCTTTATGTTGGCAGATTTTTGTTCTCATCCATACAATACCAAATGGTAAGGAACTATATAAAATGTTGAATGACTGAGTTTAGCTTTTTCTTCTGTACTTAAGAGAGTGATACACAGATCCCAAAGAAGATAAAGCAGAATGGACTGTGAAGGCTAATGCATATTTACATTTCTGTGCAAGTCTCCAACTAGTTTTCTTTCATATTTACATTCCTATGAATGCCTTAATTCCTGTTGTATTTATTCTTTATGTCCTCCTATTAACTTAAACTGTGACTGCTTTCTTAGTTCCCTTCTTTCATAAACTCTTTTTTTTTAACTGCACATAGTTAAGGGTGACGGGGTTGATGGCTGAATACAGCTGCTTACACATGGGATGCAAGAATGTGAATGTTTAGCAGGATCGGGCCCTTGTTTGGCTGGCAGTGGCATTAGAATGAGTATCCATGATGGTGTCTCCAAGGAGGGAGTGTTTCAAAGACTAGGGATAGCCTGATATGCTCAGCTCACACAGTGCCCTCCACATCCACGAGTGAGAGCGAAGCTGCTGTGGCTGCACCTGAGTTCCTTGGTCAGGGTCTAGCTCTCCACTTCAAGGAGCCTCTGCCTCCACAGACTCCAGAAACTTATGGAGGCTACAGACACTAAAGTGAAGTTGGCCTCAGAAAATGTCCCTCAGGCAGACACCTCAAGCTGTAAAACCCGACAGTGCAGCAAGAGTCCTCTCTACATATCTTTACATCATGCTCCATCACTTGTTGAAAAATAAAGCTGTCAGAACAATAATCATATTACTAATGAAGCCTTCTTGTTACAAACCTGTAGCATGCACTTGGAGAGCAATTGTGAATAAGCTCTCCAAATATTTGTTAACATCACAGAAAAACACCTCACCACAGCATTTCAATAAAAAGGAGATTTTAAATTTACTCTTGTCAGTGATGGTATGTTGTATGAGATACTGAGCAGACATTGGCTTAACAGGAATGAATAAACACTAAGGTTTGTAGATATAATAAGTAAATATTGGTGCAGGAGGAAGGCAAGGTTAATATTTGCCTCAAGAGACAATGAATTCTGGTGACTGACAAAATTTCAAGTTAACCAAGGTATCTAACACCTCCCAGGTTAGGTGTATTAATCCAGAACCAGTCTGTGAAGTAAACATAGTACTAGTTTGAAAAGAAACTCATGTTAGTCTTAATGTATTTTCTCTTTTTCCTTAAAACAATAGCCTGATATCATGGGTATAAATTTTGAAGACTCTTAAAATCCTTAGTCTTACAGTAGGTATCATTAAGTAGAAAGAGAAAATATGGAAGTAGATCTACTACAGTGTGACATGACTGAAGAATAAATGCAATGAAATTTCTTTTTCAATTCTGAGATGGCAGTCAAAAAGAAATATGTTAATTTGTAGACCAAATGAAATAAACAACTTAATAGTTTAAATAAACAAAGCTTGCATTGAATTTTGAACCTATGATTCTGCCTTGAGAATAATCCCAGCAAACTCATGTAAAACAATGTAGAATTGTAATTTTAAAGAGTTTTCCATCTGGCCTTTTCCATCTCACGACTAGTGATAATTTTATTTGCATATAGTATAAATCTAGATCTGTTGTGATTACCCAATCTGATTAGCTATTTTGTTACTTCAATGCCATATGGATGATTTCAACAGAATTAAACCAGCAAAACAATGGAAAAATGCCATTGCAAATGAAGCAAGCTCAACTCTTTTCTGAAGTTTGCTTTTTCTGCCAGAAACATTCTCCAGGCCATGTGACCTAAACTCTAATTTCACAAAACAAAACAAAACAAAAAAAACCCAACCCAAATACTTTAAATGTCCTTTCAAGACTTTCTCAGAAGCAAGGATTTCCCATCGTCAATACATCAGGTTCTTGTGCAAAGGGCAGCCACGGAGGATTCTTGCAACATCAAAAACAAATTCATCCTTGAGGGATCTTTAAAGTATTTCAAAATACGTTCTCATCAAAACAAGAAGCTCACACATGGCAGAAACATTTTATTGTCACTTCTCAGCCATTAACCATTTCTGTGTGTAAATGATTTCTTACACTGTTATTCTACTACCTGAATATTATGGTGTTTTCTTCAGTTCCTGAAAAGATGTAAAAGAGGATTTATTATGTCCCTTTCTTTACATGTGAGGCTGATAACTTGATAAAGGTTTTGCAATCGCTTTTCCAAGGACAAACAAGGAAGAAAAAACATCCAAATTCACATCACCAACGTGTATGGAGGACTTTGACACCAAACTAGTTTGCCCGATGTAACCTCAAAAGGCACAGCATAAGAATGAGAAAAACATAGTTCTGAAAGTATATGATGTTGGTGTTGGCAATGAGTACTGCTGAACTGCTGAGAAACACAGGATGCTTCTGCTGTTTCCTTTTTGCAGAATACATTTGCTTTTGGAAGGGTTCTTTTAAGGTGTTTTCTGCAAATATAAACTGCTTGATATAAATGGGTTCTTTACTAGTTTGATTACTTCCTAGAAATAATTTATTTTTGCTGAATCAGGAATAATTGTGTTTGACAAGAGCAAATTTAAAGTTGCAAGCAAAAGCGAAATAGTTTGTTAGGTTTTTTTAAATCACAAAAGTTGAAGTCGTTTATATTTGTATACAGAAATTCAGGCAGCTTGGGCATGTATCCATGTAACCTTTAATTAATGTTTCTTTATCCTAACACACAATAAAGTGGAAATAGTCTGACCTGAATTCAGAACTCATGTTTTTACTTTTGGGAGGAATTTACTCAGTCCAAACCCACAGAATTGATCCACAAGTCATTATTTGTATTTTGCTAATGACAATGCTAATTGGAAGGAATGAGTACATCATACTATGTTCTAATTATTGGATGGTTTTAGTAGTTTGAGTCTAGCAGCCAGTCTTAAAATATCCTAGCAGTGTATTTCTCTATGGAATAACTTGAATGGAAAAATGTCATGGAACCGTGTACTGAAGTGAACTTAAGCCTCGCCAAAGACAAGATTGTTAGTTCGTGACAACTGCAAACATTTGTAGCTTTGTAGCACCTTTGTTCCAAAGTGAACTTCAAATGTCTGAATTACCTCTGCAGCTGGTAGATTGACTGACAGAATCTGCAGATTTTTTGTATTTGCCTTGGCTGCATGGAGTGTAAGCCCTGGATGCCCGCAGATCAACCAGGCTGCAAGCAAGGGGCACTTCTGACACCTGAGCTCTCTCTCACACACCAGCAATAGCCCTGCATATGGACCTGTCTTCCAGGAGGTGCCAGACCTCCTCTGTACCTCCCACACAACTGGCATGAGCCTGGTGTCCCAAGGGCAGCAATAGGAGAAGTTTGACAGGAAACAGTCACACTTGCCGACAAAAGTAAAAAGTGCCACTTCCCCTTCGCCTTTCTTCCTGTGGCTTTGCAAGGGTCTTCACAAAATATGGGACTCACTGTGCACATTCTACTGTGCCCATAAACAACAACCAATTTGGAAACTCCCAGAGAGAGTGTGGCAGCCCTGTATAAAAAATTTTGAGTCAGCTTACAATGTGCCAGCTGTATCTGTCTGAGAAGCCAGAGTGGAGCCACTAGCTAATGTGCAGGAAGTCTCCTTTGCACTATCTTCTCTGCAGAGAGGACCTCCAGTGCCAAAACTGGTTTCCTCAAAGTCCATACTTAGTTGCTGCCAAAAGAAGAACCATCTAAAATCTGTAGTTAATCTAGTTTCTCACACTGATGCACTCCAGGCAATTAGAGTTCTGCTTTTCAGCATGTCTAAAAACACTTATCTCAACCAGTCTGAGTAATTCAGCACTCTACCTTCCCCATGAGCATAGATTTCTTTCACGCACAGACACTAATGTAGTCATTCTCTGAACACAGCAGGAAATCAGAGTCTGCATAAAACATGGTCAGAAAGAGATGGGACAGAGATTCCCTTTCAGCCAGAGCATCCAAGGTGGATGAGCTGGCAGGAGCCTGTCACCAGATTCCTCCTCTGGACCTGGGAAATAAAAATATTAAATCCATATTTTCCACAGCAGACAGAAACCCTTTCTGCCAACCCAGAGATTCAAGTGCCCCCACTTCTCCCAGGAATTTCATGTTTCCATTGTGAGTAGAAGAACATCATCAGAAGACATTAAACCTAATCTCTCTCCTTTTCTCCACTGAATAGTCCCTTGTCCTCTACTGAAAATGTATTGATGCAAGGAGAGGTGACTGATGCCTGAAAAGCAGAGGATCTAGTACCTGCATGTCTGGCACCAAGGTGAAAGTCCCTCCTTAATTACAGGGAGAATGGGTGATGTTATCTCTTCACCTGGAGGCATTTTTATAAGAAATAAAGAAAGCAACACAACCAACTAAACAAACAGAAAACAGAAGAGCTGTGTATCTTTTCTGAAGAAAGACTGTAGGCACCTAATTTGTGGGATGGGAATCCCAAGGCAATTCCATGTGAAGGGAGGATCTTTGTTGCAGTCCAGCATAAGCTAACTATGCCCTAAACAAAAGTGACATTCAGTTCTTGAAGATTTTAGCCCCAAGTAATTTACTGAAAAATCACTTCACACGTTTTAGCTTTATTGGATGTATTAAGGCCACTTCAGGGGAAGAAGCAAGTTAACACAAAAGAGCACTGAGGAGACAAATTCTTGAGGACCCCCAAAGGAGCCCAGAAGCAGAGGGCTTTCAGACCAATTCACCTCATCTAAGTATCACACTGGGAATGTTATTCTGTCACTGGCTGAGGATAGCTGTCTCTCAGGAACCTCTGCATTGTCCCTAATTCAGACAATGGATCTTTTGCAAAACATGAATTGTAACCCCAAAACTGACTTTTGTCAACCTACTGTACCTGTCAATGGAAACATGACATTAATTTCAATTTGTCCTTTACTTTTTAAGTTGGAATCCTCTCTAGACAGAGGAATAGGCTACACATGGAAACTTAAAGTTTCAGACAATTTCAGTTTTGTCAAAAGAGAGCTGAGGCATTTATGGAAAACAAATATTGAGACAAAGATGAAATTTTAATTTCTAAAACTGAACATGCTTTCATTTTCTATACATTGTTATTTGTTATATTATACATGTTATATACCTCTTTATAATGTCATCTTATCAAAGTTGGCCCTGTAGAATAAAACTTAGTATTTCCAAATCCCTAAATCCTCATAAGTCAGTCTTGCATGCATAAGCACTTCTATTATAAATAATAAAAAGTTTTCTCCAAATACAGACTAGCCCAGGGAGTAACATTGTAACACCGAGTTCTCAGGGGCAGATTGTGCTATTAAGACATAGTTTTGCTTTGCTGCAATATGGACATGTCTGATCCATTCCAGAGATATCTGAAAGAGATTGTGTATCAGAGACCACAAACATACCCAGACAGATAGATTTATGCCATATATTCTGACTAAAGGAAACTGCTGTGTCATAACCAATATGGGACAATGGTGTCTATAAATAAACAATTATCTTAAGTGTGTTTTTTAGCTTTTCTAATTTACATTCTCTTCTATGAGCACACTCTTTAATTGTAGTTGGATACTGGAACTTAAAGCAGGGGCATAGGTTTTCAGAGAAATAGGAACTTGGGCCTATAGTTACCACACACAAGCTGGTCATTTACAATGTAAACAGACAATTAACTAACAGCAGGATGGCACAAACTGCTGGAGAGATACTTGTATCTTTTTTAATCTTAACTAGAGAAGAGTTTTTCTGGTATCTCAAAAACCTCTGGTGGATGGTCACTATTTACCACCATCTGAAAATAAAGAGTCTGACTTAAGGCAGATGTAGAAAGTTGATGTTATATGAAAATAATCATATATATTGTGTCTGTGATCTGTCTCATAATGAAAAAGAGCATGTGATGAAGCCCTGAAACACAGCCCTTCTTGTCTTATCATCCTTGTGTATTTTTGCTCATCATTACACTAATTTTTGTTAAAGGATACAAAGCCCTTCAATGTATGTCACCATTTAATCGTGAATCCACACTATCTGAAAGACTGAATCCTTACTGTCCAAGGCTTGAAGGGTTTGTTTCTGCAGTGAAATAAAGCCTAGAGGTTTTGGAAAATATCTATGAGAAAGTCAGGAAAGAAAAATTCTACAAGGAATAGACGCACAGAAGAAGTTGGTAAGTTTCCTAGCTCAACTGTAGAGGGAGATTTAGGAGGAGAGAGAGGCTGCCTAATGTTTTCTATTTCCCAGTCCTTCCTCTGTCTGCATTTTGCAATCTGCTGTCCCTGGTGGTGTGGTCGTTTCTGGTCTATCAGACCCTTGTGCATAACATGGTTTAATCAGTAGTCTGAGTTACTCTTTTACTGTAGCAATGAAAGAAAAGCAAACAGTTAACAAGTGACTAGGAGTCTTTATAATTGCTGACCTTCAATAGTCTATATAATGTGACTTTAGGCCACTGAGTAATAAATAGACTAGTGTAATATTTACAGACATGTCTGGAATGCAGTGAGTTCCTCTCTTCTCTTTCACGAAGTCATTAATGGCTCTGTGAGGAATCAGACTACTGCTGTTCGTGTTCCCCCAAAAACACTCTTTATCTCCTGACAGTTTATGCTGACCTTTCTACTTTGTTTTGATTTGTTGTTCACGGATCCATTTCCCAAGTCCTGGAGTTTACAAACTTTTGCAAGGGGTTAAACATTTTCAGGAAATCATTCTGTGAACTCAGTTCTAACCATGGATTCCCCAGCCCAGTGATCAGAAGACCTCTTAAAGACAGTGTTTCTCAATCAGTTCCTTTCAGGTGGAAAGGACCATGTTGTTTGTACGAACAGAATTTTTCCTGCTGAAAGTACACAACTCTCCCTCTTTCCCAAACCAGCAGCCAGTTTCCACTGCTTTGAAATTCTGAACACTGAGGCAAACCTAGAAAATTAGGAAATGTGTATGGAGAAAAGAAATGAAAATATATTGGAGATCAGTTTCTTGCTTCCCTTCTTTCCTTGCCTCTAAGACAAAGTCTGCTTGTAATGGTGCCATCTAAAAAGTCCAGTCTTGCAGAAAGAAACTGTGGTCTCTGGTCTCTGAGCAAATTGGGTACACAGGATTTACTTATAAGAGGGAAGGGATTACTTCCAAATAACAAAAATCAGTGCTTTTGAAGAACTAGAGCAGATTCATAACATTGTAGAGCTCCATTAAAAAGTCTAGTAATTGTTTGCAGCTGCCTATTAAATCTATTTCCTTTAAATCCCATGGCACTAAAGGCAGAATAAGTATTTATGCCAATTTTTATGCATGCTAGTGTTGGACATAAACCCCTCCACTGTCATCCCCAAACCATTTTGGGTTTGTTTCTCTTTTATTACAAATACAGACAATAAACACAGTCACTTCATGTTCCAAACCAAAAACAAAATAATGAAGATATAAAGGAATGTACGGAAAATATATTCAAGTCTTACAAAACAAAAGAGAAGTACTGTTGGAAGTCCTAAGTATTGGACAGTTCATTAAATGCTCAATCAGTATCTGCATCAGGTCATGCCTACTTTACAAAGGTAGAACTAAGCTTGGGTAGACTCCTTGACATAAAATACCACAGTCTGAGTCAAATCTGGTTTTTAGTATTCACAGAGATTTTCGTTCCAGCTTGTAATTTGCTTTGATTTTAAAAGTGCATTATGTTGCACTATGACTCAGCAATTAATTTGTCCCATGGGTGTATTAAAGAAATATTGTCCTCAGCTAAACTCAATTACCTTGCAATGTTTACATTGTGGAGCTAAGTTTGGCTTCCAATACAATGTTGTTACCTTTCACACAACTATTCCATGGCCCAATTACCCATCCAGACCTTACTTCCTTGGAAAGAAACAGTATTAGTTAAATAAAAGCCTATGGCAATTTTAACACTGCTCAGAGATGATGGACCCATACAATATCTATTTTCCAAGCACTATGTGGAATGAAGAGTGAATGGAAATTTTTTTGAAGGAATTTCTTTGTGAGGTCAGTACAATTATCAACATTCAGCTATTTTTGCACAACAGCAAATAAGGAAATATGAGAAATCTGTCTCACGTTATCATCTTCCTCTGATATTGGACAAGCTATTCTTGGATGTGTTCAGCAATTTCTCTCCCTTTCATTCCCACCCCCTCCATTTCTGCACACGTGCAAAAACCATCTGTGTTAGAGCAATGACACATTTCTCACTTTGGACCCATTCCTTTCCCTTTTTAGGGAGAGCTGCTACAGTCCTCTCTAGAGGACTCAACAAGTGGCAGCATGTTAGCATTTATTTTCACTTATTATAGAAAACACAATTTTTCAGCAGTAAAACGTCACTGTTTGGACAAGAGTGTAAGATACAGAGAGGACTCAGACTACAACAAAAGGTCATTTGCGTTCTGCCTAAATTCAATTCACTTTGCCAAATATGTTTGTCTGACAGAACCACTACAGATGATTCAAGTAAGGAGGAAGAGAGCAATATCTAGATATATCTGATGCAAAGATAACTTCAGCAAAGGAAGGGAATGAACTGGAGTCTTCTCAAAAGTACTGTACTCTTTGCTGGGCTAGTCAATGCACTTTGCGTAGATTTCGCTGATGCAGAGATTGGGATGACACCAACAGTAGAGACTCATTTAAATAAATTTTTCACAAAAAGAATTTATCATTGTGTCCCACACGGTCTTTGAAATCTTGTTTGATAACTGCTCCCGTCATGCCCAGAAAGAAGCAATCTTTTCATTTCAGGTTATCCTACAGTGCTCTCATTTTCCTGTTATATTTTATTGCAATATCTCAATTTAAAAAATACCAGCACAGGCATCTGTAAATGAGAAGCACATACAATCCAGCTTCTGTCTCCAATAGACAAAGAAGTTACTTTTGCTACACAGCTTAGTGTTTCCCCATGAAATATTTTTACTTCCTTTACTACAAATACTACTATAAAAATAAAAAATTGCTCTTTTCTAATATACAAGCAGGGAAACAAGTAGTTCACAACGCAAGTGCTTGCACAACCCAAAGAGACATAGTGCATGAGACAGAAAAGCCATGTAAACAATAAAAGTAGAGGAGTAAGAGGATAATTATGGGAAACCGACAAAAGGAGAAGCAAAATGTAAGCCAAGGCTTACACGGCTTCCAGTGTGTTTCTGCTTTGCAAAATGTATTTGCTTTTCCCTTTAACTATTTCATGTCTTTCTAGGCTTTCCTTTGCTACTCTCTTCCTCTTCAGCAGGATAAATGAAGCGCTCTTTGCAGCCTGTGCCTTTTCTTTGTGGTACATACCTGCCCATGTGCTGAAAGCTTCCTTGCCATGTGCACAGATGGTTGGAGCTGCACCTCCATTTCCCTGTCACAGTCCTAAAACAAGCTGATCTTTCTGCTGCATCCCCTAAGGCTTTTTTGGTCATTTGCTCTGTTTTGCGTATCCTCCTCTTACCTGCATCACCTGCAGTGGTGCAAGGGCTTCCTTCTGGAGCTGAGCCACTGGGACTTCATTCTGTTCACCTTCAAATCTGACTATTGCTTTTGCACAGTGACATGGCTTCAAATATTTTTGTTGATTAACCCCTGTCTGTCTTGTATTCTTTCTCATTGAACCACAGAAAATTAACACCTGATGCACAAATGAACAAGTACACCCGAAATCAACAGATGACTGCCTTTAATCTAGTCCAAACCCTTCATATGCTGTCAGCTGACAGGATATAAAATGGCAAATTGGGATAATTTGAGATCAATTTGAGAAATCTGGCTTGCAAATTTGTACTATTTCACCACTCACAGTGATGGTTGAAAAAATGTCTCTTAGTTTGCTTTCCATATTTCTTGCTTTTTTTTTTTAATACTTAATCAGAAATTGAGTCTTCAGTTGTTTCTCCTAAATGTTTTGCCAATTCTGTCTTTTTGAAAAGGATTTTTGAACACTCTCACAAAATTCCTTCCTCTTTCACTTTTTTGACTTAGGAAACACTGAAGCTGCACCAGTTCTGCAGTCTGCTAGATTGAGACACTTCTGGAGACACCACTGTGTTTTCCATATGCAAAAATCAAATACCTTTCACAACAAAACAAACACTCTGAAGTTTCATATTATCTTCATAAATCATGCAAAGATGCATTCTTCAACTGTCTCCTCAAAAAAAGAGAAGGAAATGAGGAAAGGAAAGTAGGAAAGGTGAGGGAAGGCAAGGAGAAAGGGAAGGAGAAAGTCAAGGATTTATCAGTCTCCCAGGATTCTTTTTACCACTATATTGGCCACTCCATAAACCATTTACCCCACCATCATCACAAGAAGAATCACATTTTTGAATGAGCCCAAAGGTCTTGCTAGCCTGTCTCCAAGTGTAGCATTAAGTAGATGGCTGAGCAAGTGCATAAAAGGAAGATAAGTGTACAGTATCACCCTATATGACTCTCCAAGCTTCCCATATTTTCACCTCTGCGTCTTCCAAAGCTGGATGTAGTTTCCACATACTTGGTTACACTTGCTGTATCCTTCCACCCTGAATTTTCAGTCATCTCTTGAGCCCAGCTGAGCTCCTACCAACCATACCATCCTTTGGTCAGGTACTCTGTGTTGTAAAGAGCCACTTTCTCTCTTCTGAGCCATGACTTCTGTCATTTTATAGACCACTCCTATACTCTCCCCAGGCATCTCTTTTCTACACCAAGGAATGCTGGATTGTTAAGGAATTCTTGCACTTTTTGACAAGAGATGCATACTTTTAAGTATTGAGTAGCCTACATGTCTGGGAATGGTGTTTGTCCATGTAAATGCTCCTCAGATACTTGTGGAAGTTCATCGCTTTTGCCCTCTGCCTCCAGAATGTTTATATTCAATTTCCTTGACCCAGTGTGCATACTTAGAATTGGTCTACGAGTATCTGTGCTTCTAATGCCTTACTAAATAATAAATACACCTACAGTTTTCTAGCAAGCAAATAGCTCTGTTCTGTGGTTTCAGTGTGAATTAACTTTATTTACAATTAAGAACTAAATGCTCGAAAATAAACAATCTCACCAACAATTTCCAGGAAACAGAGTGTGGCTCTGATGTTCATGAACCACATTAACTCACAATCAGCAGTTTCTCATGTGCACAGGCAGATTAATTTGACACTTTATAGAAAGACAATATCCCCAAAATTACATCATTACAGCCTCACAGAATAACATTCTGACTGAGGACAAAATTTCTGCCTTGTTCATGTGGTGGGTCTTCTGATTGAAGGAGAGCTACACCCAAATGTAGAAGGGCTGAATTTGACTCTTCTTGCCAGCAGGCAGAGAACTGGACTCCTCAGCAGTCCTGCAGCTGTGCTTGCCAACACTTCCCCAGGCAAACAGCTTTTTAGCATCAGGAACTACCGAGTTGCAAAATTTTGTCTCACTATATTTTGTTTTAGTAAGCTAAGTAATTGCACATAGTAGTCTAATTAACCCAGATTCTTGGCAAGCACAGAATTATCTGTTCCATTTATACACTACACCCTAGATGACACATTTTTATCTAGCTATAGAAACAACTGAAAGCTTTGGAATCATTCCAAGTATTATCTGATTCACCCAGTTGTATTCATCAGGATTTATTTCTAGACTTACCTCACAAAGGCTACCTCTCACCTACTTTTGAAAACTACTTAGATGATGGCTGGCACTGTCACCATCCTGGATGCATGGCACTTGCAGACAAGTCTTTGATAGCACCGCAGAGATGCCTCAAAGAAAATGCCATCTGCACCATATGATACCTGCCTCTTTATACAGTAAAAATAATGACAGTCCTAAAAATACTCATAACTGTCTTTTTCAGCATAGCCTTGACATCAAGAGAAGTGTGTAGGATGGAGTACAGCTGCAGGTACCCACCATGCTGCTGTTACAGGAGATATTTTTCTACCTGCCATTGCTCACAGAGGGTTGCTTCATGGGCTGGGACACTTATAACTGCAAACCATCCTGACATCTGGGACATCCAGCCTTAGCTTTGCAAACTGTAGACCATGAAATACGGTATCACTACAGCTCTGCTACTCAAGACAGAAGCCTGCTGCAAAAGCAGGTGGATTTGTGGTAATATCTAGTCTAAGCCGTTGGATTTATCATCCTACACTGAGAGAAAAATTTCCAAAAGATCCCCAACGTGCCAAAAAAAACCTGAATATTTGCGGCCTTTCTGTCATAGTGTTGCAAATCCCAACCAGCTGTGACGAAGGTTCCAGAGTCTTCCACAGGCATGCAAAGCCCAGAACTAGCCACAGGTAAGCAGGCATCATGCTAATACTGCTTCACTGTGGTTGTGATGGATAAATGGGTGCACCCTTACTTTAGGGAGCACAGCTCAGTTAGGCACACCCTCCAGCTGAGTCAGACCTTCCACAGACTGCAATAGGTTCCCCAATTCTTCCCAGGCTACAGACGGCTTTAACCCTTCCTTTACTGCGAATGTGCCCGTTTGCCTTTGGTCTTTAATTGCAAAGACTTTGTAGGCAGACACTTAAAGGGTTAAACCCTGACTGAAAAACAGAAGCTGTAGACATGGGACTCTCTAAGTACAACTTGTGCTTAAGCATTGAGAATCATCAGTGTTGGCAGATAAGTGCAGAAGGCATGAATGAATAATCACATCTGTCCAAACCTCATTCACTTTTGATCAGTAGGGTTTTCTCCCCCCGGTGTCACAGCACAAACCAATTCATTTTTATGAGGTCAATTTATGCAACTTCTGCATTATTTTCCAATTACATCAGATTATAGCATGATTTCCTTGAAAATCCTGCCAATTACTCCCATGCTTGTATGATTACCTGAATGCAGATTAGATCTTCATCGTCATACAAATGAAAGATCACCCTGACAGACTGCCCAGGACGAATAACACAATTAACAAATTAGTATAAAATATCAAATTAAAAGTCATAGCTGCAGCTACTGATGCAATTAAATGAAACACACGAATTAGAATATATCTTGGTTTGCTACAAGATTTCACCTCATTAACTTTTGAATTTCAGTCACTAATTAAATACATTATAAAAATTGCTTTCCTATTATGCAAGTAGAAATTTCCAAGTGAGAACACTGTTTCTTATTAAAATACTACTATCAAATATATCTTCCTTGTATATCTATACTAACTTGTCTTTGCTATCTCTGTAGGGGCACTATAGTTCTCTACATACACATGAACTCATGCATACTTGTACTTAATCAAATCACTTTCAGTAGTATGAGTTTACAAGCATATAGTTACTTTCTTTGGGCCTTTTTTGCCTGTTAAGAATGCACTTTTACACAAACAGAAAAGCAGCAGAAATGGGATTTGCAACACACTGAAAATAGTCAGTCTACCATCAATACAGTCCAAGTCAATTCTCCTTGAAAGAAAAGAAAAATATTAATGGATGAGATTATCCACAAATTCAAAACACTCAGTTCTCCATATTGCCACAGCTGTAATGTCAACATTAGCTGTTAATGAACAAATATCCTCGTGTCATCATTATCTTGCTCAGTTTTCACTTCTCCATGAGCCAACTTTAGTCTCAGTCCTGGAAGTGGTGCATGAGTCACTCTGCACTTTCCAGGGCTAGTTGCATTCATAAAACTGCAAATTTAAGAGTGGGATCTAAGTAGCCAGGACCAAAATCTGAGGTCTGTTCTCACTGGTGCAGGGAAACATTCAAGGAGGACCCTGAATGTAGCTCCTGCGCTCTAGCAAGGCGGCAGCAAAAGTCTAACAGGGGAAACCCATCTCCATTACCTTATCTGGTAGATTCTGGAGGTCATCCAGCTCCCCAACAGAGAGACTCTGCCATGCACATACCAGCCATGAAGCCCGGAAAAAGGGATAGGCCAAGGAAGAAGGTGTGCTGAGAAGGCCTGGGTGGGGACCCCAGAAACCAGAGAAACATACAGTGGAGTCCTACAGAGCAAATTCTGGTCCTTCAACAAAATCAGATGGCTTGAGAACATGCAAATGATGTGCAATAAGTGAAATAATGGAAAAAATCCTCCTTGCCCCTACCCACAGCCTCCCCTCACCCCAGTTATAGCCAGTTTAATGATTTCACAATACTTTGTGGTATTGCAATTTTTCTTGGTGTTGCTTTTGAAAAGAATTCAAGTATATCACTCATCATAACTTTGTACTGATTTAGCAGAAAATCAACACAGAGTCTCACTGAACTTCAACTTCCCCATACACACAAGCTGTGGGACCCAAAATTTGTCTTGGTGGAATTAATTATTAAAGAATTTAATAAAAAGTTAAAGTTTAAAAGTTAAGACTTTTAAAGAGCTGAACAGCAGTGGAGAAGGGCAAATGTTTCTCCCAAAACTGTAGACTGGAAAGAAAAAAAAGTAGAGGTAGTAAATGGAAGCATGTGCTACTCCTCATTCGTTTCTTCCCTTTACTTCTGTCATGGGCCAGGGTGGCTGCAAAATCACCGTGTAATGAAGGACCTTGCCCTTCTAACCTGACACTCAAGCAAGAAGCAGGCAGAGGTGGAAGAGATGGGCTGCTCCTGAGTCACTTCCACTGTGTGAATTTGAAATCTTCGCTCTCTCACCCTTTATTATACTTCTGGACTTTTTGCTGTATATATGGAGTAGGAATCCTGTCAACTTCTGTTCCAAGGTCTCCATTTCAAATACATACTCCTGTTTTCAGAGGCTGGTGATTGGGTTCCAGGATATTTTTTCTGCACTGAGCTTGGATGTGCTTTTGTCACCTCATGCAAGAAGGCAACAAATAAACTGAGGTCTTTCAATACTCTTTGAAACGTGTTTGCGTGTTATTTTGCGTATTCATGCTTATGTCAATCAAACAGTAGTGTGCATTATTTACAGAGCAGATACACTGAGATCCTTTAGCACAAACTGCAGGTGTACATCACTCCTCACCAGGAAGAGTGATGCTGTCATCATGGTCCTCCTGTGGGACCACCTTTTCAGGAACTAAGCTGACTAGTGTGAATTCTGATAGAAATTTGGGGTGTATCTGTTAGGAATTAGACGGAGACCAGTCACAGTGTTTGCCGTACAGACCACAGAGCTGACAGCAGCAATGACAGGCAGCTTTCAAGGACCTTTTGCCAGCCTGAGTCTGTGCTGGGCCAGCACATCTGCAGTGTATCTCCAGCGAGCAGCGAGAGCAGGTGTCTGATCCCGAGCACAGCTCCCAGGCTGAGAGCTGCCCTCGACCAGACATCTATCAGCTGTTTTCACAGCAGCTCAATCCAAGGTTACGAAGCTGTGCTGTATCAAAGCTGACCTTGAAGGAATCTTCCTAGGGTGAAAAAAAATCGCTATTTTTCTATAAAGGCTACATTCATTTTCCCAGACAACAGGAGAAGAGCTCTAAAACAACAGAAAAAACAAATCCTCAAAACATGGCAGTGTAAAAAAATTGTGTTGTAAAACCCCTTTTTCTGCTGGTGCTCTTTGTTAATGATAATACAGATAGCCTGTGACACATGAGCAGCATGGAAACTGACATGGAAGATGTTTTCTGAGCTCAAAATAGTGGACAGTATAGCCTCTCAGGATTTAAGTAGCAAGTAGCTGGATAACTTCCAAGAGCTAGTGCTGTCCTGTATCCAGATTGTCTGAATGTATCGTGAAACTTCAGGGCATAGAGAAGGTTGGAAAGAGGAGGTAAAAACATGGGGTAGATGAAGACCGGGCATTATGGCACACAGCTGCTGCCTCTTTTGGAGCAGTGCACAATGAAAGGTGCATGAGCACTGGGGGAAGATCCAGCACAGGACTGATAGGTTCAAAGTGGGGGCTGTTAAGATCAGTTTAAAATGAAGTTTGTATCAGCAAAGTAACAGAGCCATTCCTATAGTGGTCCTTCTAACCACCACTGGAAATATTAACATGCACTATCACTCATTGTCAGCCCACATACTTAAGAAATGTTCCTTATGGGAGCCTTATCAGTAGACTCTAAGTTACCTTGCTATGAGTTTTCAAGTTATGATTATCAAGTTTCTCCAAACTATGGAGAAATTCCATCCTTGTATAAGATGGACATGCTTACAAACGTTCATCCTGTCACTTAAACAACATGTGTTCTGTGTAGGACACTCTTGCAGCAAGCTCTTTGTGCCCTGCATCACTTCCTGTGCTCTGATTCACAAGTCTGTTGGCTTTGTGAGATCCTGAGAACAGGGACTTTGGGTACTGGTACTTGGCTCAGATGGCTCAAAGCAAATCAGCAGAAGTTCTTATTTACAAAATTTTATATTCATTTACCTGTGGAATTTGAATTTTTAAATATTATGGGTTTGTCTCCTTTGAAAAGGGATTAAAAATAAATTTATTTAAAATCTGATTTTGCACATTTTCTAGCCCATAACCAAGAGTGAACAGTTGGTACCTTCCAGATTTGGGTAGTCTCTAAGGCTGAAGTGGCACAGCCCTCCATTAAGTCTTGTGAAAGGGAAGTGCAACACCAGAAAAATTAATGGTTGCTGTATTTACAAGGGTCCACACGTAGCAACCTCAGCAGGGGAACACATTTCACCCTTGAGATCAAGTCTGTTGTGAATGAAAGCAGTTTACAGAATCAGTGGTGGAGAGGACCACAAGTCCAGGCTCCTACAGTCACAGACAACAATGCAAAAGAGTTCTTTAGCCCAAAAGGGTCCCCACAAACCACAAAATACTTCCCAACACCCTGTAACAAGCCTACAACCTATGGTGCAAAAGACCAAAAGCCACACAGACTCCAGTGCGGCACAGGAAGAGGGAAGGAAAGCTCCAGCTCACCACCACCACCTTTGGCCTTGACAAAAGCAATGCCCTGGGAGAAGAATTTTTTTTTATTCGTCTTTGGTAGTGCCTTTTTGGTCTGACAATTGTTAGTTAAAAAAATTTCCAGCTGTGCTGGAAAATAGTCCCAAATAATATATTTAATTAGGAAGAGAAACTAGATAGCCATGAGTCCCTAAAACTATTTGCCTTCTCACTTAGTTTTAACTGCTGCTCTGTTGCTTCCCACAGGAGCTGAGTGTTAGTGAACACTAAATACCAAACAGGTTACACTGAAGTGTCCTTCCCTATAAGCAGCAACTGAAAACAGCATTCCTCAGCCTTCTTTACCAACTGTATTTGTGAGAAACAATCACAAAAATGTATTCAAGACACAAACCTGTGATTTTCCTTTTTCTATTTTAAAGCTCTCAGTATTGGAGTGAAGCCCAAATTTGGATTTTGCCCTCTCAAAATATCCTGTGAGCATCTAGTTGGGTTGGTGGTTGGTTTGTTTCTGTGCTTCCTACATGATAGGTTATATTCATGGTCACATGTAAGCTAACACATATTTTTGTTTCATTTGCAAAAGAATGGCCACAACAACAGCAACAAAAGTTTCATTCCAGAGAGATGCAGAGCCAGCTTAGACTTGGCAAGCAAATGTTGCTTTAAACATGGCTTGACAGACCTCCCAAAACATAACGAATATGGCATCAGAATATGCTGAAATGGGAATTTTGGTTTGTTGCAAAATTAGAGTGTATTATTTTCCCTTCATTGCAGTTTTGCTGTCTAGTATATAGACTATTTTCTTCAAAAACTCAGAATCCTGCTGTTCTCAGTAGGAGCTGCATATTATGGCAGTGCTGTTGGAAGTCTTGCTTAGAATGACTGAAATGTTTTCGTAGGGTGTCAGCTTCCAAGTCATCATTAATGTTTACAGTCTCAATAGCAGTTTGCATTGCTATAGTAACTCTTAAAGGAACATTCCTAAAAGAAAACTAAAAGAAAAGGAAGCCACGTTTTCACCAAACACTCACAACATAGGTATTGTTCCTGGGACATTTCGGTAATTTATATTTTAAACAAATGTGACCTAAAGAAAAAGAGGGCCTCTGGTGTTAGCAAATCATTTTTATATACTGCCAAGTGATGAGATGCGACAGAACTCGGATAGATGCCCTCTCTTAAAAAATATAACCTCTGTCTGCTCTGATTGAAGTAAGTATGGGAAAGGGGTTAAGGAAAGCGAGGCTTCTTGTCAGCAATTTTTGTGTGTGTGTGTGTGTGTAATTCTGTGGCTATTAGTACAAAATACTAAGTGTACCATGATTTTTATATTTACCTCTAGGCCAATTTATAGACAACAAAGCTGTATTTTGAGTAATTAGTGCCATGCACTGTAGAGAGATCATTGATATGGTGGTTTATGCCCTGTAACGTTAATTCCTCTGCATGAGCTAGACTATTTGCAGCAATCATTTTCCCAAGAAGAAGCAAATTGTGTTTAACTCCATACATTTTTATAGTTGGATTTATGTAAATTTGAATTTGTTCTATGTTTCTCTAATATTTTACACTATCAAAATCCAAATTTCTTTCATAAAGCAGTAACCTAGTAATCTGCATGTATTAGGAAAATCCTGAATCCATTTTACAAACCATTTTTCTTCTAATAATGACAGTGTGTTCTTATCTTCCAGACTGCTTGGAATGCTACAGCTGGGGAGAGGCAATAAGATTTGAATGTTCTCAGGTTTGTCAAATCATAGTCATTTTATGACATTGCAAATGTTTCTCAACTTTTTTATATCAGTTATTACAAAAGGAAGAACAAAATCTAATTTGACTTGTAAAAATATCAAACTCTGAAAAGCAGCAAGAGAAAGCTTTTTAGAAGAAAAATTTTGCAAACAGGAAGTTTACAGGAATGAGCAAAGTCCAAGAAGTAAGAGTCATATCCTAATGCTGATCTTACAAGTACCCCACAAACTTTATTTAGTTTGAACTTACTAAATGGCTTTCCCCTAACTTTCCTGCTAGTCTGAGTAAAGCAAAGACAAATTGATGTGGTTAGGGCCACAAACTGAGCGTCAAAACTCCAAGACCTCAGTTGTCTAAGATAAAAGCATTTCTGATTAAACAGGAATAATCTTAGTCTGTTAAAGCCCACTACCCCAAAAATAAGTCATAAATGACCAGTTCAGACTTTCTACAGCTAAAATCACTGTTTTTTCTCTCAGAGGCAAAGCACCAAAAGTTGAGCCTCCATTTTCTTGTACAGATTAGGAACATGTAATAGGAGTTTGCATAATGATCCTCTGTGTACCTTTCTGTTAACTAAAACCAAAAATATTAACGGTGGGTGAAATACAAAAAATTTAAGATGGCAGGACATATGAGTCAACCTGAAGAAAATATTATTAGCCACATTTTGCAAATTTAGGATAAATGAAATGACCCATAGATGGGAAGGGATGGGTCAGTTTAGATGGTCCCCAAGTGTGCCCCTGTCATTGAACTGGAGATGTGTCAGCTCACAAACACTGGTAAAAAGCTCACATTTGATGGGCTGATGCCAGAGACTGACAAGCTAAAAAAGAACAAAAAAGGAAGAGGCAGCAGTTTCGCTGTATTCCTCATGATGTGCTACTTACAAGGTAGAAAAGGAAGATCCTAAAATAGGAGTTGACAATTAGACAGTAAGGCTACTAAGAAGAAGCTATTCTAGAAAATTAGGATCAAGGACAACTGGACAATCCTAGCTGAAGATGTAATTCCAGATTTAGAGAAACAAGAACCAGGCAACAAGCAAAGGTAATACATACTGCCTTATGTGAAAAGTGCAGGGATAGTTCTAGGGAATGCTGAGAAATGAAGTGAGAATTAAAACTTAATGAAAAGTAAAGGGCACAAAGAGGATTGATTCTTCTACATAGATCACATATCACACGACCAACATCTAAATACCATAAATATACTGTTAATTTTATAGAAGTTATCACCTCTGTTATCTTGAGGATGTTAAATGGGATTAAAAGTATAGAAGAACAAAATTTAGCTTGGGCACTGTTATAAAATAAGTGAAAGTCTTTGCCCATCAGGTTAATTTCAGTACTTTTATGAGAGATCTTGAGCTCTAATTTTACTTTGAATGTGAAGTTACTCTGTAGCATAAACTACACTTCTGAACCCCACTCTATTTAACCTCAGTCAATAAAAGCAATTTACTTACAAAGGAGTTTGTGAATACATAATAGAAATGTTATGTTCTACATTGAGATGGAATTGGAGGTTCACAAAAAATACCCAAAATATATTTCACTATGTTACATGTTTCTAATTAGAGGAAAAAGGTGCATGGACCACCAGAAAGAAAATAATCAGATTAAAAAACTGTTTAAATCATAACTGTCCACACATCTTCATTGCATATTTTCACCCAAAAATGTTTTTGAAAGTATTTATGCCACCTTTCGAGCATTCTTACAGAAATATACCAGGGCTGGCCTTTCAGAGCAGTTTGCTACTCTAGGATGCACTGACTGAATCAGGGTGACTTAACCTACATAATAAACATCATTCGAGGAAGATTTCTGAAAGTACATGAACACCGAAAGGCTGTAACCAAAGTAGCTTCTGTATAAACAATAGAAGAAAGAACCGTGTGTGTTTCTTCTTTTGGATGACTGATCCCAGCAGTGTTGGTTCCTGGCCTTGACTATTTATGAGCTAAACACAAAAATATTGTCACAGTCTCACGTAGATAAAGCTGACACCTTTCAGGCACTAGTTTGTACTTGTTTGGGCTCCTTAGTTACTTACTCATTTACTTGGACAAATTCAAAGATGAGGCTTAGTTCCTGGAATTTCAGATGAATTTATTTTATCTCAGATTCCCTTCTGCTCAATCTATGTGCTTTATAACTGAAGAGACAATCTTTGAAAATGCAACAGAACCCATTTTGGCAAGGATGTCTACACCAGATTATGTTACATCAAATAAGATCCTGTGGATTTTAATATATTTTTCTAGATTTGCTTAGATCTAAATTGTGTGTAATGCCTTATTTATGCAACTTGGCTTTACAAATCACAAGGATTGAGGACGAGCTTTCACACTGACACATATAGATAGGGAATTGTGCAGAACACCAAAGACAGGTTTTGATTAACCAAAAGGAGTAAGACTAAATTTGTAAAACTAACTTGCAAAACTATCTAGACGATTAAAAATCAAGGCATTTTAACCAGAATTTGCAAACATGGCTAAGAAAGTCAACTGTCAAACTCCATTTAACAGGTTAGGAATAATGAGCCAGACCCCAGAAGAGGCTCACATGTTTGGATGTTAAATATTATTAAGCCCAAAAGTCAAGCACCAGCTGTGGACTCAAAAAACAGAGCCAGAATATGTAACACACACAAACAGAAGGAGCTACAGCCAGCCAACGAGAAATGCTGCCAAGAGGAATGGTCTGAAATTCTCCCTCTCTTCTGGACATAACACCTCTCCAGGGAAGAAGCACACTATGGCCAAGATCCCTTCCTGAATGCAGGAATGTATGTGCACATGTACTGTCAACCAGGCCACAGATTCTGGACACGTTTTTTCAAGAGAGAAAGAAGTTGCCTCCCACTATTTACAGAGTACCCCCACAGTCAGAGAACATGGCTTAGGTATTGGCCTTTCTTGGTCTTGATGGCTGCCAAACAAAATACTGTGTTTATTTATCTAACCTGGGTCGGGGTAGTGCACTCTTTCCAATGAGATAATATTGCCTACCAGTGTATTTTTTGCGCAGACAAATTCATGGTCCTGAGGACAAACATGGCTGCAGATGACAGGGAATAGGAAAAACTGCTGAACAGCTCAACGTGCCTCTCGTTTTGGAAGAGCTGGAGAGCTGCAGTACTACAATGGCAAGGCATGTGCTTCTAGTCCTAAAATTCCCCATCTCCTCCTCAAGTATTCCTGCCTGAAGCAAGGCAGACAGTAAACTAGTATTAGAAATAATCCAACCTCAGCCACACATTAGTAGTCATCAGCTGAGCAAGCTGTTAGCTTCACCTGCTAGCAAATACCACTGAAAGCAATCTAAAATAATCGGGTTTACCTCACTGGTTAGGACACAGACTGAGAGTACTGTTTTACCTCATTTGAGTCTCAGTAGCTCTTACACTTCTCCAACTCAATCACTTCTGAATGGCTGAACATATTAAATTCGTTTAACAATTTAAATCCCTGTGGCAGTCCAAGTGTGAAACACCCAAATTTGAGCCTCAAAGAGCAAGCCTTCGATTAAATAATTATTCAAGTCTATCCTTGATTCTAGGATAAAGTATTTTCAAGACAATTTGAAGTCTTTTGATGAACCAGCATTTGGGTATTGAGGTTATCAACATGCATTTCCTGGAGATATGCCTAGAGCTGTACAAAAATGAACTATAGTTTGTCATTTCAGATTTTAAAACAGCAAGGATGCTTTTTGCTTCGGATATTCTGTGGACTTTATCTTTAACTGAATTTATAAAAAGAAGTGGTCAGCAAGTCCAAGTCACATGAGAAACTTGGCTGAGAAGTCCAAAGGCTGAAGTACAAATTCTTCCTTCATGTTTCCTTTGTCATACTTCACCTTTTCCAGTTGTCAGCAGTGAAGCTTCACTGAAAATGTACTCTCTAGGTCAGTTTTCCATTAAATTTTCCCCCACATATTCCAAAGTGAGAATACTCTAGGGATAATATGGGCATCTGAACAACTACTTCCTGTCAGCCTTTTTTTTAACAGTAAGACAAAAGTTTGCAAGTTCTCTTACATTCAGTCATTTACTATGTGTCTGTAGCAGTGCAGGAAAGTGTACGAGAGCAAACAGTTTACCTTATGGCAAATTCCAAGGAAGTATTTAAAGTTCAAATGAAATTCCAGCATTCAAAGTGGGAGGTTTAAGGAAAAAAAAGTCCTAGGTCTGTCAGTGAAAAGTTTAATTATGGACAAGATGACACACACATAGTAAAGCACACAAAGGCAGAAACATCTCTGTGGAAGCACATTCCAATAAAATCTTAAAAGATTACTTTAATAATAAACCATGCATTCCTGAGCAAGCCATCGCAAGATTAGCTACCAGATTGCTTTGCTGCAAGCAGATTTTTCACAAACTGTTACTGATACCACTTTCGAGGCATTCACGAAAGCTGATGTCTTCTGAAGGTCTCTGCACTTCGCTGGGGTTTCTTGTGCTGCTACCTCAGTTTCCACCCAGACTGGAATCCTGGTGATCCTAATGACAGGCTGTGGTTTTGGGTAAAGTTAACCTCCAGAAAGCTATAGAAAAACTCGCTGAGGTGAAGGGTTCCAGCTGCAACTTCAAGATAATTTTAGACCTGCTGGAAAAATTGCTTGTGTTTGGGAAGTGCTGAGGCTGATACTGTTCTGTACAAAAAGCAGTTAACTTACTCAAAAAAATCCTTACGTAGTGGCTGAGCTTATGCCAGCAGTAGTAAAATCAGACACAAAAAAATATAAGAAAAAAGTCATTATCCTGGGAAACCCAGCACTCCCTCTCTACTATAATTTTAAATGGTCAGTCTTAAAGTCGTAACAGCCATTTTGCATTTGATTCTGATCTTGCTGTAGAGAAATAGAAATACTTTTACTTTTCATAAAGTGCAAAACATGTCCTCATGCAGTGCAGTATAGATGAAATAACTGAATTCCTGTGGGGCTTTCTGCCTGGATTCCTCCTGCATTCAGAAGGCAAGGCAATCCTATTGCATATGTTTAATGTAACAGGTCTGAATTTTAGCATTCAGCACAACAATGTGGGACATCAGGGGAGATGTTCTTAGTCACTTTAAAAAAAAAATAGTCCATTCCTTCAAGTCTTGAGATATTTTGTATTTTCTAAGAAAATTGTAATTTTTCAAGTTAGTTATTAACCACTTTTCAGTTTAGAAAAAAAAAGTTTTCCTGTGGTGTTGTTAGTGATGTCCCGAGTGCTGGTGCATATTGAAGGACCTCATGCCATTTCTGTACTAGATGTAATTTCACTGCCCCTCAAAAGGACTCTTAAACTGCTCATTTTAGCAAATGAAAACCATCTTCCTCTCTTCCAAATTCAACAACAAATAGTAAAAACCATTTTTGCAGTCATTAGTGTGACTAGTCAAGGTATTTTGGTGAAATGTGCCAGGGATTAGTTTGGGGAAAACACAGATCATAATCCTGCTTATGCCAGCTCCAGGCTGGCCTGTTTCATAGAAGTTGCTTTGTTACTGCATCATGTTTAAACTAGGCACAATGTCAACCTTCATGTCAGGCAGCCTGTGTGATTCTCATAAAGGACGCTGAGCTAAGGACTGTTCTTTAAAATACACACTGCCCCAGGACCAAGAAGCTCCAGTTCTGCTGGTGGGTGTTTAGCACAAGTTGTTCAAAACAATGTACGGTGCAGTGCCAGCTGTACAAAACCAACATTGTTAAACATGAATATAACCGTGTCCCAAGGAATTCAGATCTAATCCTGCAAACACCGACGCGTGTGTAGCCAGAAACCTGTTAATTGTAGCAAAAGTCTCCTTACTTACGCGGCATGCACTTCCTTCCGTGAACACTAGGCTCATGTAAAAAAAGATGTTTCTCCTGTCCTTTTTGGTTACATTAGCACTTCTCAAATGAAAGGCAGATACAGACAAGTGAGACACAGCTATCAGCTCTTAGGTACCTTAGGCACAGGGAGGAATACCACCCTCTAACTATTAATGAAAAAAAGAATACCATGCCTTATCTAGAAATGCATTGTATCATTTAGTAACTTTGGATGAGGATGATTGCCAAGTGCATCCACCAGTTTTGAGCCTTGAACTTCCCGGTGGTAAAATACGTTTCTGTTAAATATTTCCCTCTTTTGAACACTTCGAAACATCTATCAATTCTTTTTTCTTCTTTTTATTTTTTAATTGCTTATTGGTGTAGAGCAAAATGCACAGTTTTGAATAGAAATATTTTGCACTGTTCTGAAAAAACAAAAGATAAGCTAGCCTTGAAAAGAAAAAAAAAAAACATTCTGCTACAAGGACAAAAATACGATTTTTTATCAGAGGTTCTTTCATACAAGGTGGAAAACAGCTGTACTACTCTGGGAGAAAAAACATGATAGGTGTTTGAATAAAGATGAGTGGGAATTACAAAGGTCAAGTCTGGATGTGACCCATAAACTGAATTGCACTGACCCAATATTTTGGTTCGGCTGGTCACAGATTTGGGGAGATGGAGGATGGAGAGGGTTACTCAGGTATTTGGGTTTGGTAGTTTAGGAAACCAGAAACCAAACCAACAAACAAAAAACCACACAAACAAACAAACAAAAGCTGCTGATTTGGGCTTGGAATTTTCAACACCATCACCGCACCCACGTTCATGCAGGGGCATGAAGGGGATCCGTTTTCTAGAAGAGCGTGCCTAGCCCGTTGCTGCCGTAAAGAGAGAAATACCTGTGCCCGGCGATTTGTGGGCTCCACACGATTCCGTGCCCACTCAGGGTCCAGCTGTCTCCCACCCCACTTCCCTCCCCGCTGGCGCTCCGACACCCCGTGAGAGGCTGTCCGGGCCACAGCTCCCTCCCGCCCCCGCAGCAGCGGCCGGAGCGGCGGCTCGCAAGGGGTTAAAGTTGTGAGCACCGACACGTTGAGGGGGAGTAGCCAAGACCAAGCAGCAAAAACATCACAGCGCATTCTTGGGTAGTCCTCAGCTGCCAGCATCTGATTAAAACCATATCGCTCGCTGTGAGTGGCTAACTAATCCGAAGGCGAGAGTGCAACCGAATATTTAACCGGGGCCCCGGTCCCAGCCAGGCTACGGGCTGCGATCGTCGGATCATGCACGGAGCGGCACGGATCTAGCCTGTAAGGAGCTTTGCGAGCGGGGCTCGGCTCTCGCGCAGCCTGGGAGCGGGTGATGCGGGGGCGAAGGAGCTGTCACCGGGGGAAGGAGCTTTATCCACGACGACCCGAGAGCCGGTGACTGCGGCGGGGCGAGGGGTGCCCCTGTGCGCCGGGCCGGGCTCGGCTCGCTCAGCGCTGCTCCCGCAGCCGCGGGCGAGAGGCGCCGCGGGGGCCGCGCTGCGCCGGGAGGCGGCGGCGCGGGGGTGGCCCCGGTCCCGCGGGGGTCTCGGCGCTGCCCGAGCCGGGCTGCGGGGATCGTGTCCCGGCTGAGGTGGGGTGGGAGCCGCCCGCATCCTGCTCCCGGCTCCGGCGAGGCGGACGACCGGGGGAAGCATGAGAGCAAAGCAATATAAACGCGCATTTTCAATTTTGTGTGTGCAGAGGATGGGGTTAAAATCATTAAATAGATTAACTATATAAACACTAATTTTCCTATTTCCCATAATTAATTAGTTATAATAAATAACTAATATGAAAGAATAGCAGAGAGAATGATCAGCACACGTTAGGATGCTGTGAAGCAGGGGTAGGGTTTTGTTCTGGTTTTGGATGGAGTATCCTTGTGAGCACTCCTCTGTCTGCCAGCAAATTTCTCCATGCTATTTTGGTCTGGGATAAACTGGGATAGCTGTAGATGTTGATGGTTATATGGAATTAGTCTACCTTGAGAGAGAAACTGACTTGTCAGGTGATGATATATAAAGTTTAATGTCCATCATATGGTGACACTTAATATTGGAATGGTGCCAGTGCAATGAGCCATAAGATAAATGCAAGTGTTGCCAACATAGCCACACTTCTTCAGCTGGACTTCTCTGTAACAGAGCTTTTACCTTGCAAAAATGTTGAGGGTGATTACTCGAAAGCTGACTACAAATTCACTGGTAAGGCTGACGATTTTATTATTTTGAGGGTCAGGAATTTTTAAGGTCTTCTCTTAATAAAGCTAGTTTGCCTTAAAAGGGTACATTTTTTTTCTTCAGAAGTTTTCTGTGACCTCCAGAAACAGGGCTGCCCAAAATTAACCAAATCTGAGAGCATGTAGGCTTAGATTTGCCCACTGTATGCTAAAGAATAGGCATAGGTATGCTCTGGGATGGCAACACCTGTGTAAATAGACAAAATTAAAGATGCAGATTCAATTAGAGAAAATTAATTATGAAGCTGTGTATTCTAGTTTGCTGTGAAGACTTGACAGGCAATGTTAAATTGAAAGGATGTTATTGTGTCTGATAATGACCTGATAGGCAATTATAATGCTAGCAGGTCTTTGGGTCAGCTTCCACTAGGACCTTCCAGGAGGTAGGTGAGGCTAACTGGAGACATGAATCATAATCAAAAGAAAATCTTTCTAGCTGAGGATTGTCTGAGGAAGTCATCCACCACATCTGTTCAAAGCATCACTGTAGTAGCATCCAGCACAATGTGTCTTGAGGCATAATCAGCTTTTCAAAATTCCCTGGATGGTGTGAGGATGTGTTCAAGTCTGAAGCAGAAACTTTTATGAATAGTAAACTTGCATTGGAAGGAGGACAATCAAATGTTAGCAATGGTAAGGAGGATGACAGTGCTAAATGAATGTCAGGTGAGTCATAAGAACAGAGGCTTAACTAGCAAACCTCATGATTTGGTGCATAGGAAAGCTCAGTGTAAAAGGGAGTGAATGCTGAGTCCTTCAAGCTCTATGTATCTGGCATCAGTTTCCTTTTGTGAAGGTAAAGATGATTGTCTAATCTACCGTATACCTTCTACAATGCTGCTAAGTATGTCTATATAGCTGCAGTACAAAATCTATTTTCTCATTGAGAAGAGTATTACTTGTTAATCTACCTGCACACTGCAGATCAGTAGCTGCTATAGATATACTTCATATACTTCTTGCTTAAGGCCTTTATTTCACAAGCAGATATGAGAACAAACACTCTATGCAGGTGAATATAATGTATGGAAAGGGTAGGTATTTTGTCTCTGTGGGAAAGCAAATAAATGTACTTAATGTCAAGGAAGGGTGAATCCAGTGTGGATGCTTAAAAATCAAAGGAGAAAAGCCATAGCTTGAGATAGGATGTAAAAGTGCACCAATATACTGTAGTGGTTGGGTATTGTTGCCAAACCTGCTGATTCTTCTCTCCTATTGATGATCTCCTTTCCTAGTAAACCTCACACTTTTAGGAAATTTGTGTGACCAGCTGGGTTAACTCTGTTCTTGGGAATGCTTGTGCACTTTATTTAGCAAGGATAGCTACATGTGACCACTACAGAAGCATGAATTTGTCTGTACAAAGCAATAAATTCCACGTCTAGAGAAAGCCAGCTTGATCTCGAAACAGTGCTGATGCAAATTCTGCTTACTGGCTAGATTCTGTCAAAAGAAATGATGAAGAAGCATGAAAGTAACTTGTAATCTGCAGGGAGTTTGGAGAAAAAACTTAGCTCTTGCATGTAGACTAATGGATTGTTAGTAGAATCAAGATGATACCACAGGGATGGGGGATTGCTACGAGGTCTTAATGAGTTTCTGCTGTGAAACACAGGCATAAGCCACTACTCACTACCTCAGCATGGACTCCACAGAAGTACAACTTTGGGTTGTGTAAAAGAGATAAAGTAGAATAAGGTGTCTAAGGATTGTAACTGAGAAGAAAAACTGGCATTAGACACCTGATTCTGAGGCTGTGCCTGGGTTCAGGAGTCTCAGGGTTATAAAGATGCTGAATGAAGCACAGTGTCAGGCCTAGTCAATAAACAAGAGACAGCAGTTTCAACAGGATTACCTTGTTTTTACAAGGTGGGCAGTTGAGTGCTGAACAAAGCATCTTCTCCCATCCAGGTCTTCTCAGCCCTGGCTGATGGAGACATAGACCATCCTAGTCTCCCCACATCTGAAAGACTGTGCCTTGCATATGCTCTGGAGTGCTTGAGAATGAAGTGTCTCAGCTGAAATGCCCTGCAGGTTTTTTACCCCTAAGTATCTCTACGATTTTTAAATTAGTTTTAAAAGTTTACAATACAGCTTCATAGCTGGTGCATGTCCCCTTAAATCTAAAAGCTCAGACATTGCAGGGCCAGTTAAGGACAGATTATTGGCCTTGGAGGTGAATTTCCTGCTGTTCTGTCAGTTCATGTTGCATCCTTAAGCAGTAAAATGAGGATTATCTCTTGACCAGAAAAAGTAGGTCAAAGAAAGGATAATGGACCTTCCTCTTGACAGTCAGGAGGCTTCATGACAATGTCAGCTAGGAAGTTGTGCCTCCAGCAAAATCTAAGCAAATCCTAATGCTGCTGTGTCACACAACTTTAATATACCCGTCTCCTGGCTAAAATGCCTATGGATGAAACTTCCCTCTTAGGAGGGGAAAAAAGAAGCTGGGAGCACTAAGGATGTAGTTTTAACATTGCAACCTGTTTTTCTACCTTACAGATCTCTTCTCTGCCCCGTCAGACCATGGCCATTTGTGCTTTGAGGCAAGGCACAAAGGTCACTGTATGAGTAAGGACTAGTTTTCTAGTAGCTTGAATCACAGATCTGTCTGCAAACAACGGCTACCCTGGTTGATGGAAGGTAAACTCTAGATCTGACGCTTCTCCTTGTATGCTTCTGAGGGATGGGGGCATCCCTATAATATGCTATCAAGATCATCATAGAGATGGGAAGTTAGAGACAACCTGGTGAAAATTACTTTGTAGCCTGGATTTAGGAACAATAGTGTAAACTTCCTCTAATATGTGTGACTACAATTACTGATAGGGAAACACTGTAGAACAGTCATCTATGAAACTTTACTAGCTGTCCAGTAGGACATCTACTGTGGGAGCTGTAGTGGAACTCTGAAAATCCTGGCTAATCCTTTCTAACCTCTGGTATAGGTCTTTCTGTACCACCTTTTTAAATTTGAGTCTTGTGTAGTTATTCATTGCCTTTTTTGCTGCATATATGAGGAGAGCTGGGTAATAACTAACCTTGAAGGCAAAAGTAACCTTATATTAAGCACTATGCTTCAGAATAACTAACAAGACTGGAGCTGCTGTAGAAGAGCCTACAGCAAGTAGGCTCTGCACCAGAATTTTCATCAGTCTTCTCAGAATACATAATGAACATAATTTGCATCTCTTACAAGAGGCAGTATGGAGTGACTCCTGTGACAGTAACTGCTACAACAATTTGTGTATTGAGAGGCACAGTATCTGGGGAGTAGGTGGAGTGTTCTTCAATTACTGCTGAAATGAATGTTTAATGATAGGCTTTTGGCTGCTCATGGCATAACCAGGCTGGGTAAGCAAACTGCAGTACTCAACAACGTGGCCAGGATTACATGTGTTTAGGCTGTGTGAATGCAAGAAAAATACAGGAAAATCCTATTTCTCACACAGATAAATTTGTGAACAGGTAGAAAACACAGTTCAGTGTAAACTCTGCAGAACATATGCACTCTCCCTCAGTACAGCTTGCATATACCCAAACTGCAAAGAAAGATAACTGTTCCAGCAGCAGACAGTTAACTGTATGCAGCTGAAATAACCTATGATAACAGCTTCAATATGTGTCAAGTTCCTGCTCTGAGAAGGAGGGGTGAAAAGCATGGTTATTGGCAAGAGTCATTCACTATACTAACAAGCAAGAAGATCAGAAACAGGCCCTCTAGGCAGGAGGGCCTTAGGAGTACAGTTGGAAATGAAGTGTTTGGTTTGTTGTTCAGTTCAAACTCGGTTGCATCTGAGTAAACACTAGCTGCCTTGAATAACAAATACTTTGCTTCCTTGTTGTTTGGTATATCCTGTGAATCTCAACAAGGAATATTGATAGAAGGTGGAGCTGTAGGCACTGCAGCCATATTGCTTGGGATTCCCCATCCCATGGGCGGGTGATGCTTTCCTTAGCAATAACTAGAGCAGACAGCTGAGCTCTGGCTCAGGTGCCCCTAATTTATGAGGCTTCAGAACTGGAAACTGGAGAGAGGTATAGAGGAGTGGTCCCTTAGCAGGTTGCAAAACATGCTGTCTTTCTTGAAGGCTGATAGGAAGAAAATTCTTGTGGATAATATGAATATATAATCTAATCAGTCTATTACCAAAGTAATAGCTCTCTATCAAGAAAGGTATCCCAGTATGCCCTTTAAATTTCTTTCTAAAGGAAGAATCTGGAGTTCAGACGTTGGTATTGCTGATACTAAAAGTGAAGGGATTTCCTAATTCAAGAAATTCACGAATAGGTTAGCAAAGCTGATGAACAGAGATTGGAAAGGCTGCTATCAAGACTTGTTGCAACATGCTGTCTTATCCCAGGAACAACTCATAATTTGAGGTGGACTAACTAGATATCTGGATACTAACTTTGAATACTGAAGTTCCTGGCTGAAAAATAACTCTATCAAATAGACTATGACAGTGCTAGTTTCCTTCATCTTGTGATCAAGTTTTCAGGGAACCAGACAGCACTACCTCATTAAATGCTTTTCACTTGTTAATTTATATTGTTTCAAGTTATTTATCAGGTACAGCTTATTTAAACTGGTCACTACTTCTCCTGAGCCCTCTGTTTTAATCTTCCTGCAAAAGATATATTTCCATGACAAGTAGAAGAAAAATACAAAATAGAGCTACTGTGGTAGCTGGGTTGACAAGTAACTAATTATCTTATCAGAAATCATGTGCTTAAGAGCATAATAGAATGACAAAAAGTACCAATCCAATTGCACCTCTTGAACTGTGTGACCTGTTCAGTCCCAGCTGCTAACTTAGTGATATTCTCTTGGCTGTGATTCAAGTGTGTAGAAAACACTTTTGGGAACTAAGTTTGAATTTCTGTGTTCTTGCTAAAAACCAAGAGGTTCAGAGGAGACTGATGTGATGAGAACAGACCGTTCTGTTCAGCTGATGAAATAGCAGTTGGCATGGCTGAACGGTGAGATGTCTGTGTGGTTTCACAGGCATGATCCTGCACCAGCAATGCTACATGCCAACATCTGTAGCTGACATGGCTCATTAGTGTGCTAAGACTTTTATCTACTTTGTAGGTGGTACTAGGGAAGGGAGCAGCATGAGGGAGGTATTCCCTGATGTGTCAAATTCTGTACTTCTATCCTACTAAGCAGATGAAGGTCACCCTTCCCTGTTTCTCATTACTGGTTATATATGATGAAGACAGCTGGACTATGTTCCACATCCTGCAGTATGTAAGTACTGTTACAGTTTATTCCAAACTGGTATTCGCGTTGACAGACGAAGTCCTTGGTGTAAGTCTGCCTTTATTAACAAAGTATCAATCAACCTGTTGGGTAAGAAGACAAAACATCAAGCAGGGCTTAAAAAGCAAGTTGCACAGAAGTTCCCAAAAGTCAAATGCTGTTATTCTTGAAATACTTGGTCCAACAGGTAAGCGCCTGGTTTAACTAAAGTCATGATATCAAGCAAATAATTTCTTGAACACAAATCCTATTTCTACTGATCTACAGCTTAAGCAGGACAGTAAACAGGGTTTTTGAACTGAGTGATGGGTGCATTGCTAATCAAGACCTTACTGAATTTTGGGAATGACAGATAGCAGCACTTGCCAGGCAGTGTAGTTTAAAATCCTTTTCAGTTGTCTTTCTTACAAGACCAACCATAGGACATTTGGTTAAACTCTGCAGCATAAAAGTATGTATTCAGTCATCTTTCTGACAAGTAATGCTGCTCTTGCATTCCAGACATGGCTAAAACTGGAGGTGAATAGTTCCCAAGCTGTCTATGAACTTTCTTCTACCACTTGCCTTCAAGCAGGTACTTGTCATGTATAACTGTGAACACATCATGTATAACCTACCTGTAGGTAAGGCTATTACTTCTCACGGATAATAGTTGCTGGATATGCTGGTTTGTAACAGAATAGTTTGATTGCTTTAACAGAGAAAACAGACCAATGTCAGTGCTTGCATCAGAACTAGCATCTGGAATGTTCCATCGAAATCATTATAATCTCTTGTGTCATGTTACAGAAGGTTTATTCAACTTGAATTCTTTAGACACTGCCAGATACCAAAGCAATGGGTGTTCTAGCAATGAAAGAAAACATTTAAGATTATATTTTATTTGACTCCTCAGCATGAATGATCGTGTTTAAAAAGCAAAAGTCTGATTAGCACTTTTATATTTTTGATTTATTAATGCATGCCTAGGGCTTCTCAAGGCTACTACCATTGAAGCAGGAATTGAGCAGAAAATGTGATAATCAGATGGGGAGTTGTTAGATGTAAATGTCAGTCAGCCCTACAGGGGTTCATACAAATGCAGTATTATACTCCTGACATGAGCAGAAGGCTGCCAGTCAAGATAGTCTGTTATCAGTAAATTATCTGGCTTTGCAACTTTGACTCTTGCTAGTCATTGTGTAAATTGCTGTTTAGCCTTTATTCTATTTTCTTAGCTTGAAAACTAAAGTCTTGAATTCACTAATACAACTTTCTAACCAGAAGAACCTGACTAATTCTTCAAGAACAGTGGGGGAGGAAGCAACCTGTCTCAGATGCATGTTCAGCAGCTGAACTATTGCTGTGCTTCCTGTTACTACTTCATCCTAACAGGCTATATTTCACTTGGCAGTAAAAGCTTCTCTTGTCCTCTCTCGGCCTTGCAGATTCTAATTCAAGGTTAATATTTACATGCAATAGCTGTTTAAGCTGAATTGTGTACTTGTAGGGACAAAGAAGGAGCACAGGCTGTGAAGAGGGCAAAGTATGAGGAGCACAGGCTGCTGAGCAGATGTTTAGCTTATCTGCCTCTGACTTTTTGGATGTCCCTAACCTCTTCTCATCAACTTTGAGACATTTGTGTGCTGAGGGGGGAAAAGCCTGTCTGGTTGTGAGGATTCTGTTCAGTCCTTAATCCCATGGCAGACTACAGCCATAATGAAGATTCTCAATTCACTTGTGCACAGGACAAAAACATAATCATTAAGGGTATCTATCATGTTGCCACCCCTTGCTCAAATAAAAGATATCTGTAAAAGCATCTCTAAGGGAAACTAAATGTTGCTCAAAAAAATTGTTTGGCATGTTCTTCCAGGTCTTGCTAAGAAACAGGTATTTCAGGGATGACTTGTCATTACTGACAGCCCTCCCTGTAGAGAGTTCAGATAAGACACCAAGAGCACAGTATGCCAAAAGTTAAAAGACTGACTTTCCTAAGGCAAACGTGTAGAAATGAATTACAATGCTTGAATGGAGAGTAGGTGGAATTGCGACAGTAGGTAGCAAGTTGTACTTCAAAGACTGTGTGTTGAGGGCCTGACATGGTGTTTTTCTGAGGAGTCATCAGTATCTATCTGCTCTTCACAGGATAGACCCTAAAGGAAAGGAAGGAGATACTACTAGTGGTCTCTTAACAAGCCCTTTCTGGAATAAATTGAAAAGTGGGTGAGCAAAATGTGTGTGATGTGTATCTATTAATACAGGCAGAGTTTGGTGCACTTCTCCCAAGGTGGCAGCATCTCTAAATCTGTAGTCTTTAGATTTTTGAAACAGTGCATTTAGCACAGTAATGAAGATGGGCCATACAACTGCATAGTGAGTAATTAAGGTGTGGTGATACCAATGGACCCATCTACATGGACAAGATTCAAACTGCTTTAAACTAAGTGCTGGCATAGTTTTTGAGGGAATGATCTTGTTCTTTTTACTATGCCAGTATATCTGAAGGCATGACTGTCCTTGCACCCTTGCATAAAAGCACATGCATCTCTAACCCTGCCATCCTTGCTGGCTGACTCTTTGGAGAGGAACTCAAAACTAAAGTGTAAGAGAACAATTCTAGTCTTGTTGCCTTACACCTGCAGCTGGAGTAAGGAAATTCTAAGAGGCTGAGTACTGTGAAAGGAAGCCTCCAAGAAACAAACAGATTTTAACTTTATTTTAGTTACTTGCATGTAAAGCACACCAGCACTTTCCATTAAGATAAGACAAACTTAAGTATGATGAAGACCTTGCAGAGCTTTCGCTTGAGTGTAAAGCACAGAATCCATATCTAGTTCTAGTTGAGACTCTTATATTGAGCAGAATAGATTGCTGCTAGCTTAAGCTACATGTTGCCTCCCACCCCAGTGAAACTTTAGGGTGAAGCCTGAGGCAATTTTGTGCAAGACGTGGCTTAACTCAGGTATCAAGAAGTAGTTATTTAAAATACAAACAGGTATTAAGGTTGCCTTTGTCTGTCATTGCATTCTTATTTTCACTAATTCTCTCATTTTGAGGTGATTCTCAAAGACACCAAGTTCTCCAAAGTTATGATAAATAACCATCAGGAACTGTGAAATCTCACCAGGGGACATGAGTTTTGCCAAATCTCAAATATGAGAGTGGACTGTGTAAAGTGACCAGAAGGCCCTCACTAACCTAGAATTGCATTGCTAACACTAATAATGAGCTTTTTCATAGTAAGATGGGGCATTTGCGAAGGTTCAGCCAGACTTGTATGCATCCCTGCCCATCTTCCTCCACTGTGGGTTTTTCGCTGTCTGATTCTATAAAAATAAGCGGTCTGACTGCCATACAATGGAGGCAGATGGCATTTATGACCAGAGATGCGTTCAGTTTAAAGATGGCAGCTGCACATATAGATATTGACCATTACACAGCTACCACCGTGAGGTCTTGCTTGTGCATATTTGTTCCTTCTTAAGTTATTTACTTTTTATTGCCTCTTAATTTTGCTTCAATATGTGATACAAGTTGTATAAAACCAGAGCTGGGTGTAGCTCTACTAATTAGAAGAAGAAGGATCATTGACAGGCAGGACTCAGTGCCTTGAGGTTCTTATTTCTTTTTCCGGCATAGAACCGGGCAGAATGTCCTAAAACTGTAACTTAGCAAGTCTTCCTTCTCCCTTCTGGGCCTTTTCTTTCTATTTTCTCAACAGTAATCTTCCATATAGGGGTGGGTGTTTAACTAGTGATCCAACCTTAACTCTTTCCTTCTTCATTACTTCTGAAGGACTTGATAAATCTAGGGAGGGGCTCCTTATGCTTATGTCTAAAAGCTATCTCCACCTAAAACTATACTATCAGGCAAAGTAGCTTAGCTACTCTAAAAGAAGAATTCAGTTGACTTCATTTCATCTGATTAAAACGTGGATTTCAATAGGCAGTATCTATTTTAGCACTGTTGCAAGTATCCTGCAAGTTCCCTGTTGGGTTAAGAGTTTTCCCCTTGGTCTTTTGTCACAATGGATGCACAAGCCACTCTTTCAGTGATAACATTTCTTCAATAACCATGGCTTGCTAAACAAACTCTTCCTCTGACATCTATTTCTACTTAGAACCACTTGAAACTTTCACAGCAACACCTTTGTTCCCTTGCATCAAATGTTCCCTAACTGTGGCCAGATAAGTTGCTTACAGAGGAGAAAAGGTATAGCTGACAGTTCTTCCCCATTTGAGCACTCTTATCTCTGTTGATTTACTTGACCAATGCTAAATGCAATTCACAAACCATCTGGTAAGCAGCTAGATCTAGTTTTGCTTAGATTAGCAGCTACTTCCCTAATGGCCTTCCTGCTGTTTAAATGGAAATGGAGGCTTTTAGGGTGAAATTCTCTCTTTAAGATCTAGGAATTTGTGTTCTTCCTAGGTTAAGAATCAGTTAAGAACTGATATCCATTACTCAGTTAGTGGCAAGCTGGTTAAGTCAGTCTAGCTATTGACTTACCGTTAAATTGAGGGAAGAGGAGAAGGCAGGAATGAGAGCAAAACCCTGAAAGTAAATTTCAAGTAATGCATAAAGCATCAGCTATTACTAAAGCAAATGAGGAACTGGCTATTGAGAATAACAAACTTCTAATGCAAGGGGTTATGCAATGCTTCAGCACTTTTATCTACACACAGAGTGTATCTCAAATGCTGGATAAAAGGGGTGGCTTTATCTGTGGCAGCTTGCCTGGATGTACGGGGAACTAAAGGGGAGTCCAATTATTTAATCACCTGAACTTCTTGACTTCATTTGTTATCCTAAAATTCAAGGGGCTAACTGCAGCCATTGCAATATCCCAGACAGAAGATTGATAGAATGATTTCTGTAGCGGATGTGAATGTCCAGGTCTTTCTAGCTGGGTGCAGATCTTCATAACTCTATAAAGCTGCTCTGAGTACCTGTGCTTGGTAAGAGTGAATGCTTCAGCTATGCTGGAGCAAAACATGGTGACTGTAGATTATTTTTTAAATTTGTGTCTCAGGAGCAAAAGGGTCATATGGCATAGAGTTAAGTCCTAAACATCCATGGTTTCTTGTCCACTTGCAGGCTTTTTGAAAATCTGAAGGTTACTTGATTACTGTTAAGACAAGCGTGTGGGGGGTTTGGCTTGAGGCTCTGCTGTGTTTTTACTGGAACAGTCTGTCTGGAGCCTAAGGAAATTATTTGGTTTTACCTGTTGGGTGGTATAACGTCCGACTTTTGCTGGTTATAGAAACATGAAAAATATCTACTGGCATCTTTTGTGTGTTTCGGTGTCATCTTCAAGGGTGTTTGGAACAGATCCTAGCAAATGTTTCTTGCGTTCTCTTCTACTTTAGAGATGGAGCTGGCAGTGCTGAACGAGAGTAGAGCAAAATATCTGAGGTTCTATAAATAGCCTTAAAAGGTAAAAAGAAGCTAAAGATTGACAGATTAAAATATGTAGGTGCAAGTACAACCCATTGATGTAGATCAGTGTGACCTACTGCTTAAGTATTACCAAGGTGAGTGTTCATCATCTGCTGGCCATAACTTCATGCTCTCTGTAGCCCAACTCTGAGTCAGACTCACCATATGATCACTCCTTATGCTTTCAGGCTTTATCAGGCATCAGTGTTCAGCGGAACTGACATGGACTAACAGCTCCAATAAGGATATTTCTTCTTCAAGGTAAAATATTATGTGCATCTTCTAACAATTACTTGCATTTTTAAGCCTGCAGCAAACGTAACTGGCCACCATCCCATCATGTCTACTGAAGCTGAAACTACTGCTACCAACAGCCCGCCTGAACAACAGGCTCCACCAAAGCCACAATCTTCAAAGAAGGAAAAAAAGAAAGGTAAGAAATGCTTACCACTTGAACACCTCCTTTATTCCATGTCCTGAATCTTTTGCATTTGCCTAAATTAAGGTCACCCTCCCACTACTGCTAAAATAACTGTTTTCCAGCTGACTAAAAGACTGAGTAAATATGCCAGTATAATAAACTTAACCAGATGGTAGGCTTTTAGTTTTAAAGGGTTTTTTTTCTAGCCTTAAGTTCTAAAGCTCTCAGTTCTACTTGTTTGCTGAGCCTGACAAGTTAGCAAGAGCCCAGAGAAGCGAGAGCCTCCTGAGGTGACCAGGGCCTGGACCATGGTGGTAGCTGTTAGTCTGAACTTTAACCTGACTCCTCCCCACCCTCCAGAGAAGGAGTTTTGTGCTGGATAGAGATTCTAGCCCAGGGAAGCTAGAAAACTCATTCCATGAGAATTATTGTATGTCATATAATAGATTTTTTGATAGATTAGATCACGTAAAAATGATTACCTCACATACAAATACATACCTAGGTACATACTTGAACTGTGTTGAGCATGCAGAGAAGAAAAGCAAGCAGTTCCTAGTAGCAGGAGCAGCAGAAATAACAAATTAGCTAAAATCCCAGATGATTAGAAGGACAAGAGTACCAGGACTTGTAGAAATGATGGTGCTGATAGCAGGTTCTAGTATGGGAACTGGGAGATTATTTTTGCACAGCAAGAAGAGATCTGCCCACATCAGAACACAGGGATAACACCTAAAGGGTTTATTGAATACCCTGTATGGCCATGGGAAGTACCAGTTCTGCATGGTGTTTTTTCTTAGCACTTGTATTTACTTGGCTGTTGCTTATCAATATTTTAGTCTTTTATGTGGTGAACAATCATTCTGAAGCCCCCAGATCTTAAGCACTGGACTCCACCGTTGAACTGAAGCCACATTCTGTGAGTACTGCAACCTTAAAGGAGTAACTGTCTTGCAGTGCACATGGATTATTAGTCAGTTGTACTCAAGGGACAGTTTTAACATGTACTTATATGGTGTATATTTTTTATTAAGATAACAAATCAGCAAAGTAGCCATTTCTATCTTTAAAAAAAACCCAAACAAAATGAAAAACAAAACAACCAACCAGAAAAACAAACAAACAAATGAAACCCAACTCACCCAAACAAAAAACTAACCTCAAAAAACAAACAGACCCACCAAACCTTTTCTCTGTCTCCAGGGCCAGAAAAGACAGATGAATCCATGTTGGCTAGATTCAAAGGTGATGGTGTAAAATACAAGGCTAAACTGATTGGCATAGATGATGTTCCTGAGGCAAGAGGAGACAAAATGAGTCAGGATTCTATGATGAAGCTGAAGGTAAGGGCTTGAGCTGTCATGTAAGGAACAATCTCTGGTTAGCCTTCAAAAAGCAAATCAAATAGTCACTTTGGCAAAACTTCAAATAGAGCTTAATGGTAACATAGATGCTAACAGCACTGTCTAGATGGATGTTATTTCCTAAGCTGCAACCTCTGGCTCAAAGGACATTTCTCAAAAAGTTTGGGAACATTCCTTGGGGTCTGTAGGCATCCCGTATGAATGCTGGCAGTATGTATTTCATCATAAATGATGAGCTTGGGGTTTGGAAGGGAAAGGGGGATTGCTGTGCAATTTAACACTGACCTCAAAGCACAAGTTGGCATCCTGTGTCAATGGTGACACCAAGTGATACAGATAAACCAAAAAATAAATTAATCCCTGCAGCAACAAAGACTACTACTTCTGTAGTACAGAACACTCACATACCTTCAATCAGGCTGGAAAAGCAGGTAAAGATGCTGCTACTGCAGCAGTTTTGTGAACTAAAATCAGTTTTAAAGCTTAAAACATTTACAGAGCAAACAGTCTAGTTCTGTGGTATCACTTTACACCTAAGCAGTCATGTGTTGCAAAATAAAATTAAAGCTCAATCCAACAGAAGTCTCATCAATACTTTGACATTCATTCTCTTTAGGGAATGGCAGCAGCAGCCCGCTCCCAGGGTCAACACAAACAGAAGATCTGGGTAAACATTTCCCTCTCTGGTATCAAGATAATAGACGAGAAAACTGGGGTAAGATATAACGTATTTTCTTAATGCGATTCTTAAAGCTAGTGAGGCACCTAGAAGTTAGACCAATCTGAACTAGATTCCTTCAAGGCATCATACCCCACTTCCACATATAAAAATTGGCTTGTGAAATGTTTGCAATGTTGAAGACTTCTGGCAAAAAGACAGCTACGTCCTACTGTGTTTAGTCAAAGGCTGATAAATCTGAGGTTTGGACTGAAGCTTTTTAACAGTCTCAATCATTCTAACTACAGAGAATGGCAGCTATTATGTTTCCAGCAATTTAAACCAATAGTTATTTTTTTTCCCAATTCCAGGTCATAGAGCATGAGCATCCAGTAAACAAAATCTCCTTTATTGCTCGGGATGTAACAGACAATCGTGCCTTTGGCTATATATGTGGAGGAGAAGGCCAGCACCAATTTTTTGCCATAAAAACAGCCCAACAGGTATGGTTCAGATACTTTTTTCACTTGCTGTGGATAAGGCTGTTGTATAAACATTTAACATGTGATAAGGGTGTAGTGTTTTGTTATAAAATTCTTATGGGGAATACCAGCATGCACAGACAGACTTTATTGAAAGAAGGAAAATAGGAATTTACTGTGTAAACACTGGCTTCTGACTTGTACGGTTTCTTTGTAGTCCAGAATGAAAGCACTCAAATAGTCTTGGTTACTATGATTAACAATGCTTGTCTATCTACCATGAAAGTCATTATTGAGATGAACAGAGCCATTATCACAGGCTTCCCACTGAGAGAGTACAAATTCTTAAGTAAAGTAGCCAGAGCTTCACTCAAAATTAACAGGAATATAGAACTACATTAGTCTAGTTCATGTGATGCTTTACTTTGTGCAGAAGGGAGATCACTTATTTAATAGCAACAATGATTCTGGGGCCTGTGAATGACAGGTCTGGTCCTCCTAGGACTTCCTAACCTCCTAACCCTAGCTTGTGGGAGGGATTCTGATCCTTCTGTGATAGCTTTCTCCCATGCAGAAATCCTGTGTGGAAGGTTAGCCTCTCTGAGGGGAATCTGTACATCAGCAATATTGGAAACAAGCTACTTAAAAATACTGCTGAGAATTATGCAGCTTCACAAACAACCTGAAGTTAGGTGTTTATTGTTTATCAACTCATCTTTATAATGATTTTATAATAGTCGCTATAATGACTTGATAAGCCCAGACTTCAAAGCTAGAAATTTCTTTTACCCATTCCTGCCTGCCCTCCCAGAGAACCTGTTGGCAGCTTTGGACCCACTACAGGTGGGACCGAGGAGATCCTTGTTGGAGCATGTTACTACTTCAATAACAGCTATAAGACCCTCTTCTAAGTTTGTTTAATTAGTTTGTCAGCATTCTGACCAATAATTGTATTTGTTTCAGTGGAATTGTAGATTAAGTACAAAAGCCTTTTGTATGTACCCTGGAGTCTATTCCCTCATTTCACCATAGGGTGCTGCTTGCCAGCCTCTAAGCTCAGCCAGGCTTTAGACAGCTCTTGACATGCTGCTGGTTATTTTTGACATAAACTTATCTAGCTCAGAAGTAAGGACTTTTGTAGCTCTACTCTGCTGCAGCTCTACTCCTCGTTAAAGTTGGTAATTCTTGAAATGGCTCTTTCTGCAGCTGCATGTCTAAACCCTGTGATTAGGAGAGGATGGTTATCAGGTGTAAACAGTGAGGTCTGTTCAAAGGATCCTCTGCTTGAGCCAAAGGTAGTGGCTGAAGAGGGGGACTTGTTCTACTTTAGACATTGACACAGCTGCTGTATGCCTGACACAAGCATTGCAAAGCAGTGTAGCTGAACTTGCCACCATCTCAGCGAAAACATTCTTGTTAATGTATGTGCAGGGCATGCCATGCCTCTCTAATTCACATCAAACTGTCATCATGTCACAGATTCCATTTAAAGCTAATCTCTGCTTTACACATTTGAGGTGCCTTGCTCATTTGCTATTTGTATACTGTTTAAAATAAAAGTAGTAGTATTTATAGAAGCTTTCTCCAGGTTCAGTGCTGGAGTTGGTAGAAAATAGACAAATGCAAAATGCTTTTCTTCTCAGGAGTCTACTGGAAGGCTTGGATAAATTTTGCACTTCTAGGACTTGCCACGCACTTAAGAAGTATTGCTACTAGTTTTTTAGCAAAATCATAACAGGTTAACACAAATTTGTGTACAGCCATTTTTCCTGTAGAGTTAACAACAGTTCTACACTGGTTGTGTTCCGTTCCCCTTGGATTCTGCATAAGCAGAATCTTGTATGAAGACTAAACAGGTCTTTAACTCTTGCTTTTCCTGTTATCTCAACCTAAGTCTTGCACCATTTATGAATGTTTGGCTTGTTGCACAGATTGCAGCAGTAGAAGTCCAGGTATAAGTACTACATGGCCTAAAATCTACATTTGTTTCCAGGCTGAGCCTCTGGTTTCTGACCTTAAGGACCTCTTCCAACTAATATATAATATGAAGAAGAAGGAAGAAGAAGAAAAGAAAAAGGTGAGTAAAAATATAGAAACTGCATGACTCTGCATAAAGCTTATTTCAAATTTGGCTGAGTTTTGGGCTCTTGTAAGACCCGACACTGAGCTCTGCCTAAATCCAGGAACACTGGAAGCTATTGGTTGGCAGTTGTGCCAGCTGTCTGATTGCCTAAGTCTGGTAAGATCCTCCAAAGTGAGAGACTTTTGACATTCTACATGATGTTTAGGTATTAAAAGTCTTCTTTTTTCTTTAGAGTGAAGAAGCAAGTAAGACTGAGGTAGGTTACTCCCACTCAGCCTCTCTTGATTAGGTATGCTGCTGCACCACACCTAACTTTGACTTTCTTTATGCTGCCAGCTTTATGAAGGCAATGTCAGATGCCAAATCACATTGAAATGGAAATAAAAGGGGTCTATGGAACTAATACTGAGTAGTGATCTCTCTTATGCTTCCCTTTTCCATCACTTGCTTTTTAAAGCCTGCAAGTCCATTGCTTAAGGCAAATTTTGAAATTCCAATTATTTCTGAAACAGTTATCCATCTATTACAGAATGGTGGCGAAGCTCTGCCTTCTGATCAAGCTGACAAAATGAAACTGGTAGGTTAAATTTTAAAACTTTGTTGATGCGATTAAGGAATTCAAAACTGTTTGTCTCCATATCGTATAGGAAATGCAGTGTTTACAGTAAATCTGCATAATGCTTAATTTTTTTCTTGTGAGAGCTCTAACAGATATCAATTCTTTCAATATTTCTGGCTTCAAGGGAGTTGACCAGATGGACTTGTTTGGGGATATGTCAACACCTCCTGATATGAGCAGTCCCACAGTAAGTAGAGTCTAGCTTAGCTGCCTTGACTTTTTCTTTGAAAGCAAATTTAGCCCTGGTAATAAATACAGGTTTCACTGAGATCTGTCTAGCAGTCATCAGTGTACTAGTGGGGTAGGGCTATAGAAGTATCCAATTAATCACTAGACGTCATTCTAGTACTTAATTCTACTAATGTCATTCCAGTAGCTCTAGCTCAAAATTTGGCCCAATTGCACAGAAGTGTGCATAAACCTTGTCATAGCTCAGTATGACCCCAAAAATCCTAACATTTTAAATCTGGCACTATAAGCCACCATCAGCCGTGATGCAATTGATGCTGTCAACCCAGCCAGTGACCAAGTCTTACCCTTTTCCTGCATGCTTGGTGGACAATTAGCATGTTATTTTCCACTGGAAAGTAGTTCTCCAGTGTTATTCTGAAGCTGAGACTGCAACTTGAAGTCATACTAAGGCAATGTGATTTCACAACTTGTCAAAACTGAGGACTAGAACTCAAACAGGGGCTTGACTCAAGTGAAAGCCTAGGTATAATTAGCTCTTACTGACTCTACAGCCATTAGACTGAAGAACTAGGATCTGATATTTAACTATGGGATCTGGAAACAGATGTTTTAGTATTGGGTTTCAGAAACCAAGTAGCTGTAATTTGACTATAGACAGCAGTGCTTGCCTGTGTGATTTTGAATATTTACTGGTATAATGTACTAGGTACTAGGATCTCTTCTTTTGCAGCTATTTTCCTTGAGCTTTTTCACTGTGCACCAAAATCTACAAATAACTAACTTCATTTTTCTCTCTGAAAAAATAGGAAGCTAAAGAGTTTCTGTTAGTGGATTTTAATTCTGAAATTGAGACCAAACAAACCTTTGCAAAAGAGGATCTCTTCTTGAGTGGCATCACAGCCTCTCTTCCACAACCAAAGGCACAGACACCCTTCTTGCCTGAGAGTTCTTTCTCTACCAGTCTCAGCTTCTTTCCCACACCTAATCCAGACCCTTTCAGTGATGATCCTTTCACACAGCCAGCCCGATCTGCACCACCTTCATTTGATTCTCTAAAATCTGATCAGAAGAAAAGTCTGAGTACCTTGACACCAGTGGGTAATGGTGCTTCAAATGGTGAGACTGACTACTTTGATAAACAGTTTGACCAGATTTCTAATAGAACTGGCAAACGAGAAGCACTAACATGGCAGTGGCCACTTGAGAGTAAGTCACCTGCAGCAAGAATTTCCAATGTGATACCAGAGAGAGAACGGAATGGCTTTCTTGAAGTCCCAACAAACCTGTTTGTGGAAGGTGCTTCCAAAGGAGTATCTCTGCAGAATGGAGTAAAGCTGGAATCTGAAAACAATATCCAATTCATGCCACATGAGTCTATAACAATTAGCCCACCACCACAGAATACCAAGCCAGGAAGAGGAAGGAGATCTGTCAAGGTGAACAGTGTTCAAGTAATTTATGGTGATACGCATGATTTTACTTGGAGAAGCTGGGTGAAGGAAGCTTTTCTTTCTTATTACTGTATAACTGGCTACCTAGATTCACAACACATCTACTTCTGTCTGCCCTGCTTACTCTAACCTCTCTGCAGCCATGGTACCTTCTAACATCTATGAATGCTTCATAGTAGCTATGGTCACTAAATTCTATACTCTCTTCTTTAATGCTGCCATACTCCTGTAAAGGTCTGGTAAGTATGCTGCTATGCATATTAACACTTGATATAATTCCAGAATCTGTTATGATAGCAGTGTGCCCATCAACCTGTGGTTTCAAAACGATAAGATACTAGTACTGGCTTACAGAAACCCATGCAGTTTCTCAGTATTTGCCTACTGAAGGCAATTTCAATGACTTGCCTGATTAGGCACAGGGTGGCTCTGGATCAGATTTGTCTTGTACGCAAATTATGCAAAACTCTGCTGGCCTTGCCACAACCATAGGGGTTACTGCAGACTAAGCAGTAGTGTTTAAAGGGGTGGGATGCAGAGGGAAGCTCACTGTGATAGCAAATAATTCAGTCATTTTAAGTCCTGCTCTTCTGCTGTTGACTTGTGACTGCTACATATTTTACCTATTTAATGCCATGTATCTCCATAGGCATGAAAAAAAGGATGATGTTTGAAGCTCTTATACTCTAAATGATACATCAAAACTCTCTCCTCCGCTTTAGATGAAAAAAAATCTTCTAGCTCTGGACTAGGGAGCCCTGATCATGCTAGCATATGTTCTGCCATGGCTTCTCATAAATTTCTTTTTCTTTCTAGACTGCGTCGAATGACTTATTCAGCTCAGACTTCTTTGTGCCATCCACGGAGAGCCTTAGCTTGAGCTCAGGGGCACAAGCAGGAGCTCCCCCAACTAGTCCACTGAACTTCTTCAAAACAAGGTCTACCACAACATCTCCATTGGCTGGTCTAGGTTAGTTTACAAAAGTCAAGGTCTTGTTCCACTCCAAGATACCTGCTAACACCAAAACACAGATCCTAGTTTTCCTTTACTTCCTGTGTAGTGCTATACCCTTTAAACCATGTGCTGTTTGCCCAAAACTATTAAGTCCTGTGAATAGAGGACTAAACTATGCATCCTTAACTGGATCAGGGCTTTTTTGCTTTAACTTTGACAGCAGATTGCTGCTTCAGGTACACAAGGCTCAAGTGAGCAAAGCACAACTTGTGAGGTCAGGGTAACAGTGCCTTAATAATCATTTAAGCAGAAGTAACTATATGGTAAATCCACCTGTCACTTCTGTGCTAGAGCTAAGTATGTTCCTCCTTCCCTTACAACAACCTCAGTTTTGTCCTTGCAGCACTGAAATGCAGCAAAGTAAAAAATTAAACCCTTTCTCCCACCCCCTTTCACCCCAAATGTTTCAATTTGTAAGTGCAAACCAAGAGATTTTTGCAAACAGTACATGAATATCCTTTGCTGGTACCCTTTGTGGAATTGACACACTCCTGCTTGTGGTCTTCAGATGACTGAAGTGCTGTGTAACAACAATCTCCCCACAGGTGGCTTGCCAGTAACTTCATCACCATGGACCTCACAGACAGTTTCCTTCACTCAGGCTACATCAGTCTTTCATGGGTCTATGATGCCTGCTCAGTCTCCAGGATTTACTCAACCACTTGCCTTTGGTACTCAAGCAGTGCCAGGCTGGAACCAATCTGCATCTTTTGGTGCCACACCCACTCAGTCTTCTGGTCTCTGGTCGCAGCCAGCACAAGTTCCACCCAGTTCTTGGGCACAGCCAACCAGTGCTGTAAATCCCTTCCAGAGCAGTGTGTTCACATCTCCAACGCTACCAGCTCAGACAGCCTCTGCACTGCCCTCCGTGTCAACAACAGCCAGCCCACCTCAGCCACCGCCCAGAACCACACCGCAGAAGGAGCTGTCCAAGAAAGAGAGTGATGCATTCGTTGCTCTGGATCCACTTGGGGATAAAGAAATGAAGGATGTCAAGGAAATGTTCAAAGACTTCCAGCTGACAAAGCCGCCTGCAGTCCCAGCAAGGAGAGGAGAACAGCAAAGCCTTTCAGGTGCTTCTGGAGTTTTCAGCCTTTGCTTTAGTAGTAAAGTAGGCATTTCTAAAGATAGTACAGATCATGATGAAATGGAAGGTAGCAAGCTGTCTGCCGAAATGACTGGTAACATTTTTGATGGTTACTGAAGTAGAGGGTTGAAGGGCTGTCTCAAGTAATAAATTGAAGACTTGATGAGCGGCAGTGGCTAAACACTGACACCTAGTGCCTAAATGACTTGACTAGAACGAGGTAAACTTAAGTCGGTACAACGTTAGAATTTCCATCCAGCTTAAGGTTAGTGAGGGACAAGCAAGAGTTAAAATTGTGGCTCAAAGTCACTCCAAGCAACTTCCATGTAAGATTTTTGTGTTTCTAATTAGATGACCTGTGGTTTTGCTGTACAGGCAGACCTGAGTTCTTGTTAAAGCTGTCAAGTGATTACAGCAGTACGTCTCTCTTTTTTAGAACCACCAAAGCCTGTTCCTCGACAAAGTGCACTGCCAGCTGACGGGCTGTTTGAAAGTCAAGATAAAACAGACCCTTTCAGTCCCTCATCTGTAAGTAGTACAAAAAAACCAAAACAAACAAACAAACCAAGAAAGAACAAACAAAAACCAAAACACAAACCACAAACAAAAAAAGAAGAATCCATCAAACCTCCCCCAAATGACATCACCATCACAAAAAATCCATCAAAAACCTTTTTTTCTCCTTAACGACTGTGGTGCCTATGTTTGAGTTGTAGCTTAGTTCTGGCTTTAGAGGCCATACAATAAAAAACCCTTTGCATCTTTGAGGCTAATATGTAATGTAGCAGAGGGTATTTGTTGCAAGAAGGCTAACAAAGCATTATTCCATTTGGCTTGGCTCCACAACCAGTTTCTCAAGCTGCAAAGACTAGCAGAAAGTTCTTTAGTATTGGGACTTTCTACAAAAGAGTATCAAATAATGTAGCTGCAGAAATATTCCACTTTGGTTATATATAACCCTATTTAGAGAAGACTGAGCACTGTGGATTGTGAAGCTCTCTAGCTGAATGAATGGGAGGTTCCATGTTTAGGACCCTGTGAGGGAAAAAGTGGCTTCACTAGATCACTGCATTTGGGAGACAGCACTTGAAGCCCTCAGTGGAAATTCTGGACCAATTCCAGAGTGCTGACTTAAGACTTCTAGCATTCGACTAAAGGATATCCCATCATGACTCCACTGGCTCCAAAGGAGTGTTCAGTAGCAAACACGGTTTTCTGAAAAATACCTTTCCTTGGACTAGCATAACTGCTAACACAGTTTAGAGCCCCCTCCTTTCATTAAAGCAGTACAGTAAATACATATTTAGCAGGAGTTCTAAAGTATTCTTTCCATCTGTTTGGAACAGGGACTAGCTCATAGAGCCATGCATAGTAAATCTGGTGAAAACTGGAAATCCACTAACAGTTTATCTCTCTTTCCTTAGAAGGAATCTCAGAAATCACCTTCTGGTCCTTTTGGTGATCATTTTGGCAACCCGTTTGCATAGATCAGGTAAGTCTTCCACTAATAAACCAACATACTTCATCCTCTGAAATTTATTGAGGAAATGTTTGGTAAGGAGATAGCTAAAAACTGCAGTAGCTTAACACTAATGCTCTCTGAAGTATGGCCAACAGTGCTTGAAAGGACTTCTGCTATAGTAATTCTATCAGACTTGTACATAGCTGCATTCTGTCTAAGCCTAGCCAGCTTCACTTTCTTAGAAATAAAGCATTTATTCTTCCCCAGACTTAAATCTCAAGCCCACAATAGATCTAGATTTCCTTTCCTTGAGGAAAATTAATGACTATATATGTGCTGCAGAACTCAGAGGGGCTGACTTTAATACCTTCAGATATCTGTGGGAGACTGTTAGCATAGAGTGCCCTGTATACAGCATACAGCTTTCTGAAGTTTCATCACTTCAACAGCTGCAGCTATGGACTCTGGGAAAATTGGAGAAAAACTAGAGAAAGACTCTTATTCTGATTTTTAATCAAAAGCTGTTATAAGAGCTTTTGTTGATAGACACTAATGTAATCTAAAATTTCATACCATTGACTGGAGAGCATGATCTGTTGATCCAGTAAATCTTATTGTGTAATACCTTTAAGTCTTCCCCTGAAATACTGCCTAGCTTCTGACAGAAGACAAGTGTTGGTATTTATGGCTGTAGTTTTGTTCTCAGTGGCTCTGTTTAAGCAATAAAGCCATAACTTAGAACCATCCTAACACTAATTCCTTTCCATCATACTAGGCATAACCAGAAAAGGACAAATGGAATAACTGGACCTCTTCTCAACATGATTTTTCTACGTGTTTCACTTTGCTGTCTGCTATTCTTGCTGTTGTTTCATGATGTCTGCAATCTAGAACATATCCAGATGGATTGAAGCATGGACCCTCAAAGAACATGCTGTGAAGATGATAATTCAGGGCAAAGCAAATGGGGATATTGACTCACGCTGAAAACCCAAATTCAAATTGGTGGATGTTACCTTTACTTTAGTTCTTTGCACTCCTCTACAGAGAGGTTGGCAGCACTGAGTAATGTGTCTTGTACCCTTTCCCTTTACATAGCACTTACTGTCCCAAAATAGAGGAACTTAATGTGCCTAGGGAAGAGGTGTTGCCTTTGCATAAGGGTATTGAATTGGTAGCTAAAACTCCATACCTTAAACAACTAGGTCAGTTGCCCGTTATGACAGCAGCAGCCAGCTGTGAAGTTAAGTGGATGCTACTCAGTTCTAATTGGTGACTCGACAGATGACTTGGTCTCTAAGCCACAAAAATATAACTATGTGTAGAGGAAAAGAATCTAATATTAGTCTATTTAACTAAAAGTAAAAGTATCATTCTGCCATAAATGTGTCATTAAGGGACTGCGGGGTCTGTAACAGCACTGCTGAAGCCCTGAGTACTAGAGGCCTACGCTGTAAGCTGAAAAACTTCTTGCAGAACATTTAGGTAGTTGTGGACACTAACTGTTGTCTTGGTGCTAATATGGCATTTTTCAGGGAGGGAAATCTACTAGGATTACTTTTCTATTAAGGTGGCTTGGCAGACAAATGGAACTAGCAGGTAAGGTTCTTGCTTATATCTCAGTGAATCCCTGATGTGCTCAGTTTGAGTTGTCACATGGTGTGGTGGGGGATGTTTCCAGCACGTTAGAAAACAAAAACACCATAATGGCTTCACTCCATGCCTAGGCTTCTTGTGAACAGCTGCACCACCTCTGTGCCATTAATGTGAGGTAGTTCTCTATCTCTTGAAAAGTATGCCTTTTCTCAAGAGCCTCTTTACTAACAGATTTTTGAACCAGTTACAACTGCCTGTAACAGCATTCTTGGCCAGTGGTGATGACTGATGTGTCAGAAGTTTTTCTGTTAATGCTAAGTATAAACTTGAAATGTTATTGTTAAATCAAATGCCTAAGCTGTTGCTAAACTGGAGAGCTAAGAAAGTCAACTTGAATGCAGCCTTAGTAGCTAGTTCAGCCAGTCATGCAATTAGTCTTATATACAAACTTCTCTTGCACTTTCTGTAATGCAAAAAAAAAAAAATTAAAAAAATGAAATCACAAATTTAAGTATTTGTCTCAAACTGGAAATGTAGAAACTTATTGATGTTACACTGTCATATAAAACTGTAGTATCTGTTACTTAATGACATTAAAAAGAAGCAACTCTTCATACCAAATGAACATCAGTGTGGCTGTTGACTCTGTCCTCTGTAACTCACTCTTGCTGTCTAGTTGACATTAGGAGTTGAAAGTCTGCTAAGAATCATTCCTCACAGGTTCTGTAGCTGTCTGATGGCAAAGTGTCTTTCTGTAACTTCTTGCATTGGACCTGTTTGAAAAATGCTGTGCCATATTAAAAAATAAAATCTCCAACTGATTTAGTAAAAACTGTCACTAGAACTTTGTCCCTTAGGCTGCTCAGCCTGAGCTTGTTGCTGCTAAAGATGCTTTCTTGCTTCTTTTTGCAGGACCATGGGAGCTGGGTACTAAAATTGCATTGCACTCAGAAGTTTTAATAATTCAACTTGGGTATTCCAGCTTTGCAGGAGATCTAAACAGATGCTGGGAAATCTCAATTAGAACATGTTCTCATGTTTGGAAGAAATTACATAGCAGTGAGGTCACCGCTAAGCTGCCTCTTCTCCAGGCTGAACAATCCCAATTCTCTCACTCTTTCCTCACAGGAGAGGGGCTCCATCCCTCTCATCATCTTAGTGGCTTCCCCTGGACTCTCTGACAGGTCCCTGAGCTTCCTGTGCAGGGACCCCAGAGCTGGATGCAGGGCTCCAGGTGGGTCTCACCAGGGCAGAGCAGAGGGGCAGAATCCCCTCCCTCCCCTGCTGCCCACACTGCTCTGGATGCAGCCCAGGACACGTTTGGCTCTCTGGGCTGTGAGTGCCATGGCCGGGTCATGTCCAGCCTCTCACCCACAGCACCCCCAAGTCCCTCTGGGCAGGGCTGCTCTCGGTCTGTTCATGCCCAGCCTGTGCTGATACCGGGGATTGTCCCTCCCCAGGAGCAGCAGCAGCAGCACTCGGTCTTGTTAAATAAACCTCATCAGATTCCCATGGGCCCCTTCTCGAGCTTGTCCAGATCCCTCTGGATGGCATCCCATCCTTCAGGTGCGTCATCAGCACCACTCAGCTTGGTGTCATCTGCTAATTTGCTGAGGGTGCACTCGATTCCTTCATCTATGTCATTAATGAAGATATTAAATAACACTGGTCCCAGTACAGACCCCTGAGGGACACCACTTGTCACTGATGTCCACTGGGACTCTGAGCCATTGACCATTAACCTCTGGATGTGACCATGCAACCACTTTCTTATCCATCTATCAGTATGGAATTGAGTCCATCACTCTCCAAATCAGAGAGAAGAATGTTGTGGGGGACCATGTCAAAGGCTGTACAGAAGTCCAGATAAATGACATCTGCAGCCTTTCTCTTGTCCCCTGATGGAGTCATTCCACCATACATTGGTCAGGCCCTTGCTCCTTTTGTTTTGGTGGTTATTATTACTTTAACATTCAGATCCAATTAAAACACAGGTTTAATTGTGTATGTTCAGTTAGAAACTGTCCAGACAGCAGACAACATTGGCCAGCAGCCTGGCTCCCCAGCATATCGAAGGCTATGCAGCTTGAAGATGGTAGTAGCAACTACAGTTGGCAAAGTATGCTCTCATGTGATGCTATCGTGTCTTCAAAGTCAAGAAAGATATGCCTTATTTCTTGGTCAGTGATAATTATCAAATCAAGACTTTCTTTGAGTCGTCTGTTTTGTAACTGATGAAGTAAACAGCCCCCTATTCTGAAATATGACTCAACAGCAAATCATCAGAGCTGTGTGGCCTGAGGGTGTATAGAGTGTACTGTGCAATCCAAGACAAGGTGCAAACAGTTCTGTGTACTGATTGTGAAACAGCTTTTGCTTTCCAAAGAGTGCTCTTCTGTCCCTCAAACCCCCCAATAAAGGATAGCAGAGAAGGTGTTTTGATTTCCATGCCTGTCTCTGAAGTTTACGCTCTCAACTGTCACCTTCAGTGATGTTCTTCAGCAGCTGAACTGCTTTTACCTCCTCTCCCATTTAAATTGTGCGACTTAGTATCTGTTTCAATGTGGTTTTTCAGAAACACTTCAAATTTAACGTGGAGGTGACAAGTTTGCAAATTTTTTGTAGTATCTTGGTTCTTCTAAACAATGTTGTTGAATGTATGTCCCTTTGAATTCCCAGATAATCTGTATAGTGGATGCAACAGTGGTGTTTCAGACTTTATGAATCATTTACAATTAGATTTTTCTGAATTTTTTTATTATTATTTTTATTTTTACTTCTCTAACCTCAAGTAAATTTCAAAACCCTAAAGCTGGATCTGCAGTAAATCATGTGAACCTCATACAGTATGCTGGAGAAGGCCCATGGGTGTATGTACATCACTCAATAAATATTCTTGCAAAAGTTGCTAAATTGTGATTATCATAAAATGACAGAATCCCTTAGGTCAGAAAAGATCTTTAATTATGTGAAAAATGTTGCCACCCAAAAGTCAGTCAGAGACTACCATCAGCTCTGGTTTGCAGACACTTGATGGCAAGAGTTTCATTTGCATTGGAAACTTCAACACAGTCTTTTCTGCCTGTGATTTTTACTTTAGACTCTAAATACTGACTTACGACAACCTCTGGGAGAATCTTCAGGACCTGAAGTAGTCTAAGTCTGATTGCTTCTTTAGACATGTGCCTGCTTTCCGTGATTAATTCTTCTTGCCAATAAGGGGTTTTGACTCTATTTTTACACTAATTTAAAAGTTCAGAAATACATTTCAAAGTAAATTTGTCTAACATCAGAATACTTGGTAACTACTATGAATAAGATAAATATCTGCTTTCATAAATCCCATTAGATGCCTCAATATCTCTTACAGGTCTAGCATCTAAGGGTTCTCACTCCTACTGTCTTTAAGGACAACCTGTCAGTCTTCAACCCAAGATGCCAGAACAGTTGTTGTTACTTAGATGTTTGCAGTCCTCCATCAGTAAGGAAATGGAAAGGCATCCTGCAGACACAGTGAAGAACAAGCTGATTCTCATTCATTTGCCAGAGCAGTAGATTTTAATTTTTTCCCGCTGCTGACATTACTGTCATGCTGAGTGGTGGGAAAATACTTCATAGAAAATTGTACAGGAACTTTTCAAGGGTTGCTTGCTTAGCATGCAGTATCAGTAAGATGAGCTAATTACAGATGAAAGAGTTGTTTTTGAAGAGGCTACATCAAATTTCAAATACACTACAACTTTCCAGAATTTCACAGAACTACTGAATACATTGAAAGGAACTTCTGAAGATCTTCTATGATGTTGTCTTCAAAACAGGGCTTTAGATTAGGTTATCCAGAGGTCCTGCCAACAGTGTTGCATATTTCCAGGGAAGGACATTCTACCATTTCCCTGGGTAACCTATTTCTGTGTTTAATAGTTGTCATGGCAAAGTGTTGGGCAAGCCTGTGATCCCTGAGCTGGTGAAGACTTGATAACTGGAAAGAGGTCGATTTATTGTCTCAATAACAACTTAGTACCCATGTAAACTGAACATAGAATAAATGGCACCAGAGAGTTGGACCAAATTCTATGTCTTTCTCATCCAAACTGCAGATTTCTTTATCTTGTGGAATCAGATTACATTTGTTTGGACTCCTGACTCCTGCGATATTTGTATGACGTAAGGGGGTCAAAGAGCAGAGGGCAAAGCCCTGCCTGCAATGAAAACCCATACGTACCTCACACTGCAGGACTTGCAGATCTGCCAGCCAGCTGGGCTCAGCAAAGAAGGTCCCATTCTAGTGCAGAGGCAAGAGCATTAACTTGGAGAGATGCAGAGAAAGATTGCTTCACAGAGGATGAATAGTCTGAATGTAAGGCCAAATTGCAATAAGTTGCTGAGAGTAAACAAGGCAAGTCAGACTTCATTGCTCCTTTATTCCTCTGCTATCTACTATTGCTACCTGTGAACATAAAGTCACCAGTAAACTTTTTAAACTTGATAAATCGTTCTATAGTGCATCAGTTTTTAATGTCTACTGATGCCTTTTCCTGGTCTTAAAATCAAGAGTTAAACACGGTTAGAAGGGAAAAAGGGATTTTACCTTGGTATTTATTTTAAGGATCCTTAGGTGCACTACGTCCAGGTCGAATGCACCTCCATGTACACCGCAATGCACACTGCAATGCCCCTACCCCAAAAGGTCTGGTATAACATTATAGGTGTTACTAATTAGCATATCTATCATAAAGTCCCCAATGAGAGGCTTGAGAGAGCCACCCTCCCCAAGGAACCTTCCCCTTGATGGTTCTATCTTAGTTTACAGAATGTGTTCTGGAGAGGACCTTGGGGTCTGGGGCACACTGCTCCCTAACTACGAAGCTTTTAAAATGTATAGTCTCCTAGTTTGACAAACAAGTCCAAGAATGTAGGCAAGAAGCATTAAGAATACAGAAGTTGTAAAAAGGTGTAACACGGGTACAAAAGAAAAGACAAAAATAATTATGGCATCACTACCAGTGCGCGCTTTAAAGAAACTTGATTTCTATTAAGTGATGGCCTTGCATTTACTGAAAACCAGAAGTTTGATGGTATTTAAAACTGAGCACCAAAACGACGAGTCACTCTAAAAAATAGTAGGCCTAACTGCAAGAGTGTTCAACTTAGCAAGCTGAAGAACAGTAAGATAGCTAAATGTGTCTGTTTTTTCTAACAATGTAGAGTTATCCTGTTACCAAGTAATACCTTTATTTATGAGTCTTCTTTCAACTCTGGAAAGCATTTATGGTTTTATCCAGGCTTAAGAGCAACACCATCAAAGTCAATAAGCTAAAATCACAAAGATGTATTGAAGTGCTACACGCATTTGAGATGTGCTGCTGTATCTTTGTCTTTAGCTTTACGTATTGGGGAGCACAACCACTGTCTGAATAGGAGACTGCAGATGTTCTCTGTGTATTATTGTTTCATTCTCTTCAATAACATGACCCACCAGAAGAGCATTTGTATGCACAAAGATCTAAAAAAGGGGAAAAGACCTGGCTTATTAAGTCTTCAAAGTTTATTTTAATGTAATTTTAAATCACAAAAAAATTTAATATTAGGCAGCTGTTGATACATCTCAGTACTGCTGTGAAAGTGAAACAGAAATCAGCTTGAAGATGCTTCCAAAATACTGGTCTATGGTTTAAATAAAAAATCACATGTGATTTTAGTATACTGCCCAGGACTGTACTGGAATATTTTGTTTGACAGCTCTTCAGAAAAATCTTTCCACAGGGGAACAAGGGAACTGAATGCTCCATCTCCAATAGACTGTAAACTGAGCAGCTGGAGCGCGTGGGGCCCCTGCGACCCATGCACCACTCAGAGGGTAAGTTGTCCTTGGAAGTCTTTGTTCCAAAGTCACAACCAAAAGGATGGTATCTGTCTGCCTGTTGGTTATGAGAAAATGTCAGATTGCGGCTTTTAGTACTGTACATTCATGATTTGATGAAACCCAAAATAATGTCAGATTTGAAGCCATAGAGTAAGAAAATACTACATCCAGTTCTGCAATACTGCTCAAGTGTTCTCATTCAAAATGTTTTCTTCATAAAAATTATCTATTTTGGCCATGTGGGTGTTTAAAACATTATTTTTCAATTCATTTTTCCTTTTTTAAATTAATTTTTTTTTCAAAAGCAAATGTTTTATTTTCTTAGGGGAGTTCTTTTAAGAATTTAAAAAATCAAAGACTTGAAAGCACACAAAATATAAAGGATGCATTTCCACACTGGAGTGAAATAAACAAAACAGTACAGTAAACTAAATAGTGAAAATTTAGTATCTCTACATACTAGCTAAGTATTATTAATTATAATCCTTAATTCAGTGTTATTTTAAGCATGAATTGTGCCTATGGATTTTCAACAAAAAATTTCACCAAAGATCTTTCATTTTGAAAAGTTCTAAGTTCAGCTGCAAACCCTGAAGTTCTGGTACAGCTCTCTTTTCTCTCTGAGCAATATTAATAGTGTCATTTGCCTTCCAAGTTTCGCTCCAGAAGTATTGAAAGATTCGGGCAGTTTGGTGGAAAAGCATGCCTGGAGGCCCTAGGAGACACACAAACCTGTAAAACCAGCGAAGTCTGTCCTGAAGAACCAAAACCAGACTGTGGTACTGACTTTCAGTGCAATTCGGGTAGGTTTTGTTTTCATGCCATAGTAAGTAAAGCAGTAACTCAGAAACCGCATTTTGGTTCTGTGAATGAGTTACATCAGCCTCATGCTAGCATTTAAAAACAGTCCATGGACAGGTAGGTTCAAAGCCACAATGCCAAAACCACAGCAGCAAAACCACTTAAGAAGGGGTACATTCCTCTCATCTTCCATTTTAATTTGCATCTAGTTTAAATTCTTCTCTAACTTCTACTCCATGATTAGAAACTGACCATACTGACCATACCCTTTCTTCTAGCTGAACTGCCCCACCTGCTATTGAATCCTATGAAAAATCACCAGCAAAAAAAAACAGGATTGAAGGAATTTTAACAGAATGGATATGGAAGTTTAGTGGTCTAACTGGTATGACAGATGTTAGTTGGAGACCAGAATGCATCTGGATCCAAAATAAGATACAAATTTGTAAAGTGATACAAGTCATATGAATGTAGTGCTCAAGATTAATCAGAAATCAAAATAAAGTAGGAATAGTTAATAGTAGTAAAACTAGTCAAAACAAAAACAGAAAGATAGTAAATGAATTTGGAGTTCCAAGACATTTTTTGTATTGTTTTTAACTCAAATACTGGAAAGAGCAAATAAAGCAATTTAAAATTAGAAAGTAGACCCTTAACTACTAGTTCACAGGCATTGTGTGGCATTTACAGGTGAGGCTGATGATATCAAAGTGTTGTTTTATTATGCTATGGCTAATTTACCAAAGTCTTTAAATCCTGTAGGAAAAAAAAGGAGTCTTTGTAAAACTTGTGATATGTAAACGCAGGAAAATTCCTACTTCCTTGTTGCTTTAGAAACCACTATAGTTTTGGACACTAAATATTTTTCATATAATATTCAAATAATATAGTCCAAATACCAACAATTTAAATGATTTAGAAAGAATTCTTTGTTGATGTTTAATTGGTATTTTCCTGTATTCTCTTAATACAAATAAGAAAACCCCAACCAACCTAACAGTTGAAGTTTATTACAGAACAATCTAGTATTTAACAATTTTCTTCAGATGACAGAAGTTCTCCTGCCACTTACTTTTGTCAGTCATCCTACTAACTTATATTTCAATACAGTAGTATGCAGGTTTTTTTCACTTGAAAGTGGCAGAGTATAGGATTTTAATCCCTCCTGACAGCAGTAGAAACATACCAAGAGGAAGATCTTAATAAAGAGTAGCTGAGGGTGCCATTTAAAGTCTATCTTGACAAAAATGCATTCATGCAATGTTTTATTCCTTGATCAGGTCGATGTATAAAGCGAAGACTTGTGTGCAATGTAGATAATGACTGTGGAGACTATTCTGATGAAGATGACTGTGAATCTGACCCACGATCACCATGCCGAAACCATGAAATTGATGTATCTGAAGTTGGTAGGACTGCAGGACATGGGTACGTAGTAAAATGTAGTATTGGGCCTAGTGAAGAGTTTGGGATTGCCTCCAAAGCCAGCTGAAAAAATTCGGGCACACTGACATTCCCAAAAGTGGAATCTGAATCATGGTAGCATTTGTATTCAGAAATGCTACGTAGCCTTTGAAAGAACACTTAACTAGCATTTTATTTTGTATACTTGTGAGGATAAAATATGCAGACAGTGTAAATCAAACATACTGTTAGTAAACAGAACCCTACATAGATGTCACATGAATAAACTTACATACTATTTAAATGTAAAGTTTATAGATATACAGCTTTGTTTCTAATGATATTTCACAACTAATCAGTAATTCCCAATTACTTTGCTAAAATGTATGTCCAAAAGAGAGAAAATATCTCTTGACTACTTATACAACAGGATGCCTTAGTGCAACAACACTTTGCGTGCAGCTTTCTTCCAGTATTGAATTCCCAACTTCCCAGATCTTTGTTGTTTACAGGACCTTTCATCATTAATCTAAGTTGAAAATGAATCTTTCTGTTCTCAGACCCTTCTGGGTTTCTTTCATCTCTAACAAAAAGAAAACGTGACATATTATTTACCTATAAATAGAGTTAGAAGGCAGCAATCCAAACTGAACAGAAGACAAAAGTATATACTACAGCACCACCGTGTGTCTAATGAAAAGTATACATCCTTTTCATTTCATTTCTTACTGTGCAAGAGCAAAAGTGCTGCTTTTTTTAGCATGGGGAAGTAACCAAATATATAGGCAATTTTAGAAGTTTCTATTACAATCTATTACTAAAAACTTCCATGATAAAATGTAGTATAGAGATGCAGTAGCGATGCTGGTGATTTTGATGATTTGTTATCACTTTCTACACTCAGATAGATACACATACATTTGTCAGATGTAAATACTGGAAATTATGAAAAGATTGAAATGTATGAAGCAGGCACAAAAGGGCAAAAAGCTTATACAGGATCCTCCAAGGAGCAGTAATTTTTGGAAGTATTTCTTGTATATCAGTATATAGATGCATAGTGCTATACAGCTGTTGTGCCTGCTTCCCTGGTTTCGTAAGGGTTTAGTTTTCCTCTCTTATGCTCCAGGAAATGCTGCTATTCCACTAGGTCACACCCTGCAAGATAAGACAATGCTAAGAGTAGCTGTATATTCATTCTAAAGTTTTGATGGGTGTTGATAACCAAATACCTACCAGCAAAAAAATATAAGTTATTAAAAAAGAATATATATAGCTGTTGAGATGTACATTTTAAATGCTTTCTCACAGATGTGCAGGTCAAGAGCAAGTGTTCTTTCTCACAAATATACTGGTCAAGCAAAAATGGTTTTTACCTCCTTTTGTTCCTAAGGTTCTCACCATGTTTGATGTTTAATGTTTTATTTGTTTATTTCTCACATGTGTTCCTTCAAGATCTTTACAAAAGATGTATCCTTATCTCCAATACTTAGATGAGAAGACCACAAGAGATGAGGCAAGCTGCTTGGATGGAGCAAGATTCAGTTTCACAGCTATAATCTCCATTGCTTACAGAATATGACTTTTCCACTCGTAATACCCTTGTCTACAGGTCGTGTGCTGACATCTCCTCTTTTGAAGTATAACTTCTCTTGTATTTTTCTTGTAGAATCAATGTTTTAGGGATGCAGCCAATGGCCAGCCCATTTGACAATGACTTTTTCAATGGTCTTTGTGAACGGGTGCGTGATGGGAACACGCGGACATATTACCGCAAGCCGTGGAACGTGGCTGTTCTCACTTATGATGTAAGTTTAAGTCCTTTGCAAACTAGGATGTGTTTAGTTGAAAGTCAGGTCCTGGCATACTCTTGGAAGACTCAGCATATGTCTTGAGTCAGGCAGCAGCTTTTTAGGCTCAAGCTTGTGCTAAAGTCTGGAGGAAAACATCTTATGTTGTCATTTACCTTAGCAGTTAGGCCTCAGTTATACCAGATAAATTCCTGCATCTTCATTGCTACACCCTTGCACAGTAAATGAAACAATCTTTCTAGAAGCTTTAAAATATGAGCAGAGGAAATGAACAAAAGATGTACAGAAAGGATTATGATACCCAACTTTTACTAGGTAGAAGAGCAAATAAGCTACACTTTCAAGGACATGTAAAAGCCACCGATAAAAAGGCAGACATAATATTACAATATTCTTGTCCTACTTGTTTTGTCTAATCAGTGATGATTTTCTCTGTCCCACTGGGGAAAAAAAATTGTCAGGCTTTTAAGTTTCAGACTATGACCTTCAGTGAGGTTTGAACATCAAAAATGTTGATAGTTGAAAAAAATGTCAGATACTTTTCAGAAATCAAAGCATAATTTTGCCTCCTAAATTACTGTAAGTAGGAACTTGATAAAACAAATACAATTTAAAACAGGTCCTTCCCAAAATCAATAAATATGACCCAGAGATCTCTAGCTATATTTGATTTTGCTGTATAACAATTTTCAGTTGCTAAAATGTGATGTTCTGCTAAAGTATACTAAAATAAACAACACTGAAACAGGTATTCTGAATTAGTTATTGTTTCTGTAAGAAAAGAAGGCAGAGTCATAATTCTGACTTATTTCAGAAGTCAGGAGCTTTTAGCAAATCTTAACTGTGTTTTAGGAAAGAGAGACTATTATTCCTCACATAGAGTCATAGAATCTCCTGAGTTCGAAGGGACCCACAAGGATCATGGAGTCCAACTCTGGGCTCTGCATAGGACATCCCAAGAGTCACCTGAGAGCAGTCCAAATGCTTCTTTGAGGCTTGGTGCTGTGACCACTGCCCTGGGGAACCTGTTCCAGTGCCAATCACCCTCTGCCGTGAAGAATCTTTTCTAATATCCAACCTAAAACCTCCCCTGACACAACTTCAGGCCCTTCTCCCAGGTCCTGTCACTGGTCACCAGGGAGAAGAGATCAGTGCCTTCCTCTTCCCCTCACAAGGAAGCTGTAGACCGTGTAAAGGGATTGTTGACACACATAAATTACTTTAACAGTGTTACATGCTGAGATTTAATACTCACTAAATTATTGCCATTGCAGTTTTCTGTTCACTTTTGAACTACTGAACTGATCCAGATGAAGTAGTTCGTGGAGGAAGTGCTATTTTCATTTGTTTTGGTTTAAAAGGAAAAAGAGCTGTAAGAAAATGCATTGATATGTTCTGTAAAAGGTACAGCTTTAAAGTGCTACATAGATTTTTCTACTACTGGCTGTTTTGTTTTCTCATACAACCCTTTTTTTATCTTTCCTCAGACAAAAGCAGACAAAACCTTGTCATCTGTGTACTACAATGATCGTGTGAAAATGCTACGAGAGGTTTACATAGAAAAACAGAAACATTTTAGTGCTGACTTCTCTCTGAAATTCACACCTACTGATGGAAGTAAAACGCTTCAGAAGGAAATTTCAAATATGATTACAGAAAGAATTATACATTTGGTTCCATCCTACAAAGCCACACAGAAAGGGTGAGATTAATTCTTCTAAAGGTCTTAATGTAACAGTACAAATTGTACAGTTTAATGCAGTGTTAGAATAAGCAATAATAATCAAAGTATTCTAGTCAGCTGCTGCTCTTTTGTCATTTATTTAAAAAAAATGAAATACAGGTGACAATAGGGTTAAGATTTCAGATATGGCCAAAGGGCAACTCAAGTATCTTCTTTTTCCCGCTGTTTATCTTTGGACTAGCAAGCACTCTCATCTTCATCAGGAGCTTGATGTCAGAAAGGATCAAGACTCTGGTCTCATCCTGACTAAAGAGCAGCTCTGACCTAGTGCAACGTGGGCAAATTAGATCAAGTATTGTGATGAAAATTGCCACTGAGTATGCCTACACGACATAAAACACAAAATAAATTTAATAACGACTGAAAGATCAGATCTCAGACATTTGGGTACATGCCGGACAAATAAAATAGCCAGGACTAAAAGGCACAAGGCACTAGCTCTGGTGCATGATAATTCACAGTTTTACTAGTGTGCTGCCATGACTTTAGTCCAATGCTAGCTCTCATGCTCTCATAAGCAATGCCCATCCTGCACTTCCCACAGCATGTTTGAAGGGAATGTTCTTGTAGACAGTCTGGAGAAAAGCAAGCCCATTTTGGGATTGCACACAAGCCATACCACTACCTGCCCTTTGAAACAGTGGAAAGACCCTACCCCATTTTATTTGATAGTAAAGAAGTAGCCTTAGCATTTAGTGAGGTCAAAACAAGATAGACCACAAAAAGTGATGCTAGACATGTTGTGGTTGAATCCTAGCCAGCAGACAAGCCCCAAGCAGCTGCTCATTCACTCCCCATCAGAAGGATCGGGGTGAATGGGAAAGGTAAAAACAAGAGAACTCATGGGCTGAGTTTGGAAAAGCAAAACCCAAACAAACAAGCAAAGCAAAACAAGGAATTCTGTCACTGCTTTCCATGGTCAGGCAGGTGTTCAGCCTCCAGGAGAGCAGGACTCTATCACGTGTAATGGTGATTTGGGAAAACAAATGCCATCACTCCAAACATCCCCCACTTCCTCCATCTTCAACCCACTTTATACACAGAGCCCAATGTCATATAGTATGGAAAATCCTTCGGACCAATTTGAGTCATCTGTCCCAGCTGTGTCTCCCCCAACCTCCCAAGCACCTCCAACTTCTTTGCCAGTATAGCAGTACAAATAGCAGAAAAGGTCTTGCCTGTGTGCAGGCAATGTTCAGCAATAACAAAAACATCTCAGCACAAAACCCAAACACAGTCCCATGCTAGCCACTGCGAAGAAAATTAACTTTACCCCAGCCAAAAACAAGCACAACATGACATTATGGCCTAATCCAGTAGCTGCGGGCTAGTGGAACCAACTGATCAGGTCATATACCCTTTTCCACCCTACATGCCAAGGTCTGTGATTACAATATGCCATCATACTCAAAGCCTATCAATCCCACAGAGCTAAAATATACCATGTGCAAGGAATACTAGGTTTGCCTCAACTA